>VZRS01010632.1:56235-70723 GCA_013398055.1 Ifrita kowaldi | reverse complement strand
AGCCTGCCCCGGGCCGGGCCGCGTCCCCCGGCCCTGCCGCCCGCGGGGGCTCGGGCGAGGCGCTGACCCTGCGCGGCCCCGCGCACCTCCACCCGTCCCGCCGAGTGGATTCGCCCGTACCTGAGGCATCTTCTGCGCAGCACATGCATGCAAATCGTAGCCACGAGCAATTAAATACATACGTACCGTTAATTACGTGTTTACATACACCAAGCACGTCCCTGACAGGCAGCAGGACGGGGCCCAGGGATGGCTCAGTGCACCTCCCTGGTGCTCCCAGGACAGGGAAGGATGCGGGGGACATCTGTGCCCTGCCTCAGGTGGCATCTGAGGGACACCCAGCATTTCTTTGACACCTGAGTGTGGCAGGTTTAACACTGTCACAGGAGGGGGGTTTTAATCCTGACCTCCCCATGCCTTCCCTGGCACTGGGGAGATGAGAACAGGCTTACAGCACTTTATTTTCCCCCAGCTCTGGTCAATCCTCTTTGCTCAGGCCTGGATCCCCGCTGAGCATCCAAGGCCTCGGCGGCACCAGGAGCGGGAAGAAGCAGCTGAGGTGCCGTGGCTGCAGCGTGCAGGGCTAAATTTGGCCCCTGTGACTTCCTCCCGTGTGGGACACCCGGGTGGTTTTTCTTGTCTCCTGTTGCAGATAATGCAAAGGCTGGTCCTGAAGGCGCGGCTCAGCGAAACCCTGGCGCAGCAGGGAGGAGGGACGGTGGGGACAGAGCAGGGACCAGGGGATGCTCAGGGGACACTCAGCGGGGGTCCCAGCCCGCCGGCTCAGCTGTGGCTTTGAGCAGCGCTGGGCAGGTCACCTGGCTCCTGCAGCGCCGGTCCTCAGCCCTCCCCAGGCGTTTCTTCACCTTCCGAGAGCGTTGCAAAACAGTCGTCGTTCTGTTCTGAGAGGTGCCTGCGGTTCTTTCACGCCTCTCAGGCTTTTTTCCTTGAAACTCCAGTGCCAGAGTCAAGTGGTTATGTCAAAATGTGTTTGCATTTGAAACAAAAAAGAGTTTCTGAGCCTTGTGACCCCAGAGGGAAGTTTGTGACTACTTGCCCAGGGGCTTGGCTGCCTGGAGTGGCCCAGCCTGCTTGGGAGCACCTGCAGCTCCAAGGGTCCATCTGCCTCAAGGAATTTGGAGCCTGCTTGGTTTTGAGTGCCCTATCTGCACCACAGTGGAGCTCTGTGCTGATGCACAGCACCGGAAACTGCAAAATGCTGCCCTTGCTCTGCAGAAGCTCCAAACTGAGAAAAACAGACCAGAAAAAGGAGCCAAAGGGGATTGCCAGTGCAGCACCCCACCAGCCCGGCTCGCCTGGAGATGGTCTCTGCTCATCCCAGATGTTTTTCCCAGCTGTGGTGCAGGACCAGCTGGATCACCCCCACTGCACCCCATGTGCTGAGCCGGAGGGTGTCCCTGTCCTGCCCTGTGTTCCGACCCCGGCACTGCCCCCAGGAGAGCCCGGAGGAACCCCACGTTTGAGGAGAGGGGACACCACTGCCGCCCCTGGTTATTTCCCTCCCGGTCGCTCAGTTATTTTTGTTAACGCTTATTAAGGGAGACTTGGGAGAGCTCTTTGTTAAGGGCTCACACTCACTTCAATTAAAGGCTAAGAAAACTACCCAAGCGTATCACTGACTCATCGGAGAAATCCCGACGAGCACGTAGCCGGCTAAACTCTGTTCTTGTTTTCACAGCTAAAGGAGAGGGGATATGGGAACAAAACCTGCGAGACTCGCAGCTAAGTCAGACAAGAGGGAAATGGAGTTGGAACCCACTTCCCTCTCGGCAGTGCCCGGCTGGGCCCTCCCAGCCCCTCTTTTACCCCGACACATCCCGCAGCCAAGAGCTGGGTTGGGAGCAGCGCGAGCCGAGGCGCTGAGAGAGTCCCCGGGGGGAAGGACTCGCAGGAGCTCTATTTAGAAAGGGCAAGTCTGTGCCAAACCTGACGAACTTTCCTTTACCCAGAATTATAACTGGAAGTCTAAAAAGCCACAGTGTTTGAAAACACATATTTACATTATATATGCCCCAAAGCAGAATAAACAAAGGTTAGATTTGTAAACTCTCCATCTTAATTAAAGCAGCACTGCTTAGGACAAACCCACATAACAGGCGGCTTGAAGTGTTGTGTTATTTAATTTATACCTTCCAGCTCCCTTAGTCATGGAGCTGGGACAGCGATAGCATCAGCAGCCACCCTGCTGTGCGGCGCACAGGGAATTTCTAGGGCACTGGGAACCGTGTGGCCCATTTACCGCCGTCCCCAGGCTGCGCTTTTCTGCCTTTTCAAGCTCAAATCTTCCCTCCTTCTGCCTTGGCACTTCCCACATCGTTAGGAGAGAAGGGAATGCTGCTGGCTGTCTCCTGCCTCCAGTGCCAGTGCCGAGGCTGGTCGTGAGGAGCCTCCCAGGGACAGGCCAGCACCGGAGCTGCCCTCGGTGCCACAGCCGTGCTCTGCCCAATGCTGGCACCACGCGTGCCCCAGCCCCTGCTGACAGTCCCTGCTCCGCTTCTGCTGGGCCAGCGTGGGCTTGCATCACTCAGAATATAAACTGTGGTCAAATATTGCAGCTTTAGAGGAACCCCTTTCTGTTCATGCTCTGAGTGACACAGTGGGCTTTGAATTTCACAGCTCTGTGGGGCTGGAGAGCCCTGGAGAGTGTAAATAAGCTGCGCTGGTGGTACTGAGAATGTGCTCCCCATAGGCAATTTCCCTTCAGCTGCTTCCCAAGTTCTGTCTTCTCTGGTTTCTCTCTTTGCAGCCTCGATTCCCTCTCAAAGCGATCAGGGATGCTAAACAGAGACAGTGAATTACATCTGCGGGAAGCAGGTGTGGTAGCAGAGTGTTCCTGCTGGGAGGAACCATGGGATGATCCAGCAGCCTCGGAAGAGCATCCCACGGTCTCCCACTGCCCAGCACCTGCTGGACAAGCATCCCTGACCTGCAGAAAAACGAGGGTGGAAGGTGCTGCAGGGACAGGCAGCCCATTTGCAAGGCAGAGGGAAATGGAAATAGGAACAGAAAGGGAAAAGGAATGGGAAAAGGAAAAGGGAAAGTTCTTGCCAGATGGCTGCTCACAGTCACGGCCTCCATCCCACCCTCGGGGATGGCAGTGATGCCCTGCCCTGCCCGTGCCATGCCAGGGCCACCACGCCAGCCGGCCCCGGGGCTCGGCGAGAGCACTGCCACTGCCGAGAGCGCCGGAGCCTTCTCGTAATTAGCGCATCTGAAAGATCGCTCCACTTTTCAAAGGAGGGAAATGGGATGCAGGAAATTACCAGCCCGCTCGGCTGAAGTACTGAGAGGCAGGACGGCGATCAGTGGGGAAGCAGCGAGGAGCTGCTGCAGGGAATGGAGCGTTGTCAGTGGGACTGAGCGGGGATGGCTGAGCGTTGCTGCCTGCTCCGGTTTCCTGGTTTTAGTCCCAAACTCTGAGGTGCTTTGCTGCAGTGATGTGTGAGGAGGAGGGAGGGAGGGAAGCGGGAGAAGCCGGTGGGATGCCCAGGGCAGTGGGGTTGTGGTGCCAGGGCCACACACGGCTGTGACAGCAGGGACAGCTCCGGGTCCGTCCGGAGCTGGATGTCAGCTCCCACCACACACTCACCGTTCCAGGGCTCCCCGAGGGCCGGGCGATGCCCGTGCTCCCGCCAGGCAGGAAGAGCCTCACGGTTACTCCATGCTTTAAGCATCCCCCGGTGAAAGCATTCCCATGGCAAACTGCCCTGCAATGGTCACTCCCTTCCCTGCAGCGCTCCCGAACTCTTTCTGTCCCTGTTCCCCCTCGGCCACGCTGCCGCACCTGCCATGGGAAACCCTTCCTGCCTTCCCGGGATTTCCTCATCTTCCCTAATCGTTGCCACCCCTACGAATCCATCCCCGTCTCCTCTCCCCGGGGTGCCGCAGCAGGCGGATTCCCGCTTCCCTGCAGCCGGAGCTTCGCTTTCCCCGGCGGGGCACGGGGCTGGCTGCCTTCCCCCGGGGCTCGGACGCTCCGTCGGGGCCCAGCACACGCCGTGGCCGGGCAGGAGACGCTCGGAGCTTCCGGCGGGGAGGGACAGCGAGCCCTGGGCTATGTTTAGCCCTGCGGCCGCACGCCGGGAAGTGCCGTTATCTCTTCCCACCTCCTTGTCCTCGGCCGTGCCTGGGCTAATCTCTGCTTGGCACCTTGAGCGCCGCAGCTGCCCCACGCCGCCGGCACCCAGCGGCTTTTTGTTGTTATTTTAGTGATCTCCGCCACAACTTTTTTTTCCCCATAGAACGCCCGCTGTCATCTGCGCCCCGACGGAGCGGAAGAGCCGCCCCTCGATGGCCACGCCGGCCCCGGGGATGCTGCTGGTGCGGCCCGCAGGGTCACTGCCCGTGCTCATCTCTGGCGCTGCCACTGTGCGGGCACACGTGGGGGACACCCCGGGACAGCCGCACACGGGGCTGGGCACTGATGTCACATGGTGGGGATTGCCCGCATTTAATATCAAATCCGAGAATCATCCAGTTCCTGCCCCCTGCCATGCGCAGGAACACCTTCCACTAGACCAGGTTGCTCCAAGCTCCGTCCTTGAACACTTCCAGGGATGGATGGGGCAGCCACAGCTCCTCTGTGCCCTTATGATTTACACGGTGTACACAGAGACAAGGAGATACGCGGCTTTTTCTGTCTCATGTGGAACATTTCAGAGCCCTCCCGGCAGGTGCTCACCCCCTGCCCCGCACTGCCCTCAGCACTCTGTCTTTGAATCTGCTGAACTCCGCTGCTCTCCAGGAAAACATTCCCAGTTTGATTTAAAAACTTCCCGAGCCAGAGCCCGCACCAATTACTTAGCAGCGCACTGCTCCAGTTAATCACCAGTGACCATTTTTAGTAATAATTCCTGCGGGGCCAAGGACTGCAGGGGAACATCCGCTCCTGCCTTGCTCCCCTTCCCACCATCTGCCCCGGCTTCTCCCGGGCACGGGATGTACAGCAGCAGGCACATAAGGTCAGTGCATTTAGGGAAAAACATGACCACTGAATTAGAGCAGCCGAGCCAGCGAGGAAATCCTAACGCTAATCCCTGATCTTTCACTGACACACGGCAAAGCTCAGCCGAGCCGGCTGCTTCCCTCCTCCCCAGCCACAGCTGGAAAACACGGATAATGCTGCATTACCTTCCCTGCAGGGCTGCTGCGATTAATAGCAGCAGAGAGCTCCGAAATCCTTCAGGGATGGGGATGGCAGGGATTAATATTCAGCTAGATGGTCCCCCAGGACCCTTTGCCAACACCGTGCCCCATTTTCTTTATTCTTTGCTATTTACTTTTATTTTTTTTTCTGGGACCTGGGTGGTGTTTAATCTCATTTGGCAGTTATGGATTGTCTCCAAAATAATCAATGTTTGTGCATTCATCTGCATCGCTCAGCTGATCCCACAGGGATGAGCATGCAGCGCTGGTGGGAGCCTCAGGCAGAGCATCCCTGCTCTCACTGGCCAAGGAACCAACTTTGCTCCATGTTTCCAAGGGAGAAACAAAACCTTTGGTGGCAGCAGGCAGCTCTGCCTCAAATTAATTTCGGTGCCATCGGGAAAATACCCCGTATCATCCTGCAAATCAGGCAGAAAATGGTGCTCCCCGTGCCTTCCCTCCTGCCTGCACCCTCTGTACTGTAAAGACACGCACGTGTGAGGATGGAGAATCAATGGATCCAGAGTCTGCGCAGCGGAATTTTTTCCCCATGTTTCATCTGGTATCAAAAAATCACTACGAAAATACAGCCCTGCCCTTTGTCAGAAGGAAAATACCAAGAGTTCAGCAAACTGCCAAGTTTTTCATGTTTAAATTTCCGCTGGCAGCTGCTCTCTGTGGCTTCCCAGCCAGTGAAACACCCCGTGGGATGCAGCCGGCCCCAGAGCCCCGGATCCACGCTGGCAAATCTTCCCAGGTCGGCATCCGCGTGGTCTGAGCTCGTCAGGATCTGTCACGTCATCAACTGCGCAGAGGGCAACCAAGTCATGCGAGAAACGGGCATTTCTTAAAAAAAATACAGGACCCGAAGCGTGAATCGTGGCTGAGTCACTGAAACACGAAACTCACTAAAGGGATGAATTAGAGCTATTAGAATATAGAGGTAATTACTCATGTGAACAATGCCCTGCTCGACTCCTTAATGATTACACAAATTAGTGCATAAAATTATGTTAATGGCTCTGCAAGCGGCACATCCACCCAGCCCGCCCGGCGGGAGGGGACGCAGAGGTGAGCCAGGTCCCCCTCAGCACCCAGGAGCAAGGTGAGGGGACGCCAGGAGAGGCTGCAGCCCATCCTGCGGCTCTGCCGGGCTCTGTGCCCGTCCTGTCCCGCGGTTCTGCCGGGCTCTGTGCCCGTCCCATGGCTCTGCCGGGCTCCACGCCTGTCCCGCGGCACTGCTGGGCTCCGTGCCCATCCTGCGGCTCTGCCGGGCTCCAGGACCATCCCGCAGCTCTGCCAGGCTCTGTGCCCATCCCGTCCTGCAGCTCTGCCCTGCTCCATGCCCGTCCTGTCCTGCAGCTCTGCCAGGCTCCGTGCCCGTTCTGTCCCATGACTCTGCCAGGCTCTGTGCCCATCCCATCCCGCAGCTCCGCCGGGGTAGGACAAAGCACTGCAAGGACCACGCAGTGCGGGTGGGTACAGCACTGATTCACCTTCAGGCGTGCGGGAGAGGGATTTTAGGGAACGTTTATTACACAGGGAGCTGCCTGGAATCTTCATTTTTCCTAATAATTCAGCTTTTTGTTTGAAACCGCTCCAGCTGCAATTCCAGATGAACTGCTCTTCCCGTGCAGGTGCAGCGAGGATCATTCTGCACTCGGCATGGGGGACTCTCACCAAAGCTGGGGCTGTTTTTAGCCAATCTAGAAATGACTCTAATTTTGCTGCACAGCTAAAAACTCTGCTGTTATCAGGAGCAAGAAACCTCACGGCACAACCAACGCACACAGATCAATGAAAGAATCCCCTGTTCTAAAGCAGAAGTTTCTGTTAGAAAAAAAAGAAAACCCAAACAAACAACAGGAAAAAAAACCCCCAAACTGTGGTTTCTAGGAGAAACCACAAGTTTTCTAACCGTTTCTATTTCGGAGCTAGTGATGGATTTATTAAGCACGGGGCTACCGGGACGATGCGCAGTTAAGGAGGAGAGATTCCCTCCCNAAGGAACCAACTTTGCTCCATGTTTCCAAGGGAGAAACAAAACCTTTGGTGGCAGCAGGCAGCTCTGCCTCAAATTAATTTCGGTGCCATCGGGAAAATACCCCGTATCATCCTGCAAATCAGGCAGAAAATGGTGCTCCCCGTGCCTTCCCTCCTGCCTGCACCCTCTGTACTGTAAAGACACGCACGTGTGAGGATGGAGAATCAATGGATCCAGAGTCTGCGCAGCGGAATTTTTTCCCCATGTTTCATCTGGTATCAAAAAATCACTACGAAAATACAGCCCTGCCCTTTGTCAGAAGGAAAATACCAAGAGTTCAGCAAACTGCCAAGTTTTTCATGTTTAAATTTCCGCTGGCAGCTGCTCTCTGTGGCTTCCCAGCCAGTGAAACACCCCGTGGGATGCAGCCGGCCCCAGAGCCCCGGATCCACGCTGGCAAATCTTCCCAGGTCGGCATCCGCGTGGTCTGAGCTCGTCAGGATCTGTCACGTCATCAACTGCGCAGAGGGCAACCAAGTCATGCGAGAAACGGGCATTTCTTAAAAAAAATACAGGACCCGAAGCGTGAATCGTGGCTGAGTCACTGAAACACGAAACTCACTAAAGGGATGAATTAGAGCTATTAGAATATAGAGGTAATTACTCATGTGAACAATGCCCTGCTCGACTCCTTAATGATTACACAAATTAGTGCATAAAATTATGTTAATGGCTCTGCAAGCGGCACATCCACCCAGCCCGCCCGGCGGGAGGGGACGCAGAGGTGAGCCAGGTCCCCCTCAGCACCCAGGAGCAAGGTGAGGGGACGCCAGGAGAGGCTGCAGCCCATCCTGCGGCTCTGCCGGGCTCTGTGCCCGTCCTGTCCCGCGGTTCTGCCGGGCTCTGTGCCCGTCCCATGGCTCTGCCGGGCTCCACGCCTGTCCCGCGGCACTGCTGGGCTCCGTGCCCATCCTGCGGCTCTGCCGGGCTCCAGGACCATCCCGCAGCTCTGCCAGGCTCTGTGCCCATCCCGTCCTGCAGCTCTGCCCTGCTCCATGCCCGTCCTGTCCTGCAGCTCTGCCAGGCTCCGTGCCCGTTCTGTCCCATGACTCTGCCAGGCTCTGTGCCCATCCCATCCCGCAGCTCCGCCGGGGTAGGACAAAGCACTGCAAGGACCACGCAGTGCGGGTGGGTACAGCACTGATTCACCTTCAGGCGTGCGGGAGAGGGATTTTAGGGAACGTTTATTACACAGGGAGCTGCCTGGAATCTTCATTTTTCCTAATAATTCAGCTTTTTGTTTGAAACCGCTCCAGCTGCAATTCCAGATGAACTGCTCTTCCCGTGCAGGTGCAGCGAGGATCATTCTGCACTCGGCATGGGGGACTCTCACCAAAGCTGGGGCTGTTTTTAGCCAATCTAGAAATGACTCTAATTTTGCTGCACAGCTAAAAACTCTGCTGTTATCAGGAGCAAGAAACCTCACGGCACAACCAACGCACACAGATCAATGAAAGAATCCCCTGTTCTAAAGCAGAAGTTTCTGTTAGAAAAAAAAGAAAACCCAAACAAACAACAGGAAAAAAAACCCCCAAACTGTGGTTTCTAGGAGAAACCACAAGTTTTCTAACCGTTTCTATTTCGGAGCTAGTGATGGATTTATTAAGCACGGGGCTACCGGGACGATGCGCAGTTAAGGAGGAGAGATTCCCTCCCTTTCCACGGCGCTTCCCGGGGTGTTCGCACAAAGAAGGCAGTATCGGGCCGGGCTGCCGGGCAGCTGCGCGGCCGAGGGCGGCACAGAGAGGCCACCCAGCCCCGGGGCGCACAATCGCCCTCAGTTGTACCAACAAAGCGGCACTATCGGAAGCGCAGGAGCGTCGGAACAGGCGGATTCCCTGCAGGAATGGCGGAGCTCATCCAGTGCTGCCGGGTAGAAGCGCCGGGGAGGGAACGCTGCCTGCTCGCTGTGCAGCAGAAACCCGCCTGCTTCTGGGTGGAAAAATGACTTAGGAGAGGGGGTTACATTTGGATGTTCCCATCTGCTTTAACCAAGGCAATTCCATTTCCCTACCCCTTTCCATCTTCTTCAGAGAGAATGGACTCTCAGAACACTTAGTTGCAGGAAGAACACATGCATGAAAGAAGACACCTGATGCCTTGGTTGGCATCTGTTGAAATCCTAGCAAATACCGTCCCGGAAGACGTGCTGGTGGAACAGCCACCGAGAGCTGCCTGCCTGCAGCCAGCCCGTTCCCACTGATGCACGAGGATATTAAAATCAATGCCAGTTTTACCCACCAGCCCCAGCCGGGAGAGCGGATGGCTCCCAGGGCCCTGCCTGGAAGCAGATTCCCCACGGGGGAAGTCAAGCAGGCACTTGCTCAGATTCACTTTCACCCCTGGAGAAGCTGAAAGGCAAAAGAGATGGCACCGGGCTCCCCGGCTTGTGCCAGGCAGGAGTGCTGCTCCCAAAACTCACCACAACTCCTCACCATCTCTGTCACAACGTTAATGAACTCATAACGTGGTATAATTAAAAACTGAGAGTGTGTCAGGAGGCACAGCCTCCTCCAGTTAACTTCTCCTAATGCTGTCAAACCTGGTTCATAGCAGATTTCGGAGATATTATTTTAATTCCTCTATTTTATGTCAATCAGAGAACACGATGTTCCCCCCGAGGATGGTGGAACACGCTGGATCAGAATCTGAAATTAAAACACAGGGCACTTGGGGAAAGCCTTGCTTCACCCTGTGGCTTCCCTGCCTGCCTGGCTGTTCACAGCACAGTGACAGAAACAATTTTACAAGAAAAAAGGTGGAATGCACAAGAGCTCCACACTGGGAACAGGTTTATTACAGGATCTCAAAGTGCTTCACAAACACCACAGCTGGGACACGGAGAACAAAGCGAGTGGATGATGCTGGGGCAGGAACAGGACCAGCAGCTTCTGCTGGAGCGACCCAAGCTCTTCCCTTGGAGGGGGAAAACCAGAATGAGAGAGAACCCAGGAGTGCTCCATTCCCTTCAATTTTCCAGGTGAGATGGAAAGGCAGCCTTTCCACTCTGTGGGGAGTTTCCACTCACAGCCTTCTGGCACAGGTGTGGTCCCCACCGGCTCTGAGAGACATCAGGAGCTTTCCAGGAAGGCGACGCTCCACAAATCCCAGCGTAGAGAACGCTGTGTTCCCACCTCCTCTTCCTGGGAGTCAGTGCCCTCCCAGGGCATCCACAGGGCGATCCAAACCACTGAGATAATCTCAGGAGCAAACAGTCCTCAGGTATTTCCTGCTCCAGTAGCTGATCCACAACACACAGGTGAGACTAACAGAACATCCTGCACCCACTGGCTCCCTGGTGCCAGAACCAGGCTTGACAAATTACAGCCTTCCTACACCTCCAGCACACACCTTGTCCAGGGAATTCCACATCGTAGTTGGCTGAACTACTCCTGAAATTGGTGCTCCACACGTTGATGAGCTCCTGGTGAACCTGCTTAAGAGCCACCAGCTCTGCCTGGACTCCCTGGGTCAGAACTAACGCTGTTATTTCAAAGTGAGGACAGCGATCCCACGGGTCTGCTGGGGTCCTTTGGAGAGTGATCCTCGCCGAACTCCACCTCAGTCCTGGCACACCAAACTCTTCAGGTTTCCCTCTGTGAAACACCCTGAGCACGCCTGTACCCCTTAAAATCGCTTTCACCTTCCTTCACCACCGGGGATGGAACGGATCAGTTCCCAGCAGTTTGGGGGTTTTGGGCCAAACTTCACCTTTGTTTCCCCAGCTCACACCTTGTGTGCCCTTGTTTCCCACATCCCAACAAACTTCTCTGGCAGCAGTCACCCCACTTTCCCCAGGGCCACATCCTCCTTTGGGCATCCATCCCCCTTCCACCTGGGAAGGTGCTGTGATTCCCTGTGCCCACAGCTCAGGCATTACACCAAGATCCCAGCTCCTGCTCAGTTCCACCCACCCACACCAGTAATGGCCACAGGGACCAGTTCTGCCCCCATTCATCCTCAGGACAGGCCCATAAATCTCCCATTTTCCCCATGCGATCTCCCATCAACGCCCATATTAACGCTCCGTCTAAGCACGGAGAATTCATTCTTTTCCCCTCCCCATCTACTAAATCCCACCCCATTTCCCAGGGAACTGATCCTTTATTGAGGAGAAGCTCAAACATGGACGCTTCCTGCGGAACACTCCGGCTCTGTTCCACACAAAAGGCTTTTGTCCGGATCCCCAACGCGAGGGCGGTGGGCGAGGACGAGACTCCGCGACCAACGATGACACGGGGCGTGTTTTTGTAAAAATTTTATTTGTCAAAGAAAAAAAGCAATGGCCAATTGAAACCTACGTCATCTTTAACTCCAATTTTGGTCTTTAAATTTAGAGAAATGACTTATTTACTTTTTTTTTTTTTTAAACAAACCCCCCTTTTTCCCCTTTAAGGTTTACCATCTACTCGTGCTGAATCCTTCCAAGGAGATTGCTCCAGCGTACCTCTCCAGGTCCTCGCTTTGCTCCTTTTACCAAAAAAATGCAAAACTCCATCGTGCATCTTAAGGGCTCCAATCGTCAAAAATAGGAAAAAAAAATCTTTGGAATAGCCAATTGAGTTGAATAAAAAAATCCACACGAATGCGGTTTGGTTGGGGCAGGAATCCACTCCTATGTTCCTGGTAATCTGATCCCGCTCCATGAATCCTTGTAATTCAGCCTCCCTATCCTATCCACATTATGATTTGAATCCAATGATCCAGCTCCAAGGATTGGGATCCAGTGAGCCCTCTCCAATCCAAACCTTTATAACCAGCAAAACCAAAAAAGAGGAGGCAAAAAGTTAGATACTGTAATGAAAAAATAGGATTCTGGGGAATGATCAGTTATGTTTGCCATCAATTAAATCAGATGTACAGTAATAACTATCAATTCCCCAAAACAAACTTTCCAATGGTGATGCTCAGATAATTTCTTTAGAAATGTTAATTACTATTTGGAGGAAACATTGTAAATATTCACAATATGTCAACTGGAAATGCCAACATACTCAGCGCATTGGTGGGTACGAGGTTTTGTGGTTGTAAAAAATGGTTTTACTAAACTGGAAAAGCTTTAACTGCTCGGTCTATCCACCTACTATGGAATGGCTGGACTACAGCTGCACTCCCAGCTGGAGGGAACGTTAACAATCGGTGTTTTCACACGGATCGTGAGTCAATCGTGAATTAGTCTGAGGGGGCAGGGCTGAGACTTAAATTATTCCCCACTAGGTTTGCTATTTTTATTTTGCTTTCATTCTGGTACTTATAAAAATGCAACAGCCACGCTGTATCAGTCACACAGAGGACATGCAGATTTTAGCAGTATTGATATTATACTCTGATTGCAAGTTCTACTACAAGTGTACGGATACTACAGACATGGACACTTGTAACCAAACGCTGTGGGACAAATAAACCAATACTCCCCCCCCGGCCCCGGTTATTCCTTTAAAAAACTAGAATGGAATAGAGAATTACAAAAGCAGGGATTTGGCCACAATTGCCCCCCCAGAAAAAGGAGTTTTAAAAGAGAAGAGCAATCGCAGCCTGCGGTCACGAGAACATGCCTGAAGCGACACGTGGGGACACGTATGTGCTCGGCCTCAATTCCCCTGTCTCTCAGTATAAGGTCAATACTGCCAAGTTCATCTGTGACAATAGCACTTGGAGTCATACCATTGCCTCCATTATTGATCTGATCCTCCTCAATCCTCCTTTTGACAATCCTAAAATGATTG
The DNA here is from genome assembly GCA_013398055.1 of Ifrita kowaldi. Lineage (NCBI taxonomy): Eukaryota > Metazoa > Chordata > Aves > Passeriformes > Cinclosomatidae > Ifrita > Ifrita kowaldi. Next base: position 57,787 of record VZRS01010632.1, on the reverse strand, counting down.
ACATGTGCTCCACAATCCTTTAATCCAAAGCATTCTTAATCCATCTCTTCAGATATGTCTACAGAAAGACACACGAAAAGGCAAGATAAAATGTAAGATCCCCCAGAAGAGACAAGTTAGCCACAAACATCCCAACATCCCCAGCTCGTCTCGACCACAGCGGAACACTGAGACATTTACACAGCAATACCACAGCTCCAAGAATGTTGGTATTGAACTAGAACTAAACCGGAACAATCCTGACTGACAGCAATTAAAATACAATTTACCAAAGACAGGAGGGGAATGTTGGTGTCGAGGAGCAAATACTCACTAGGGATTTTACACAAGAATGCAATTCAACACTTCAGCCAATTCGAGTAAAACAGTTGGAATTTAAAAAAAAATAATGAAAGACTGTACTAAGTAAAGGAAAACTGTGTACAACATGGGGTTCTACAAAAAGATCAGAGCTAGTGATGTTTATGTACGAGATCGGGATCTGCTGTGGCGGGGAGAGTAGCGTGGAGATCCTCTGCTTCTTCTTGGGGAATAACTGCGGCTTCTGCTGTTGCTTCGACTACGGCTCCTGCTACGACTACGGCTGCGGGACCGAGATCTTCCATAGCTTGGGCTTCTTGGGCCATCAACTTTAACACGGATGTAGGCAGTTTCTCCCTATTGAATAGACAGAACTTTCGATTGAAACGTCGAGGCTTCAGGGCCATGTTTCAGGCATGCTGACAGACTGCAGACAGCGTTACTACGGCCGGGACAGACAGCAGAGCTTACACGTCTATGTCCAGCCTGACCACACACTTATTTAGCTGCTTTGTAACCAAACAATGAACACCACACGTTCTGTTCCTTACCTTCAAATCCTACTGTTAAGCCCCTTGTATCCAATTCTGGCCAAAGAAAGTAAGTGTGATACCTACCTCGTGAGATCTAAATTTAGTGTTATCCAGCTTTCGCACAGCGTAGGTCATGTCTTCCTTCCGCACAAACTCCACGACACCAGTGCCATCTCGGAAAACATCAGCATAACATACATCACCTGCTTCACGCATGTGATCCTTTAAATCCTGCCAACTTCCACTTGGAGGCAGCCCTACAGAAAAACCAAAACGTGACTTTAACGCCGGATTAGAGCTTCACCTCTTGTAGTTACAGCAGCGGCGCGGTGAAAGAGAGGAGCGCTCAGCATCGGGGGAACACCACTCCTCTTCTCCCAAAGCACACGAGGCGATGCTTTTTAAGGGGAAGCTCGCAGCAGCACCGCGCCTGCAGCACCCCGGGGGAGCACTCAGGCTGAGAGAGAGCAATGACTCACCCGAGACGATCACTCTGTACTCCGAGCGCCGGGACGGGGGGCCGTACCTGCCCCGGGGGGCTCCTCCCCCTCCGCCGCCGCCGCCGCCTCTGCCGGTGCCGCGGCCGCTCCGAGGGAACTCCCCGCGGAGGCGATACCCATCGTAGTCGTAGCCGTCCCGCCCGTAGACGGCGTCCTCCGCGTCCCTGCGGGCGGCACGGGGCGGGCGGTGAGCGCGGCCGCCGCACCCCCCGCCTTTGT
>VZRS01010632.1:0-55788 GCA_013398055.1 Ifrita kowaldi | reverse complement strand
GCAGCGCGGGCATGGCGGCGGCGGCGGGAGCGCGCGCGGTGTCCCCCGCTGTCCCCGCCGGGGCCGGGGCCGGGGCCGAGACCGGGGCTGGGGCTGAGCGGTCGCATGGACGCGTCCGCGGCTCTGTCCCCCCGTGCCGTGCCTCGCAGACAGCGGAGAAAAGGGCTCTGCCCGCTCCCCGCGGGGCAGGACGGAGGCTGCTGACCCAAAATGGCCGCCCTGGGGGCACAGGGAGCGGAGCGGCCCCGGCCCGCTCAGCGAGGTGGGCACCGAGCGTCCACAGCTCCTTCAGCAGCTGGAGTTTGGGTTTAAATCAGTCGGGTTTGGGGTTTTTCCCCCACTCGCGGTGTGTTTTCCCGTTGCTGAACCCATGTGATGGTTCTTGGGGGCTCTTGCATGCAACACTTGCAGCTGAGCACGATGAGCTTGGGCAAAACAAACTTTGAGAATGGCCTTGGCTCGGTGTCTAAGTTAATAAAAGCGGAGGAACAAAAAGCCTTAGAAATTGAGGCAAAGTCGCATCCCAAGCGGATGCATTTGAGGACACCGCTGAGGGCTGAGTGCTCCTGCAGAAGGATGTTCTGTATAGTGCATTTGTGAAGGTTTAATGCAGGGTCACATGAAAAACAGACTCAAAAGAAGCAAGACAATAATATCCAACTATGTTATTTTCATAAAATTATATTTTAAATAAAGCCACTTCAAAATAGCAGTGGGGTACTCTGCATTGTCACAAAGCCCTCACAGATGTGTTAAAGCAGCTTTAGAGTGAGAAACCACTTCAGTGTGCCCCAGTCCACAAGATAATACAGAACGGTGGGTGAGATTGTGCTAAAAACTACTGAAATAAATGATCTCGTGCAATCTAGGTGTCTCTCATTGATTGATCCCTGGGTGTTGTTTGTATTTGCACAAGAGACTCCACTTGGTGCTGGAGAGGTTCAGTCACTGAAACCACCACGAGGGGTTAAAACAGTGTCGGAGTGTGGAGGAAACCCTTTTAGGCTCATGAGTTAATTAAGGGATTGTGAAAAATGCCTTCTGCCTCTTCCTTGGAGCCCATCACGCTGCCCTCATTTTTCACATGTTAATGAAAAATGCATATTCCTCTGGAAAAACAGCAATCCGGTGGCTGACAGGGAGATGTTTCCAGTGTAACATCATGGCACGTGTGACTGTTACAAATGCTGCTCGTTTTTCTCTCCTTGCGGTGGGAGGGCAGCGACGCCTGTGCTGCAGGGTTTTTAACCAGGAATGTCCCTGTTGGGTCGCCAAGGGATTAAACAACAGCAGAGAGGTGGGGCGAGAGTCCATCTTCAGAGAGGTGGTTGGTAAAGGGTAAATTCCCAACTGCCTGGGCATGTTCTGCATCTGTGACAGAGTTTTAGGGTTTCACAGCTCTCTTTGTAGCAGAACACAACGCGGTGAGCAGTGACTGCGGCCCCTGCAGTTCCAGCACGGATCTGCGTGACTTCAGTGGGTGATTTGGGGGAAATAATGGGGTTTTAAGACTATTTAACAAGCTATTCACAATTTAACAAGCTGTGCAGTTATTTGCCAGCTCAGCAGAAACACTTTTTGGAGTTCCCAAGGAATGACAGGACATGGCACTCAGCGATGTGGTCTGGGTGGCAGGGTGGTGATGGGTCAAGGACTGGACTCAGTGATCTGTGAGGTCTTTTCCAACCTACAATTCAGGGATTCTGTGATCCCTGGCAGTGTCCAAGGCCAGGATGGACGAGGCTTGGAACAACCTGGGACAGTGGAAGGTGTCCCTGCCCATGGCAGGGGGTGGGACTGGGTGAGCTTTCAGGCCCCTCCCAATGCAAACCTTTCTGTGATATTAAAAAAACCCAACAAGTCCCCTCCCCACAAAAAAAACCCACGAAGATCCTGATTATGCTTTTCCCAGGTGCAGGGAAACTCCATCCTTTGCCAAGAAATGAGTCTCTATTTTCAAAAACTTATTAAAACCACTGAAAGTTATTCTTAAAGGCATCATAAACCCTGCCCATGGCAGCCTGGTTGGTGAAAACCCTGTTGCATAATTTCTTTTGTGTCTTAATAATCCTCATAACTGCTTTAAATGAGTCTCTTAATTACCTTAATGAAGTGTCTCTTTATAGAAGTATTGGATGTTTTCTTCCTCATTACCTTCCTTAGCTCTGTGTTATCAGTGGAGTGTTTAGTTGGATATGCTGCAGAATACTTATTTCTCTGAGTCATTTTTGGCTTTCTAGCAAAACATATGTGGGGAATTAATAAGTTATGTAGAAAATAAATTACTGGTAAGGCAAAGGCAAATAATCTTGCTAAAAAAAAAAAAGAAGCCAACTACTGTAAAATGTCAAGTTTTTGTTCTCAAAATGGGAGCAGCGGAAACCAGGGCTTTCCAAGGGAGAATATTGGTGAATAATGCAAATATTACCCATGTAATGTCATTGCTTATTGTTCTTCCTGATGAAACTCGGGAAGCAGGAGGTTTCCCAAGCAGAGCTGCAGGGCTGGGGCCGTGGCCCACGGCCTGTCATCGCCCAGCTCTGTCACAGAGAACCTGTTTTTCCTAATCCTTACTACAGAGCGATCCAGCTGGGATTAGTCCTGACTACTCTTACTGTGTTGCAAAATAACAGTTCATCAAAGCCCAGATTGTTTGGGAGAAAATGGTCATTTTTTTAAGAGGCATCTGAAGTAGTAACTTTTTTTTTTTTTTTGAGAACTGAGCAATGAATTGTCCAAACTTGCCAATTCCCTCCTGTAACAGTCGTTTGGAATCTGCTGCTGGAGGGGTTTCCTTGGCATTTCACCAGTAGCTTGAAACCACACAGGTTGTGTCTTTGGAGGTGAAATACAAAGCTGATATTTTGGGGGTGTGTGTGCGTTAAATAGTGCCTCAAAGTTACCAAACTTACTGTTTTGGATGTAGGAAAAAGATGCAGAAATACCAATCTGATTTTTTCAGAGAAATTCTGAGTTTAAGATAAGACAAGGAAAGTGTGTGTAAGCTTGAAAATAATTCCCATAGCGGTGGATGGTGACAGAGCTCGTTTTGTTTATGCAGATTTATCTGTAAGCAAAGAGATTTCCTCTGCACATGCTGGGGCATGTCTGGATGCAAACGGAAAACACAGCACACTGCCAGTGGGAATTTTTCCTGGAAGCCAGCCCAAAAGGACACACATGGGTGGAGACTTAAAGGAGAAAAGCAGCGGTAACGCCACCGGCGTTCAAATCGTCCCAGGTGGATTGGGAATGCTCATTTTTTTAATTTCCAAAACCCTGCTGTTTTTGCTTCATGAGAACAGCCACACCATACAGCTGGCCCCACGATGTGCTCAGATCCAGGGTCCCTGGAGCAGAGTCACGGGGCACAGAGAAGCAGAATCATTTAAATTATGTGTGGTTGTTTGTCTGGCTGGTAGCAATAAAAGGTTCATTAAAAAAAATTAAAAGTTAAAAATAATAAAAATCATGGGTTTGCTGTGATTTCTGCTGTCTTGTTTTCACATTACTTGGATTTGCAGCGATTCCCACATGCCAGCACTCCATGGCTGGGGCTGGGAGGGAGAGGGGCAGCAGTTAGCACGGACCAGAAAGTTTCAGTGAGCGCCCCCAATCCATTTGCATGGATTTATTTCCCTGGGAAGACATCTCTGTTCATCCGGAGCTCTGCCATTGCTCCCTGCCTCCTGCTGTCACCGAATATCGCAGCAGCTGCTTGCATTGCTCTTCCCTCTCCCTGCCTGGTGGGATGCTCCAAGGCCTGACGTGGAGAGGGAGGAAAATGAATGCAAACTGTCAATGTAAATAAACCTGCTAACGTTTATTCCTGCTAAGGAATAAATAAGTGGAAAGGAGCGGATCCATTTGGGTTGCTCGTTGCAGAGGGAACCTCGCGGTTTGGCAGGGACTGGGCAGTGAGGGTTTCCCTGCAGCTGCTCCTTTTCCTATTGCTGTTTTTACTTCCCTGTGCATTTCCTGGAGCTGCCTCCTTTCCCCTCGATGCATTCCACACTCCAGGCGTGTGGCACACAGCCGGCTGAGCCACCCACACCGGGATCCAGCGAGGAGCCGCTGCCGTAGCGCACCGGCGGAACCGCTCCGGCAACGGGAGCTCACCGGCAACGGGAGCTCACCGGCTCCTCCGGGCACTTCCCTTCCCACCACTTGTGTTCCAACTCGGAGTGAACGGTGCCATCCTGATACAGGGAACTGAACACAGGGTTTGTCCATTAGAAGTATTGATAGCTTCTCATCTGGGATGTGGCATCTGTCAGCGTCCCCGCCAGGACACCGCAGGGCCATGGCTCAGCCACAGGCAGTGGGAGCTCTGCACTTACACATCCCGGGGGTGTCTCTGTGAGGGCCGTGCCACCGAGCCAAACCTCGGGAGCGTGGATAGCGCTGGATCTTTTTGTTCTCCAAAAATAACCCAAATTTGCCAGGCCTGAGTGGTTTTTAAAAGGAGGTTTTCCATTAGCTTTCCGTGGAGAGCCGCTGGCAGCGCTGCCGACGTCCCCGCTCCCTCCCCGGCTCGGGGCTTTCAGCACCACGCAGCCCCTGTGGCATCAGTGTGGGCTTGCTGGTTTTATTTAACACAAGGAACTACGACGAGAGAGAAACGCATTAAAATTGGTTTCAAGCAGTATATTTTTAAATACAAATAAAGATTTTGGAGCTGTTTCGTGGGCGCTGTAACTTTATGTAAACACTGGAAGAGGCGAGGGACTGCGATAACCACGTGAAACAAAAACTCACAGAGACCAGGGCGGGAGGGACACTGAGCCATATATTTTTCCTGTCAGAGCTCAATGAAAGGCAAATAAACGAGGAAAAATAAACTCAACGTTTACAAAAGGCCAGGGTGGAAGCAGCCGCCAAGGTCTGGAGCAGTTTGCTGATCCCAGTGCCCAGGTGCTGCTGAAAGAATTCTGCTCCCACTGGAAATCCTGTTCCACAGCATTTTATTATCCAGACATTCCTAATCTAGGAAACCTCATGGTTCATATCCCATTAATTCTTAAGGAGAAGGATGCAAAGTAAGTGCTTTTAAATGAGCAGGTTAAAAGATCTGTCAGAAATTAGGAGTGGAGCCCCAGCAGCAGCTGTCCTGCGCTCTACTCTGTAGGCAAAGAAAAAACAAGACAATTTGATTTATGTGTGGTACTGGACTTGCTGGTACCACAGTAGCCCAACCAAACATGAAATACAACTTATTTTTTTCCTTCTCCTAATAGGCCTTTTAGGTGCAGTTTTTGAGGGCAGTAAATAGGAATATCAGGTCTTTGTCATTTAGAACATGAATGATGGATACTAATTTGATCATTTCCCAAGAAGCATATTAACATTTTTATCCTCTGAAATACCACACGTGAGAAGGAAAGGATCTAAGGAGCAGGAGCTGCCTTGGGATGAGGAGCCTGGGACAGCTGGGCTGGCGAGGGCGGGGATCTGCAGCACCTGTAAAAGCTGCAGTTCCTCCATGGGAACCAGTTAACCATAAATCCAAGGCTTTGGATAATGTCCTGGCATACCAAGGACTTCACTGCTTCGTCATTTGTCTTCCCATTCCAGAGGGTTTCACCACACACACGCACACACGTGTGGCATCCCTGTGAGGCTTTTTTGCTGTTAGCAGCAAACAATACCTGTGCTGCCGGGCCGAGGGCGAGCATAAGGCAGCACCTCCCCTTCTCTTTGCTCCGAGAGCATCAATGCTATCAGTGAGCAGTTCTTTTCCTCTAGGGCTCATTTTTGTTTATTATTCCCCTTTTTATTCCTCCCTATCCTCCCAGGCAGAGGACAGCTTTGCTCCCAAACTGATTGCATGCCTGCTTGGAGTTAAACACGAGCTGAGCACTGTGATGGACTGGGGCTGAAGTGCCCCTGGGCACTGGTGGGACTGGAATGAGCTGGAAATACGCCTTCCAGACCCTTACCTTGGTGGTTTACGCTGAGGGCACGGCATTGGATGTCTCTCGCATCCACTGGCTTCTGGGTGCTCCATGGCAAAGCCAGGTGTGTGTGCTGGTGGCTGACCACAGGCTGGCCTGGATCCCAGCACGGAGGCTCACCTGGATCCCAGCACGGAGGCAGAGCAGTCCCAGGGCACCGAGGGCTTGTTCCCAAGGCCACGTGTCTGTGCAGAGCTGTGCTCTCCTCCCACGGATATTTCCGGGCCGTGGGACCTGAGCAGTTGTGACATTCCCGTAAGAAAACCACCACCTTTGCAAACTTTGGCAATGTTTGGCTGGAAGCCTCTGCTCTTTTCTGGCCATGAAGTGCATTCTTGACACCTCTCCCTGTGTATCCACGATAACCATCTCCTCAGACCAGGGATGGGGCTGGACCCTGTCCAGTAATTCCACCCTGGGGATGTCAAGCAGGGGATGGGGTGCACTTGCAGCTCCAGACAGGAGTTTTCCTGGCTCGTTCTGGAGATGCCAGATGGAGGTGGATATGGGCTGTGCTCCCCTCTCTCACTGCTCCTGCCCTCGTGCCCTGCTGAGCCTTTGGGTTGTGCTGGCTCAGAGCAGTGCTCTGCCCAGGGACAGCCCTTCCCGCTGCATTTCCAAGGCCGATTAAGCAGGAGGCAGAGTAGCCTTAAGTATTCCTCTAATTAAAACAAAATCCCTCATGGCCTCTTATATACAGAGAGATATTACAGACTTAAGGGTTGTATAAAATGTTTATTTATTGATCAGATCAACTGTTGCAGTGCCTTCTGTGGAGCTCAGTGAGAGCATCAACATGCCCAGGCTGGCGAGGAGGATGGGAGGGGGTTTGGCCGGAGCTTTCAGTGATGCCATCCCAGGGCGAGCCCGTGAGCACCCGCCTGCTATAGATACAGTTATATACATTTGTATACAGTGAAATACACAGCTGCCCAGCCAGGCATCACCCCCAACACCCATGCGGGTCCTGCTTTCCCAGGACACTCCCTGGCTGTGGTTTGCGGAGTTGTACCACAGTGGAGTTGTTTCTGGCTGCTTTGCTTCTGAGCCCACTCGAATGGCTGTTTGTTCGATTCCAGGAAGGCAAGAGCATTTCTGGTAAAGCCCCGGAGTGATCGAAGGACGGGACGTACTTTCCAGGGAGAAGCAACCACTCGAAAGCTTTTGCAGGCTGAGATTTGTGCTCAGCAAGTTGCTCCAATTTGAAGCACAATCCTAAGAAATGTGAGCGCGTGGTGGAAATGTCTGCAGGCCTGGATTAAAGCGGCACTGGCAGATGAGGCTGTAGCTTCCACAAGATCAACATTACAGAAAAATAGTGTAAATACGGGGGATTCTATTTTTTTTTCCCCTCATTTTTTCCCTCACTTGGGCCAGGAACTGCTAAAGCTTAAATAAATCATTGCAGAAGTGAGACTGACCTAAATTATTCTACACAGTGGAGACCTTGTCTTCTGCTTTTGGAGATTCTTGTATTTAAGTTGTGCCAGAACAGGGTTTAAGTTGTCTGTACAGCAGTAGCTCCTTCCTACGCCCTGGGGAGCTCGGGGGAAGGTGTGAGATCGGCTGGCGTATGCCAGCAAGGCTGCTGGGGAGGCAAAGCCACCGGCTCACACACTGGGGGAGCCAGAGGGGATTTTTGGTGCCACACCATCCCGTGCTCGGTACTGGCAGGTTTCCCTACCCTGTGGGGGGCTGTCGCTGTGCCGGGCTCCACTTGTTCCCAGTGAACACGCAGTCCAGCGCCTAATTAATTCATGCATGTGTGTCTAATCGGGGAATGCACAAGTGCCCAGATAATTTGCATTTGGGCACCCAAGGAGGTCGTGCATCAGCATCCAAACTGACCCTGCATGAGCACCTAGAGGTTCACGCTTAGAGCTCGCACAAGTGCAGGGTTAGTCCTGCAGGGAAGCCGGGTCAGCGCATCCATGGATGGCTCATTCCCGTGCCCATGAGCCCCGATCAGGGCATGCATGAGCACCCGGGCAGTTCACGCATGAGCACCCGTTATTTGGCATACAAATGCCCAATTAGCCTGTGCATGACTGCTCAATCATTGCATGCATGACCACTAAGTGGTTTACACACGGTTTCCCAGTAGGTTCACTGGTGAGAGCACCCAGTGCGTTCCCGGAGCAGGGGCTCCCCTGGGGACTGCAGCCTGTGGCTGGAAGAAGGAGCAAGGAGTGTGGCAGAGTGGAGGGAGTGCGGCACGGAGAGGTGGCTGACGTGGATGTGCTGAGGTGGGGCAGGAGGAACCCCCACTCTGCAGCCAGCCCAAAGCCACCGGCATGTCTTGGCACTTCCCAGCTCCTCTGACGGCAGCACTGTGCTCTGTGTGACCACAGGAACCCAGCTTTGGCAAGTGCTGTGGCTCACAGGAGGGTGGAGTAAATGATCACAACAGCCCTTCCAGCCTTAAAAATGTAAGAAGCCTTTGATGTGCAGGCAGGATGCCTTGCAGATAAACCACGCTGAGTGTAGGGTTTGTGCCAGAGCACCAGCCCAAGGAGAGAAAAAGAAAAATGGAGAAACTCAAAGTAAAGTTACCCATCGCTCTGGCCCTGGCCCTGCAAGCACCGAGTCTGTGTCCCCAACCCCTGCCCCATGGTTGACTCGGGGCCCTGCACAGCCCACTGTGGGAGTGAAGCCACAAGACACGGTCACAGAGCATGTGGCTTTGATGTGACCTTTCCTTCGGTGTTTATGTTGTCTCCAAACCTGTTTTTCTGTTCAGAAGAGATCAGATTAAAGGAAGTTGCCAGCCCTCAGTGCATCCAGCCAGTCTGGGAGCCTGGGCCAGGGTGGTGAGAGCTGGGAGCAGAGGGCTGGGTGGCTTCTCAGCTCTTGCCCCCCTGCATGCACTGAGGCAGTTTTTACATCCCTGTGCTCATACGACCCTGCCGAGATTCCAGAGCGACGTCCTTATTTATGGATCCTGCATGAACTGCACACCGCGAGTCACTCGCAAAAACTTGCAGGGAGCAGCTGACCTGAATCCATATTAATAAGGCTCACAAGTCGTGGAGTGTTTTCTCTCATGCCTGTGGGATGGCAGGAACGTGCTGCCTTGTGGCATGCAGGGTTTAGACAAAAAGCCGTCTATAGCCTGTCACATTTTTAAGCCCGTTTGCCTTGGAGATAAGCCCAGGCTGCCCTGCCGTGGTGCCACGCTGCAGCTGCCTCTGCTCCGGGGCAGACCTGGGGAGACAAGGAGCGATGGCTCCCTGCACGCTGGAGCCAGGGAAAGGCCATGCTGGCTTTGGGGACAGCGTTGGGGTTTCAGAGCCCTGCTGTGTGATGCTGCTGGGAAGTGTGTGATCCAGTCCTACAGAGGAGCATTTCTCCTTGGGCAGGGACACCTCAACCTCTGCACCCACTACCCAGCTGCTCCCACAGCAGTTACAGGGACGCAGCCTCTTCCCGGCTGGGAAACCTGGGGTATAGTCCCAGGTCTGGTATTCCTGCACTCTGGTCTCACGTTGGGATGAAAGCCTTTGCAGATCAGGCAATAAACCAGGGGACTTGGGGCTGCTCTTGCTGTTAAAGGACCACTCATGGTGTCCAAACCCCCCGCGTCAGCGGTGGCAGCTCCCGCGGGAGGTTTTAGAGCCTTTCCTTTTATAGGGCTTTTTCTTTTTCCACGGGATTTATCAGGTTCAATAGCAGGGATTCAGGGAGATAATAACGTACATTAACCAGGGCCCTGGAAACTGCTTCGCAAACAAGATTGATCAAAGCAGCCCAGGATGGAGAGCAAACCCTCCGGAATGCGCTTTGCAAAACACTTGCCAAAACAATTGACTCCTGGTAAAAACTAACACATGGGGCAGCCCTGGGGGGCTGTGCCGTGGAGGGACCCAGCTCCAGCATCTACAATGCTGGTGGGGGGCTGCAGCCAAGAGCAAGGACTTTTGTGGATATGATGAAGTGGCCAAATCCCCCTTGGGATGGAGCAGCAGTCCTGCTCCAGGGTGCCCACATCCTCCATTCCATCCAGAGGGGAATTAATAGAAGGTGCTTTACTGCTGCTGTTGTTTTTATTGATTATTGGCAAAGAGAGTGACTGATGGTGAAGTCCAGAGAAAGGAGGGGAGAAGAGGTGCGGGAGACACGTGGGAGGAGGAGAGAGGGAAGGAATTCCTGCAGGGACAGGAGATGAAGGTGACATTTCAGCTGTTGTCTGCTGTGGATCTGTGCTATAAAATAAGTCGGTGTGCCACATCCATGGCAGGGCAGAGCAGAAGTAATGGGCTGAGTCATATCAAAGTGAGTTCAGGTTAAATAAGAAAAATTTCCTGTGGGGGATGTTTCTGCAGAAGTACAGCATGGACGTGGAGCTGGTGGAAGGAATGCTGCAGCCACACTCACACTGTCAGCCGTGCATTTGGATCTCAGACCTCTGCATTTCTTGTGGCAGATGGGCACAAAGTCTGTGGTTTTTTACTTGTAATCGCCTGGGATTGGAAACACATCCCGAGGGAAGCACGTGGCCACGTGGCAGGAGGAGCACAGCCTTAGATGGCTAACTGCTTGTCGTGCCAGGCCCTTTTCCTGTGAATCTCTGTGAAGTGCTTTATGTAGTCCACTCAGAGGAATTAATAAACAAATGCCTTTTGTCACTCTTCAGGAACACATCTCCCTCCATCTATCGTCCAAGCACTTTCTTTGTCAAGGCCACGCTCCTTCCAGTGCAAGGAGCAGGACTGAGCCAGGCAGGAGCAGGGCTCCTCCACCTCCTCTTGCTGCAGATGCTTTGGGAGGAGGCAGGATGTAACTGGGATAGGGTTACACTGGGATTACAGAAGCAGCCACCAGCTCTGGAGCCAGCTCTGGGGACTGTAGACTGTCACCATTTGGGTTCAGGGCCCCTCTTTAATATGTTGTCCCTTTGCTCCTCAGGTCAGCTGCCTCCTGCCCTGGGCTGAAGGTACCCATGGGCTTCTCCAGGACAGGAGGAAGACGAGTGCTGGTTCTGCACTGGGAAAATACCATGAGGTCCACATGGTGTGACTTTTGGGGATGTCCTGTGCAGGGTTAAAAGTTGGACTCAATGATCCTCGTGGATCCCTTCCAACTCGGAGTATTCTGTGATGGGAATCCTCATGGGAAAGCCCGAGGCTCCCACTGGGTGGGACAGACAGGATAAGCGTCGCCCAGAGCCGCCTCTGGCCTTAAAACCTGCCGAGCCCCATCAGCTGCCGGGCCTTGGCTCAGCACTGAGAGTAGAGCACAAACCTCCCCGGTGCGAACGGCGGCTCCGTTCCAAGGCTCTGCGCCGCCCGGTCTGGGATGCTCATAAAACAGATCCACAAGGCTCAGATCTGCTGCCTCAACAGAGACTCGGCAGAGCTATAAATAGCCCAGCCAAGCGTGGTGCAGCGAACCTGAGCGGAGCCGGCTGCCCTCGTGGGCAGGCACTCCGGGAGCCGTGTGGGGACGGCCGGCTCGGCCGCTCTGCAGCATGGCCTGGGGAGCTGGCCCGCTCTGGCCGGGCAGGCCAAGACTGTGTCACCCGGCCGGCCACGGCCTTGTCCTCCCCCCATGCTTGTACAACCTCAGTGCCGGGCGCTGCAGTGTTCATTCATCCTCACTTGCTTTTCTGCTGCTGCCTTCTCTCTTAAAGCAGGAGCTCAGGTCTGGACCCATTAAGGAACAGTAAATATTTTATTTGCTGTTGGGAGTTTTGACCAGTATCTCAGAGGCTGTAAAGGTCACACCAGGAAATATCCATTTCATTAGCTAAAGGGATCGGCCCATTCCAGGGTTGCTGGCTCATGGAGTGAACCCAGCCTGTCCCCTGGGTGCTGTTACCAGCTGTAAGCTTGTCTTCATTCGGCAATCAAATCAGGGAGGTTTCAGGACCTGGAGTGGTTTTCTTGGTTCTCAAGGCTATGCAGGCAATTAAAACTGGTCTTGTTAAGAGGCAGCTGAGCCTGGGCCACGTTTGTCTCCCTCTCGCTACTGTTCGGGCACTGCATAATAGGAATGGGGACAGCATGGGAATCAGGATTTTTTGTTTTGCTGGGCTTTTCTTCAGGTAGCTTCTGCAAAGGGCTTCTTGGCACTGCTGCTCGAGTGAAATGGAGCAACCAAAACGGGAGCTGGCTGGCGGCCAGCCCAGCAGACGGGCGCGCGGGGGCAGCCGGGGGGGCAGGTGTGTGCTTGGAGCATGTCGAGGGCAGGAGCCCCGCGTGGGACAGCCAAGTGTCTGAAATGCCAGGGTCACACCTGCGTGCCGGGACCCCTGTGCAGGAAAGCCAAGTGTGCGAAGCACCGGGGTCACACCTGTGTGCCAGGGTCCTGCCGGCCTGGTGATCCCTCACTGCCGACCCTGGCACAGGATCTTGAGAGCTCACAGGCAGGTGTGGGAACAGAGAGGTTTTGTTCTCCCCTCCTGGCTTTCACGTGTCTGTGGAACATCACGGGTTCTCAGGGTGAACATAGGATGAAGCAGCTCAAACAGCCACACGTCACCCCAGCCTCTGGGCGTGCAGGCACAATTCTCGGCGGCGCAGTACCCGGGTTTGGGATTTTATCAGCTTTCCCACACAAAACAAGGCTGGCAGGAAAAGGACCTGGCAGGATGCCCTGAGACATCCCAGGGGAAAAGCGGTGACTCCCACAGGATGTGGGGCTGGCAGTTTAGTGAAAGCTGGTCATTCCCGAGGCTTTGCAGGGCATTCCCCACGGTTTGCTCACTGTAAGGAAACTCCAAGAAACGCTGGAACACTTTTGATGTGTTCAGGAGGGGGAAATGTGTGTGGGGAGATGCTGAGTCCTGTGGTGGACACTGAGCATCTGCCTGCTGTCACCTGAAAACCGGGACATTTGGGGTATGTCGCCTAGCTCCAGGAACATGGATCTGTCCCAAATGCGGTGCTAACAGCCTCAGGGACCTTTCACAGGTCCCTCTCTCCCGTTAGTGCCTTTCAGCTGGAAATATGTGCCACTGCGGGAGGACACGTCAAGGCTCAGGAGATCCATGACCATCGCAGGTTGGAGATCTGAAGTGAAAGGTGCCATTGAGGCGCAAAGNGCCGCAGCGGGCGGGGCGGTATTTGAGCGCGGCGCGGCGCCGGGGCGCAGAGCGCGCGGGGCGCCGAGCGGAGCGGAGCGGGCTGAGGCAGCGCGGCCGGGCCTCCTCACACCTCCTCCTCCTCGGTGCCGTGCCTCGCCCTCCTGGGGTGGCCCTGTCACTGTGAAGGTGAGCGATGCCTCCGCTGGACCGGGGGTCTCCAAGCCTCGCCTGGCACCGGTCGCTCCGTGTGCGGGGTGGTGGCGGGGCCGCCCCGAGGGCGGAGGTCGCTGCCGGTGCTGGGCGCGACCGGCCCCTGGGGAGCGATCGGAGCCCGCCCCTCCCTAAGGGTCCTCGCCGCTGCGGAGCCGGCCCCGCTCCAGGCAAGGTCATCGCGGCCTCGGGCGGCCCCGGAGCTCCCCCCGTGAAGGTCACGCAGGGCTCCGGCTCCCGAGAGCCCTGCGGGGGAAGGGCCTCTGCCGCACCCCCTCCCAGGGCCCTTTTCGGACAAGGTGGTGGATGCGGTTTGTGCAGGCGCTGGGCCCCGTCCTCTGTCGCGAAATCTACGCTGTCCTGGTGGGGGAGCGGTGGGTGCTGGGCTTGGGCCCCGTTCCGAGCCGTGGGATCTGTGCTGTCCTGGTGGGGAAGCGATGGGTGCTCCCATCCTCTCGCGATCTATGCTGTCCTCATGGGGGAGGTGGTGGATGCTGGGCTTCAGCCCCATGTCATTTCTAGGGTTCTATCCTATCCGGAGAGGAAAGGAGTGGTTACCAGGGGGCTTATGTCTCATGCTCTTCCCAAAGCCTCAGCTTGTCCTGCTGGAGTACTGGGCTTGGGACTCATGCTTGTTTTAAGATCTGATCCTATCCTGATGAGGAAAGGGTTGGGTGCTGGCTTGGGCCTGATTTCCCTCCCAAGGCCTCATACTGCCCTGGAGTGGCAGCTGGGGCTGTCGTCTTCCTCCTCACAGACCACATCCTGCCCTTGGGGGGAAGGAGTGGCTGCTGGAGCTGTACTATTACCCCTTCCTAGGCCCATCTTGCCCTGAGATGGGTGCTGGGGCTTTGTGGTTTTCCTCGGAGAGGGCCAGATTGGGTGGCAAGACCCCGAGGGCCACCTGTGATCTTGTGGTTTAGGGTTATGGTGCATATGTGGTGCTGCTGGGCCGCCTGGGAGGGTGACCCTGTAACCCCTCGGGGAATGAGAAGAGACTGAGGCCCTGCTCTCTGGTATTCAGTTGGGTGCCGGGTGTGACACTCCTGTGGCAGGTGCAGGAGACCCTCCCTCCAGCAGCACAGCCACTGCCAGCCCCTGTCGTGGTTGGCCACGGGGGATGCTGTGCCCTGGAGCAGTGCAGGGGAGGGTGCTGTGCTGGGGAAGGCCTCCTGGCCAGAGCGTGCAGCCCTTCTGAAGGATAATAATTTTTTCCTCTGGCGTTGTCGCCCGTGGCAGCACAGGCCTGCACTGGGATTGTCCTCGCCTAAACAGTGAGGAGGGAAGGTGCCTTTTGCAGGTCACTCTGTGGCTGGTTATGCANCCAAGAAACGCTGGAACACTTTTGATGTGTTCAGGAGGGGGAAATGTGTGTGGGGAGATGCTGAGTCCTGTGGTGGACACTGAGCATCTGCCTGCTGTCACCTGAAAACCGGGACATTTGGGGTATGTCGCCTAGCTCCAGGGAACATGGATCTGTCCCAAATGCGGTGCTAACAGCCTCAGGGACCTTTCACAGGTCCCTCTCTCCCGTTAGTGCCTTTCAGCTGGAAATATGTGCCACTGCGGGAGGACACGTCAAGGCTCAGGAGATCCATGACCATCGCAGGTTGGAGATCTGAAGTGAAAGGTGCCATTGAGGCGCAAAGCTGCAACTCATCACCAAGACAGGACTGGGTTTGACTCAGGTTGGGCCCTCTGACCGAGAACGCTCTGGTGCGTGACCCAACCCAGTGAGTTCCCCTCAGAAGGGTTCAGGCTCCCGCCGGGGACAGGGGCCCCCAAGGCAGACGGGACCCCCGCAGGGCAACAAAGGTCCCTCTAGGGATCAGCCGCTCCAGGGGACCAAGCTCTCCCCTCCCGGGGATGAGGCCCGAGGAGCGGAGCCCCCGGAGCACCACCGGCCCCTCACACCAGCCCCGGCCCCTCACGGCCCCTCACGGCCCNGGGCGGAGGTCGCTGCCGGTGCTGGGCGCGACCGGCCCCTGGGGAGCGATCGGAGCCCGCCCCTCCCTAAGGGTCCTCGCCGCTGCGGAGCCGGCCCCGCTCCAGGCAAGGTCATCGCGGCCTCGGGCGGCCCCGGAGCTCCCCCCGTGAAGGTCACGCAGGGCTCCGGCTCCCGAGAGCCCTGCGGGGGAAGGGCCTCTGCCGCACCCCCTCCCAGGGCCCTTTTCGGACAAGGTGGTGGATGCGGTTTGTGCAGGCGCTGGGCCCCGTCCTCTGTCGCGAAATCTACGCTGTCCTGGTGGGGGAGCGGTGGGTGCTGGGCTTGGGCCCCGTTCCGAGCCGTGGGATCTGTGCTGTCCTGGTGGGGAAGCGATGGGTGCTCCCATCCTCTCGCGATCTATGCTGTCCTCATGGGGGAGGTGGTGGATGCTGGGCTTCAGCCCCATGTCATTTCTAGGGTTCTATCCTATCCGGAGAGGAAAGGAGTGGTTACCAGGGGGCTTATGTCTCATGCTCTTCCCAAAGCCTCAGCTTGTCCTGCTGGAGTACTGGGCTTGGGACTCATGCTTGTTTTAAGATCTGATCCTATCCTGATGAGGAAAGGGTTGGGTGCTGGCTTGGGCCTGATTTCCCTCCCAAGGCCTCATACTGCCCTGGAGTGGCAGCTGGGGCTGTCGTCTTCCTCCTCACAGACCACATCCTGCCCTTGGGGGGAAGGAGTGGCTGCTGGAGCTGTACTATTACCCCTTCCTAGGCCCATCTTGCCCTGAGATGGGTGCTGGGGCTTTGTGGTTTTCCTCGGAGAGGGCCAGATTGGGTGGCAAGACCCCGAGGGCCACCTGTGATCTTGTGGTTTAGGGTTATGGTGCATATGTGGTGCTGCTGGGCCGCCTGGGAGGGTGACCCTGTAACCCCTCGGGGAATGAGAAGAGACTGAGGCCCTGCTCTCTGGTATTCAGTTGGGTGCCGGGTGTGACACTCCTGTGGCAGGTGCAGGAGACCCTCCCTCCAGCAGCACAGCCACTGCCAGCCCCTGTCGTGGTTGGCCACGGGGGATGCTGTGCCCTGGAGCAGTGCAGGGGAGGGTGCTGTGCTGGGGAAGGCCTCCTGGCCAGAGCGTGCAGCCCTTCTGAAGGATAATAATTTTTTCCTCTGGCGTTGTCGCCCGTGGCAGCACAGGCCTGCACTGGGATTGTCCTCGCCTAAACAGTGAGGAGGGAAGGTGCCTTTTGCAGGTCACTCTGTGGCTGGTTATGCAATGGCAGGTGCCCTCTGAACTCTCTGAGCAGTGCAGGTGTGTCAGGGCTTGCTTGCTCTCTTTCCCTAAAGAAGCTTTTCTGGAAGAGTGACCCACGAGTGGATTTCTGCTGCTTCCCTCTTCCTGTGGACTGGGCACCCAGAAGACTTTTCCAAGGGGTTGTCGGATTCCTGGGTGGTGAATTCAAATCTACAGGCAGTTTGGACTGTTCTGAGCTGTGTCTTCTCTTCCCTCGGCTTCTGGGCTGCAGATAAACCCCCACTGGCTGAAACCACAGCATGGAAAGGCACAAACTGCCGGGAAGTGGCTTTTCCAGCTCTGTGATAGGGGCATGTGCTCTCTGTTGGCATTGGAGCTCAGTTCCTGTCATTCCTCCCGATGCTGTTAGTGTGTGTTAATAGCAGTGCTCTATTAAACACTATGTCTAAATTGTATAAATTAAGGTGGCAATAGAAGTCTTCAAGTGCAGGCAGAGGGAAGAATTGAAGTATTGTAATCAGAGGGGTGCAATTATGTAACTGGATTCTCTTTCTCTCTGGGTAGCAAGCTCCTTTAATTGCTGTAACAAAGCTACTCCTTCAGTTTTCTGGGACTCTTCCAGGAAGTGATCATTGCAGCAGATTTTTTTCACTCCACAGCAGAGCTAAAAATGTGTAGTTTCACTGTTTCAAAACATGCTTGGTAGTATCACTCAAGACTTACAGCACTGTAAAAGGATTTAGGAAACTTAATGGTGCTCTGCAGGCTTAATTGGAGGCACTCCTTGCCATTAAGAAGCTTATTCCCACAAAGTTTTAATGTGCTGGGGTAAGAGCTGCTGCAAGGTGAGCAGCTGTGGTCCTTCACGGTGCAGTCACCTGGATCCCCAGGTAACGTGTGCCTCCCCAGGCCTCGAGTGGGGAATGGGAATGATGGCTGTGGTGACCAGAGCAGGACTTCATGGTGCTCCTTCTCCAGGGCTTGAAGAAAGACTGTGGTGCTGGAATCGTCAAATCCCAGTTTTCTAGGATAATATGAATTATGCTGGAAACTTCCCAGTGCTGAACACCTCCCTGGAAAGGCCATGTCAGATCTCATGGCTGCAGTGGCTGGTACAAAGCACTTTGAGAGCAAAGCAGGCTGCACACCTCACTCCAGAAGAGCACTTCCCAGTTTCCTACAAGTCCTGGACTGCAGTAGCATGCTGGTTTTGGCATCTGTGTTGTGGCTCCTGGGTGAGGAGGGGGCAGGAAAAGGAGGGCTTTGCCAAGCTCTGGCTCTCTGGTGGGACTTGCTTTCCCTGCCCCGTTTCCAGGCTGCAGTGTGGTGTTAACCTGCTTCTGGCTCGTCAGACTGGCTCTGTCCCGTGGGAGCAGCTGAAGGCTGGGTTTCATGGCGGAGCAGCAGGGAGGTGAGGGGGTGATGATGGCTGAATGCGGAACAACAGTTCTTCCAGGCTAAACTAGCAGCAGGAACTGTGACACCTGAGATGGGGTAGAATAAAAGCACTGCTGCTCTGAATGTGCTTCCTGAGCCTCTGTGCCAGTGACAGACAGGCTGGGATCTGTTGCTTGCAAGGCTCTGAGCAGAGGATGTTCCAAAACACTGGTACACCTGGAAGGCAAACTTGGCTGTAGCCTATTGATGTACTGGAGGGCTGTGGCTCTCTGCAGATCCCGTCTCCTCCCACACATAAGCTTTTCCTGCGTGTGGTTAATGCAGGTGGTGATGCTGGACTATCTCTGATCTAACCTCCAGCCGGTGCCGGTGCTCCGGCTGTAAGGGGCACCTTGGCCTGGGGCTGCCGTAGGCGACCCTGATAAACTCACTCTGCCCGTAGCAGGGGTTTGTAGTATTGGCTTGTGACGCAGCCTGCACGGAAAGGACAACCTCTGATGCACAGGAATCCCTGTTTGGGAAGGGATTAAAGGAATCTATGTTCTGCCTTAGGTTCACGATGTCTGACAGAAAGGCTGTGATCAAGAATGCGGACATGTCCGAGGACATGCAGCAGGATGCTGTAGACTGTGCTACACAGGCCATGGAGAAGTACAACATAGAAAAGGACATTGCAGCATATATCAAGAAGGTAACTCCGGGATGAGGGTGCTGTGCTGGCTGCGACTTCCCAAAGCTCCCGGGTCTGTCAGGAGCTGAGTGGCTGAGGCTTCATGCTTGCGTGCTGGGAGGGAGAAGATACTTGGCTTCTTGGCTGCTTTACTGCTGTTTTCAAGAGGATGGAGTGACTTCTCCAAGGTCAGGGGAGGGCTGTGGCAGAGCTCTGGCAAGCTCTGAGCAAACTGCAAGTGCTGTCCCTCAGGATTTGCCAGCCTGGAAAGGGCTGGCTGCTGCCTCTGCTTAGGACTTGCTCCACAGACCTGCAGCACCAGTGCAGGCGGGATCGCCCCGATGTTTCACTTGGTGGGCAGCAGTGCATGTGTGGTTCTGGGATGGGTGCTGTGCAGGAGGATGGGCCTTGTGCTGGGGCTGTGGAAGCTGCTGTGATAGAAACAGTGCAAGCAGCTGCCCTGGCTGGCGAAGAGGTGGTCTCCCCATTTGCAGGAGCCTGTTAGTTAAATCTCATGCTTGATGGCACCTGGGGAGCTGTTGGTTCCCCCTGTAGCAGCTTCTCAGAATGGTCAGGCAAAGTGCTTCTAGAGGAGGGAAATGTGACTTCAGAGGCAGTGAAGTCCTGGCACCTGGGCTGGTGTTTGGGCCTTGCCTGTAATCTAGGCTTGAAGGCGAAGGATTCAAAGGTGTCTCCTGACTTCTCAGATCACTTTGAGGCATGACTTACTTAGCTCTAAGTGCTTGGGGCAATGCAGCCTGTAAAGCGAGGGAGTGCAACAGAAGGCATCCAAAAAGAAGTTGGCCTTTATTTCATGAGAGTGTGTTGGGAGGAGGGAAGCAATTTGATGCACCTTCGTGCCCTGGCAAGAAAGCCTTTTCCTTACTTCAAAGGTTACCTGCAAAGAGCTCAAACTCTTCTGCTGTCTGAGAACTAGAACTGGCTTTAATCTTGGATGTTGAGTCTGTTCTTCTGGCTCTGTCTCAGGGGAGGGAAGGGTGTTCTTGGGAGTCGTGTGTTAATTAGAGGGAGAAAAATGGTCTTTAACCCTATCCTGCCTGCTGAGTAGAAGACTGTTGAGCCAGCAGTCAACTTGCTCACCTCTGACCTCTTGGGTTTCTGTGCTCTCTGGCCTGTGAATCTGCTTGCTCATTTTCAATGTGGATTTTCTCCCCTTTGTGCACAAAACAGCAGAAGCCAGGCTTTTCCTCCTTCCTTTTTTTAGGTGACCTTTAAGCTCAGATGCCTTGCTGGAGCAGACATGCCAAAACCTTTTTTTATTTTTTGTGAGTGGGTTTGGAATGGGAGAGGAGAATTATTCCCCTGATTAGCCTACACACAGGGCTGTACCAAGGAGAGCTCTTGCGTCTGCTCTTCCTGCCTGGGGCTGATGGTGCTCCGAGGCTCAGAAGATGTTTTGCTTGTGTTGAATCCTTCAAACAATCCAGTGCAGAGGTTCGGTTGATTAATTTAATAGTGTCTTGCAGTGGGGAATCTCGAGATGCTGCAGGTGGGAGGAGAGGCGATAGTGTGTGAACAGAACCAGCTCAGAATTTGTGCTTAGAACTATTTTCATGTGGGCTTTCTTGGCCTTAATGCCTCTCTTCTCTTTCTTCAGGAATTTGACAAGAAATACAACCCAACTTGGCACTGCATTGTTGGCAGAAACTTTGGCAGCTATGTAACACATGAGACAAAGCACTTCATCTATTTTTACTTGGGTCAGGTTGCAATTCTTCTCTTCAAGTCTGGATAGGAAGTAGGAGCGATTGAAATTTGGACTGTAATGCACTGATGGCTGAAGCCACGACTCCCTCTAACATGGCTATGCCGCTGCATGGACTGTATACTATATTTAATGTGTATATGTTGCAGTAAAAATCTACTTCTGTTTAGTTGCCTGGGAAGAAGGCGGCATTTTTTTGTTACTGCTTTTTTTGGTTGTATTGCACTAGGAAACCTGTAAATGCTTAAACAATGGCCTTTACGTGGGAAGAAATAAAACTATTCCACAACAGCTCCCTCACTGGTAACTCCTTCTTTGAGGCTGGGAAAACTTCTTTGGGCAGGCCAAAAGCCCCTGACTTCCTTACTGAGTCCTGTTAGACTGTTAATCTTGCAAAGAGGAGCAAAGCCAGTGTGAGCCTCTGTCCCACCCTGCAGACTGTAGAGAGCTGGCTCTCCCAGTACCCTCGGGGCAGGTCTTAGACCTTCCCTGAAAGCTGGTGGGGTGGCTCTGGGTGACGTGGCTTCCACACCCAAGGTGAACTCCACCTTTGACTGTGATACAGGCTTGCAGCTGGCACCCCTCGGTGTTCTTGCTCAGTGCCCTTCGCTGTATTTTTGGCTCTGCTGAAACATTGACCTAGACTTGAGTAAGCAACTCAGCCTGGTCTAGAAGGCTTCAAAAACAGCCCCTGAGTTCCTGCTTGCTGCAGAAAGCAGCATCCTGTGGCTGAAGTCTTTAGACCTTGATACTGAGCTCTAAAGCCACGTGGCCCGGCCCCGCAACGGAGTAGGATATCAAATTGGTGACTACTGACAACAGCTCTATTCGGCATGTTTGTAGCCAGTTGTCTCAACACTGCCTTAACTTGATGCTCTCCTTAAAGCAAGCTAGTCGTGTGGAAGACTTGTAAGTGGCCACTGTCTCTTTTTTTCCTTTTTTTCTTTTATTTTATTTTCTGTAGCTAATAAGCTATTTCCGGAGGATTGTCCTCCATGTTCTGATATCTGCTTTTGTTCTTAAAGCACAGTACCAAGAAGTTAAATTTACATGTGATGTTTGTGTGAAGGAAACTCATGTGACATCTGCTTCAAAGGCAGACAAATGTCTTGGTCTCCAATAGGTTCAGCAGTGATGTTGTCTTAGTACGTACTGACTCGGGATTACACTGCAGGAAGTTCTGATCTGGGTGTGGAGAAATGCTGTATGATGGCAAGTAAATCCCTGGTGCTTGTTATAAGCTCTGATTATTGGTTTGCTGACTAATGCATTGGCAATAGCACTGGGCTGGTGAGCCCAGCTTGTGTCTCTGAGATTAATTCGGTGTTGGGAATAAATCATTGCTGGGGGCAAAGGGCAGAGTGAAGGGAGCTCTTTGTGAAATGATTTGGTGACCCAGGTTGATGACTTCCTGAAGTAAAAGTCCTTCTTGTCTCTGTGCAAAATCCAAAGTATGCCTAATTTTGTATTATGGATAGAACAATGTTGTAACTAGAAAGAATGTAGCTGTCATAAGTTCATGTTGATGGAAATGTCTGCACTGGGGTAATGTGCCTTGGACTGTCTGGGGCACTCGTGTGGTCTTGTCTCTTCAGAACTCCACTCTGGGTCTGAAAGGAGAATGTTCTGGGTTTGTTTTTTTCCAAGCATGAGTCTAATGTGAATCTGTTCACGGTCTCTCGTGGAGCAAGATCTGTTCCCTTCATAACTGCAATTGCTCAAATACCATTTATTTTTTTTTTTCAAACATTAAAGGTGAATTGACACATTTAAACAGCCTCTGGTTTCTTCTTCCTTACCAGCTGTCCTGAGCAAAGCCTGTCCTTGTCCAGAGATGGCGAGCAGTGATTTCTCTGCCTTGGAAGATGCTGATGACCCAAAGAAGGCAGGTCAGGGAGGGAGAAATGACCGGAGGAGCTTAGGTGGCCCCTCTGTGCTGGTGCTGACCTCCAGCTCTGCTCAAAGGCTGAGCCAGAGGGAGGGATTGAGGGAATTGTGTCCTGCTGCACCCTGATGGGATGCTCTGTGCCGAGTAACCTGGATCTGAATGGGTTGGAGCTGACCTCTTAATGGCTTCAGGCAGCCAGGGGCTGGTACAGCAGCTGGGGTCCTGGCTCCTGCACAGGAAGGTGTCTCCCTGCTTCCCACGAAAGCAGGTTTTCCATTCAGGCCTCCTCCCTGTGCTGGAGAGAAAGCTGAGAGCTGAATCTGATGTGTTTATTGCTTCTCACAGTGCGGGGGCTGTGGGCTTACCCTTAAACAACCCCCTCAGCTTGTTATCTTGCTCCTGATGCAACCTAAATTTGGGGTTGTGGCCTCCGTGATATTTTGGAAAAGCTGTGGGCTCTTCCCAAGTGCAGCAGTGTAACAGCTCTGCTGTGGCACAGTAACACCAGCGTGAGCAGCGTGACTCACGCCGAGCCGCTCCGCGCGGGCTGAGCGCGCTCGCAGGCAGCAGCACGGCTGTTACACACGGGCCATCTGCTCCAACCCGCACCTGCCAGTGCCCCAGAGCAGGGGTGGTTTCTACTTTAGGGGAGCTGGCAGTGATGCTCTTTTCTCAGCAGCCCCAGCCTTTTAGCTGGAAGTGGAATTGCTGGGCTTGAACGCCAGCTGGGCTGTGCTGGGGCTCTGCATTCCAGGCCTGGCTTGGGCTGGGTCAATACTGTGGCTCCAAGGAAATGTGCAGCCACGTGGGGCTGGACTAGGTGAGCCCCCTTGGTGTGTACACTTTGACAAAGCAAGAGGCAGAGGAACTGGCTCCTGAACCCCAGCTGCAGCACAGTACGCTGCTGATCCAAACTTCTGGTGAAACACTTCTCCAGCCTGAGTTTCATCTGGGAAACCCCCATTCCAGCCATCCAGGGGCTGTGGTACTGCTGGAAATCAGTCCTTGGTGGGTTGGGGAGGCCCTGCCAGGGCTGGAGGGATGGTATGCCCCGGAGCTGACATACACAAGTACAAAGTGGGCTTGGTGCTTTCTTGGATGTGTCACTGCAGTAGGAGTCCTGCTTCAGGCTGAGGAAAAGGAGCTGTAGCTCACATCATCAGGAACTAGGCAGTGAAACAGAGCAGTCTTTCCCCTAAACGATCTTCCTTGTAGCACTGGGGCCCTGGAAGACACAAACTGCCTAAATTTGAGCAGTGCCTCCCTCTACACAGCTGAGAGCAGGGGGAGGTTTGAACATGGAGCTGTGTCCCGCTTCCCTCCCCTCCCACTCCCCAGCAGCTGACAAGGCTCTTGGCTTTGACTTTTTCCATTGCTGGGCTCCACTTTGTCTCCAGTTTCCACCAGGCACAGGTGTCCTGGATGATGCCTTGGAGCATTAACTGTTTCCATGCTGGAGAGACCAAAGGCGTTCCCAGGATGGCTGCTCAGTTTCAAGCTATTTGGAAACATCTGGATCTGGGACACCGAGTGGAAGGTATGTATCTGCAGGGGGAACATCTGGAGAAAGAAACTGCTTCCAGATGTGTTTGGGCAAAAATGCTATTGAAATGTAAACTCAGTTTATGTTGTCCTGCCTCACAAGCGCTCAGAAAGCGCCTGGGTGCAGGGGACTCTGAGGCTGCTGCTGTGGGTGAGCTCTGGGTGCAGATGTGCCTGCAGATGTGCAGTCACTGCAGGGAATGGTGCGGTTCGTGGCTGGCGAGAGTGTCACATTGTTTTCTCTCTTACCAAGTCATTCAATCCCTCATGCAGAGTATTTCTTCCAGATGTGGAAGTGCCTTACAAAAGCAGGGCTGTGTGGCACTGGAGAGCAGAGAGGTTGGGGTTGGGGAGCTGTGCTCTGTGGGCATCGCTGCTACACGCTGCCTGGGATTCACTCTTCTGCAGAGTGAGCACGGTGCAAAGCCATGGGAGAAGGTGTCAGTCCATCAGCAGGCAGCCTTGCTCCCTGCCTGCCTGGCACAATGTTCTTCCCCTTCTCTGTGACCACCTGGAACTCCGGGAAGGGACAAGTGGCAGCACAGGCCTGGGAGTTGCTCCTGTGGGAACACCCAGGCTGCAGGTCAGTGGTGCCCTTCCCTCCCAACCAGCCTGCAGCATTGCATTGCAGTGTTATGCTCCAGGCACGTGGAAGCAGAGCCTGTCACTGGAAAACCCGGTACCCAGTGGACCTGTTCCTTCTCCCAGTGCTTTTGCAGGCGATTAGCGATGAAGAGAGAGAACATGGAAATCATTTTTATCTCACTTTCAGCCTCTGCTGGGTAAATCCTGAGGAGGATGGTGGCACACAGTGAAGGAAGCAGGGCTGTGCCATCCCTGCCCACCCAAGGTTTCCCTCCTTTGTTCTATTTATTGAGCAAGGATCCTGACACCCTTTCCCAGACGGTGACTCACAGCAGTTCTGTCTGTGCAGAAGCCGTGTGTCTTGGAGCACTTTATAGATACAGGAGCTGCAGGAGCCTCGCAGGAGCCAACTGTGTTTATTAAAAGATGATCAGATGTTTCCTTCCTTAAGGCAGTGTCTAGCTGAGGCTGAGTAATAACTCATTACCAACGAGACAAATAACTGCTTATCATCAGGTCAGTGCCTTTGCCAGCCCTTCTGATTGTGGTGGCAGGTGCTCTGAGCACTGGTGGGCTCAGCACCCAGAATAGGGGGTAAGAAGGCCCCACTGCAGTTCCTGTCCCTTCCCCTGTGGCAGCCTGAGCTGCTGCTCAGCAGGCTTTGGCCCTGGGTTGAGCTCGAGGAACAACTTTATCCAGCCCTGGTGCAGCCTGTTCCCTACTGCCTGTGGAATCAGGCTGCTGTAGTGGCCTTTGCAGGCCACGTCGTTCCGTCCTGGTGCTGGGGACTTGGAGCCAGTGTGCCAGAGCTCCTTGTGGCCCAACAGAAAAATCAGCAGCGGGCCAGGGCAGTGCTGGAGAGGCATCCCAGGAGCGCTGTGGGGCCATGGCTGAGGTGGGAGGTTATGATCCCCCATGTCCCCACATGCCCCATGCTGACAGGGCTGGGCTGGGAAGAGGCAGAGCAGGGCCGGCTCTCGTCCCTGGGGCCGGGACCGTCTTGGGCTGCCTCAGAGGCTTTCCTCAGACGCCATCCTCTGGTGCAGCCGCCGCGGTCCTTCCCTGCCAGATGCCATGGCATCTCTCCATGTCCTTTGTTCCCTCCCTTGCTAACGCCTCTCCCGTGATTTATGGCCGTTGCGGAGCAGCCTGGCTGCAGCTCGGCTGCTTCTCCAGACCCCTGGGCTCCCTGCCCTCGCTCCCAGCCTGGGGCAGGGAGGCTCTTGGGGAGCGCTCTGACCCCTCTGCATTCGGGCCCCCTTGCATTTAACCATGTGCATGGCCTTTTCTTTCACGTCCTTCCAGCCCGGGTGTGAATGAAGTGCTTTCAGGGGGAGGAGATTGTTGGGAGCCCAGCTCTGCCTGTGCATTGGTAGCAGCCTGTAAAAGCATCCCAGGAATTCGCCTCGGCGGCCCTGTGCGGGGTGAGCCAGTGAAAGACGCCCTTTGTTCCTGCAGCCGAGTCCCACACGCCCTCCGACCGCGGCTGGAATCTGCAGCGCTGGACGTGTGCTCCCACTGCCTGCCACGCTGCCCTGGGGAAGAGGTTTTCCCACGTTTTGCCCCGGCCAGGATGAGCAGGGCACTGGAGAGAGGCTTCCCCAGCTTTACTGGTTGAGCCAGGCGTGTGTGACCCCAGCCTCAGCCCCGTGCTGCCTAAGCTGAGTCAGAGGGATGGAAATCCCTTCTTCCAGGGCTCCCTCTCCCCGCAGGGTTTGATTACAGGTTTGGGGTGTGATCTCGCTCCCATCCCGCGCAGATTCCCGCTGCTCACCTGCTGCCTGCCCGGCTGCCGGGGCCGCTCCGGCGGGGAAGGCCGGGGGCTGACACGGAGCCAGGCCGGGCCCCGCCGCAGCCTGCACACAGCCGGCTGGCGCCCGGCCCAGAACATGGCTCTGGAAAAAAATAAATGCCTTTGTTGTTGTTGAGGAAAGCCCAGAACGCTCCGACAAGGACACAACCTCTTCCTAAAGCTGGGTTTCAAAGCCCTGCTTTCTCAGAGGGTTCAAAGTGACCTGGCCAAAAGCATCTGCTCCTCCGTGGGTCAGCCTGCATGGAGGAAACCCTGGCCCACGTTGCAAGGGCTCCCTCTGAAACCATGGCTTGCAGGGGGACCAAGGGGTGGCACCCATGAGGCCCCTTCCAAAGGCTGCCCACCCAGGGGTGCTGGTGGGGAGGCCCTGGAGCTTTTCTGTGCTGTCATTAGCAGAAGAAAAGCTTTGGGTGACTCAGCAAGCGGGTGCCAGACCAGGGCTCGGACACTGCCTCCATCCTCCAGCAAGACTGACACATGCAGTTCAGACAGAGCCTGGGCTGGCTAAAGATACCGTGGTACTTAAATATTTTATAGAAAATCATTAAGCAATTAAATCTGGTGGATCTCACATCATACAAAAAGCAGCTTGAAGCCTGTGCAGTAAACAGGGCAACGCTTCCTGCTCGTTTGGGATGTCTTCTTGGAGTCTTAACTACAATCCTTGCTTCAAAATAACTATAATTATCTCTTAATTGCCATTATTGTTTAACATTTTTAGCATTTGCAAGTGCAAACTGTTACAGTTTTCCGTGCAGATACAATCAGTAGCCAGGGCTCACAATGAAAGCAATTAAAATCCTGTGATTATCACAAGGCTGCGTGTCTCTACACCAGCTTCAATCTGCATCACTTGCCAAGATGTAGGCTAGAAACTCAGACAAATTTAGCATTTATTTAGTAACCCAGCAAAGCTACTACCTCTTGCTGCCTCCAATGATTTGTGCCTGCGGCACTTTTTGGAAGGACAGGGGAGGGGAGGGGAAAGAAAGCAGTTTCTAGAATACATCCCAGGAGAATATACAGCAAGAAAAATTATGCACATGAATTATGCATCTGAATTATGATTTCACTCCTATTTTTGTCCGGATTAGCTCATGTTTGGTGTGCATCCCTGGC
Source organism: Ifrita kowaldi (assembly GCA_013398055.1). Taxonomy (NCBI): domain Eukaryota; kingdom Metazoa; phylum Chordata; class Aves; order Passeriformes; family Cinclosomatidae; genus Ifrita; species Ifrita kowaldi. The sequence goes on along the minus strand of VZRS01010632.1, from coordinate 28,675 downwards.
AGGGTGCTAGCAGAGCGTGCTCCAGCTCCCAGCAGGTCACTGCGGCTCTGGGTCCCATGGTCCCTGCTCCATTGGCAGCCGCTTCCCAAGGGCTCACGGAGCTTCCTGGGGATCCAGCCCCCCGGTAACGATGGCAGCCCCTGCTCCTGCACCCCTCTCGGGCTGGGCAAGTCGTTTTTCTTTGTTAATTGAATGCCTCTGTTCTGTAAACACAATGGATAAAAACAGATTTGGGTGTACACTAAAAAAGCAGGTCTGCGCTATTTTGTACAGAGGGGGAGGTGTTTGCAGGCTGTGCTACCACCAGCCAGGCTTCAACAGTGTCCCCCGGCTCCCCACCATCTCCTGGGGAAGGCACACATGGAAACATCTCGGCCTCTGCCAGGATAATAAGCCCAGGAGAGAGGTGCAAGGGGAAGGCAGTAGCAGGGCTTCCAAAATCTCGCCAGATGCGACTGCAATCCCAGCACACAGTCAAGTAAAGCCAGCAATCCTTCCAGGAAAAACTGCTTGGGAATCCTCAGCCCCCTTCCCAGGAGGGCTGGTGGCTCCAGGCCATGGATGTTTCCATGTGTAAGGAATTTCAATGGCCCTCATTGCAGGAGGGAATTCTCCTCACTGGCCGAGTCAGCAGGGCACCTGCACCCAGGTGTGGGGTCCAGGCTGGGGTGGGTGTGAGCACAGGGCACCTTCCTGTGATGGGGCCATGTGTGTGGGGAGGTCTGAGGGGCTGTGAATGCTCCCTGGCTGGGTTCTTCCCTCACCAAACTGCACATCCCATCTCTGCTGCTGCCTTGGATTAACATCCCTGACATCCCAGCAGTTGTTTGCATGAGAAAATGAGATTAGGAAAGTATTTCAAGTATTTGTGTCTGTTGTTCAGTGGCAAACAAGGCTGGAGCCAGTGCTGTTTGTCCCGTCAGCTGGCCCAAAGCTTGGGAAAACAGCCAGGAAGGCAGTGGGAGACACCCAGCTAAGTACCAGGGGCTGAATTTGCACATTGCTATTGGAAAATGGGAAATGTGGAGCATGGTGCAGGCAGAGGCACTGGCTGAACCTTCCTGCCAGGGATGGGGCTGCAGGGAGCTGGGGGTTGTTTAAACTTCTCCTGGTCTTCCTCAGGGGCTCAGGTGTCCTGGGGTGGGCCCCCATGCCAGCTGCTGGGATCCAGCCCAAGCAGGACATTTTCTCCATGATTTTAAGCCAGAAGTGACTCCCGAGATCAATAGAGAAGGAGATTCCTCTGCATCCTAGGGAACCACCCTGTCCACATTCTTCCCTGAGGCCTTCAAAGGCGCTGAGGAATCTAATTCCCACTAATTTGCTTTGAAAACACCAACTTAAAATTGTAATTACGGCCGGGTGTCCTCCTGCGGAGGGAAGACCCCAGCAGACTGCAGCTTCCTTGCTTCCCTAAGACATCAGTTTTGATGATTTATTAAGACTTACATTTTTAACAATATGATGTTGGTTAATGTTGGAAGATGTTCCTACAATTAATGAAAATTTCATAGACTGACTGGAGAAGAAAGAGACCATTTTATGTCCCCTACCAGATGGCCTAGACCAGCTGCTCACTTTTTTCTTTGAACTGTGATTCTAATGACTTCTCTGTCCTTTGAAGTCTGCTTAGAGCTGCTGAACCAGATGGATTTGCATGATAGTAGCACTGCACGTTTAACAGTGGAGAACTTGTGCTATTTTCCCTCCTGGCCACTGCTGAATGCTGCAGTTGGGGGATTTGGAGGGGTGAGTAAACCCGGAATATTGCCAGGCTCTGGCAAAATGTGTCTTGGGGGAGCATCACTGGCTTCAGTGGAGTTATTCCCCAAACCCACAGTGTCCTTACCCAGCTCTCAGCTGGTTTTGTTGCTTTACAACCCATGGGACGCTGTCAGCCATGGGTTTATTGGGGCCTCACAAAGCGGGGACTGCTGTCAGAACACACATTTCAGCACCGTTTTAAAACAAGTGGAAAATAAGAAAGAGTGAGCTTTAAATATGTATTAAGAAGTTTTTAAAATAATAAATCACAAAATAAAATAGTAACAAAAGAAGCAAGACTGAAAAAGGTCCCTGACTGTGGATTTGGTAGGAATTTATGCAGAGTAGAGAAGATGGGGAGGGAACACTGACATTCCTGGGTTTGAAATCTCAAATCAATAATGAAAGTGGCCACATCACTTTTTTATGCTGCCTCTCAGAGCACTCACAGGATCTCAAGCAGCTGCTCTCCCTGGAGCAATGTCCGGGCTGGGCTGGCACAGAGCTCTCTAAAATCTCTCAGGACTCCGACGATCCTTGTGGGTCCCTTCCAACTCAGGATATTCTGTCATTCTATGATAATCATCCCTGCACAATAATAACATGCCTGGGGCTGTCTCTGCACTGTGTTTCCCTGTGCCTGCCTCAGAGGCCTTTAGGGACTTTTGAGGAACAAGCAGCACAGGATAAATGGAACGATAAAGGGAAGGAGCAGAGCAATTACCCATAACCAGCCAGCCCAGGGTACAGAAGGATGCCAAGGCCGTGGCACTGGTGGCACAGAACGTACTTTTCTTACTCAAGACGGTCAGTGTGATAAGGAAATGCAAGGAAGGTAAACCAGAGGTAAGGCTTTGCCTGGATGTGACATGGAAGGAAAAGGCACCGTGTCCTGGTCCTGGAGCCCTCCTGTTCCTTCCCAGGTGGTGAGGATCCAGTGTTGGCAGCAGTCCATGTACGTACAGCAAGGCAGGAACACTTGGCTCAGCCCCGTTCGAGTGAATGTCCCCATCCACCACGGCTTTCCAGTCCTTGGCTGCTCTTCCCGGATCATTCCCTGTCCACAGGGAATGGTGGGAGCCCAACTGTTAATTCCATGTTACCCGTCAGCGAGATGTTAATGCCAGTGAGCTGCAGATCCCATCGGATTAATGACCTTAAGGGGAGCGGGTTCCTGTTCACAACCACTGGTCCCAGTTTCCCCAGGGCTCCCAGTGTCCCCAGGGCTCCCAGTGTCCCCAGTGCTGCACGACGGCAGTCCTGTGTCTGGCCTGAAGCGGGTACGGTCAGAGCTGGGACAGGGGTGTGCGACACGAGCAGCCTGTTACAGCACAGCAGCCCCGATTTCGGGTCACAGCCATCGCATCCCCCGCGCCACGGGACGTTCAGATCGGATACCGGGAAAATTTCTCCGCAGAAAGGACTGTCCAGCCCTGGCAGAGCTGCCCGGGGCGGTGCTGGAGTCCCCATCCCTGGGGGGATTTAAAAGCCGTGTGAATGTGGCACTTGGGGACATGGATCAGCGGCGGCCTTGGCAGGGCCGGGTTGTTCTCGGGGGACGTTTCCACCCTGGGTGACTGCGGTTGAACACTCGCTGTTGTTTCCCACAGCCCGCAGCCCCGGGGCCGTGTCCCACAGGCGGGCGGGCACCGCCACCTGCCGCAGGNGACACGCGTGGGTCGGTGTTTTCCCCGCTGTGCCCACCCCCGGGTCCTTTCTGCGGCTCCTTGGTGACTGAGCCCTGCTGCCCTGTGCCAAAGCGCTGCCGGGTGGAGGTGGTGGGTGACACCAGTAGGTGGGACTGTGGGACTCGGCAATTTTCGTTGTCTGGTGTTGAAAAAACAGTAGTTTTTTAAGCGTTAAAGCAAGCCCTTCAAAGCTGAGCACTCTAGATGTGCAGTATAGATGCTGCTCCATTGGCAACATATAGTACTTCATTATTACAGTGGTTTGTTTTAATTTTATTTCCAAAGCGGGCTCACTTTGCGCTTTGAAATTAATTGATTTTTGGATAATCCTCTTCTGTTCCTTGCTCTAACTTAATATTTTCCTTGAGCCGTTGTTATTGTCTTTGTAGTCCCTAAATAATAAACTGAGGCTTTCTCTTCCAGGATGTTTGTGCTGTGCTTGTCGAAGCCTGTCAGTTGGTTCCCCTTGATCAGGAACATCTTGTCAGCAAAGTCTGTCAGCTTATCCATCACTTACTCAACAGATATCAGGTAGGAAAAGTTTGGTTCTAGCACGGTTCCTCATAAAACCAGCTCTCAGTCAGAAGTGATCCACCATGGGAAATACTCATGGTTTTAGGACACTTGTACAGATTTATCCATTTCTTGTCAGCTGATTCTCTGCTGGTGTGTGATTTTAACAGCCAGATCACCCAAATCTGACCAATATCTCTGGGTTTATTGACTGCAGTAGTATGTGATGATGTTTATCTTGACCTTTTCTGTTACAACAGGTGATGGTTGATGAGCAGAACTTGAATTTCCTTCTCTGCTACTGCATCTCTGCTCTGAGGCAGTGCAGCTCCTGGACACATGTTGAAATTCTGCAAGCCTTAGCAGCTCTTGTTTACAATAATGGCCCTAAGTGTCAGAAGGTGAGTTTACAAACTAAGGGAAAGTAACAACAAAAATACATGTACCACTGCTGTTTCTACTTTATTTTTTTTTCTTGAAAGAAAGAATAAAAGAGTTCTCAAACTGTGTTACCTTTAGTGCTACGATTAGATCCCATTTAAATAGTGGCTGATATTTATGGGGAAGTTGAATTTCAGTTGTGTGCATTAATAATTATTATTCCCATGTGGAAATAATAATTATACTTATATTATGTCAATATTATAATATAATAATATTATATTAATATTATATTATTATATGGTATACTATTATATTGTATAATATTATATTAATTATATTAATATATTATAATTATACTTACATTAATATATTATATTATATTATATAATTATATATGGAATACTCTGTACCTACAGGCTGCAGCTGTAGGGATCACCATTAAAGAAGGGCACAGGCTTAGCCTGCAGACCAACCACCCTGTGCCTCAGGCAGGAAGAACACGGAGAGCTTCAAATTGCACATAACTCCACAGGCTCCATTGAGGATCCTGAAATCCATCCTGTAACCAGATCAGGGCTTTAGCTCGGCGCTGTTTCAAGGCAGAGGCTCTCGGGTATCAATCCTGTGTGAAGCTCCTTGTTGCTGCAGCTGACAGCGTTTGAAATGCTGAATCCTCCTGCTGTCACCAGCTCGTGGCAGCTTGCAAAAGCAGTCTCTGCTGTCGGGCTGAGCATGGCGTGGTGATGCTCACAGTTTGGGAGCTGCCAGCTTGTGTGGGCTTGTAGCCCGTGTAGTGGCAGCAGTTTGGTGCAGCAGTTGTTCCTAGCTCAGCTTCGTGTCTGGGAAGAGAACATAAACTGGGACTCAGCTGAGCTGTGCTCAACTCTGTCCTTTCTTAACACAAAATAAGAGGACTTAAGGAATTAAGGTTTTTATGCTGTTTTTTGTAAACATGATCTGTCTCTGGAATCTGAAATTGCAGCTGACAATTTTTAGGGTTTGTTTTATTTCTCATTATCCTGCTTTGATTTTTGACTGGTAATAAATTAATTTTACTAAGTCAAGTCAGCTGTGCCCGTGATGGTTATCAGTGAGTGACCTCTCCTTATCCTTACCTCAGCTCATGAGCCTTTCCTTATATTTTCTCTGCCCTGCCCATCTCAGGAGCAGTTTTGGTGGGCACCTGGTGTCCAGCCAGGCTCCAGCCACCTCCCAAACACAAGAACCAGGAGGCTGAGGGAGGAGCACTGACCCCTAATGACTTTTGGTGGTTTGTTTCAGTATCTCCCGGACCTGCTGGGCAAGGCTGGGCTCCTGCTGCAGTTCAGTGACCCTGCCCAGCCAGACGTGGAGCTCAGGAGGGCAGCTGTGCGCAGCATGGCAAACCTGTGTCTCAGGTGTGTACGAGCCTTTTCAGGTGCTTTAGAGGGTGTACATCTGCCAGCATGGGGCCAGCAAGGTGTAGGTGCATGAATTTGAAATGTAGAGCTTTATTGTTCCAAGATATCTGTTCATAAAACCATAAAACTCTTTAAGTCTTCCAGAAATAATGTTACAGGGATTAGTGGAGGGAAGAAATTAAAAGCTGTTGTGCTGTCTGGTTTTTCATGCAGAAGGTTTCCTTTTGTTCTCTGTGTGGTAGAGCTGGCCCCTTTCAATCAGCCGTCCATCCATCTGGGGCTCTTCAGGCTAGCAGAGGGCTTGAGTGGGACTTTGTGTAACTTTATGAACCTGGAAACCAACCTCGTGTCTCCTCCTGGTCTAATTTTAGTGTCCCTGGACAGCCATACCTGGATGAGTCCTACAGAAGTGTCTGTTTTCAAACTTTCCTAAGTGTTCTGCAGTCTTCAAAAACCTCTGATGTGGATGACATCACGTTTTGCATGGTAAGTGTGAGTCTAATTGTCTGAAATACTCTAATTAGGAGATTGGGCTGCTGGAATATGTGGAATTTGGAATGTTGTCAACTTAGATTTTGCTTTAATAGTCTATAATTTATCATATTACTGTCCCAGTTGAGCAAAACTGTAATTGCCTAGGAAGTTGCTTGGAAGATGTGAACCTGCAGCGTTTTGGGAAGGGAAAGTAAGTAATTCTTTGTTTTCAGTTACTGCAAAGTGCACTGAAAGGTGTCCAGTCGCTTCTCAACGGTGGGAAGATGAAACTGATGCAGACTGACCAAATTGGAGCTCTTCTGGCAGTGTTAAAGGTAAATCCTTAAATCCTGAAGAAAGAGGCAGACACTGGGAGGTTCCAGATGCTGTTAAGTGGGAAACAGTAGAAGATGAGCAAGAGGGAGCAGAGAGCCCTGAGTGTGGGGGAAATGGAGTGTGAGATGTAAAGTGAAATATATTGAGTTTCTCTCACAGCACCTTCACTGCACTTCCCACAGAAGAATGTGAGAGGAAGATGGGAGGCTTGGGGTTTTTTGGACATACTTGAAATCCTTCTAGATGTAGATGTATTTCAGATGTTGCATAGCCTTGTATATGGGAGAGGCAAGACCTGGGGGAAGGAGCACAACTGAAAATTGGTGAATTCACCTGAGTGGCTGTACAGTAAATCTGTGCATGGGAAAGGGACAGAAGGCTGACATTTGTGTTCCTGCTGCAGAAATGCATGTTCCATGGGCTGCCAGGACTGAGCATAGAGGTGCCCACAGCCCTGTACCCTGCTCCCTTACCTCAGTATGATAAAAGGTCACCTGTCAAGCAGGAGCAGTCAGAACCTGCCACCTGTAAGCACACAGGGGTAAGCTGATTCTGGAGTGTGTTTGTTGTGGTTGTGTCTTGCCTGTCGTGGTGTTGGTGGCTCTTCATGTCCTGAGCATGTGGTACGTTTAATTCTTTGTTTCAAAGGTATTGATTATAAATTCTGCACTGAGTAAAATTGCTTTGGGAACTCAGGTGACATGAACAAACGGCTCTGCAGAGCTTGGCTTTCCTGATTCAAGATCTGTGCAACAATTATTCATCCATAGCCAAGAATTCCTGGCCTGCCAGGCACGGGATTGATGCGTGCAAACTAGCCAAAGCTTTTGATTTTATAAGTTACGTTTTCTCTCCTAACATTTGCACAATTGTTTGACTCTTTCTTAGGGAAGTCAAGTTCATTTAAGACTGATTTCTTGCCTCATCTGTTGTGCTTAATCCTTCTACAGGTTATTTTTTAACCCTGTAAATACTTAGGATTACTGATTATCTGAAAGACATTAGAGAAAATAAAGTTATCTAGTCATGTTGACTTGTTTGTTTTTAGGTGTTGAATACCTACTGTAAATCTGAAAGAACTACGGAAGTATTTAGTGGTGTTCTTTAATAACTTTTGTGTGAAATACAATTTTTAGATAAAAGTTTCCTTGGATATATTTTGTTTTACTGGTGAAGAAGCCAAAGCTTAGCTTTTGAGGCTGTTCAGTTATAAACTGCTTACTTTGGTATTACTGAAATTTTGTGACTGTTGCTACTGATAAGCAGAATTTAAAAACTCAGATCAAAGAGTACACAAACTGTTTCTGTGTGTAGACTATTGCACAGACATGTAACTGCATTTATGTATTCGTTAAGTATAGACTAAAAAAAAGTCAATTTTTTATCTTAGAACCGAAGGAAAAAGTCCAAAGGGAAACAAAAGAAGGGAGAGTTTGGGGAAGAAGGAAGAGAAGATTCAGGGGATGCAGGAAATGAGTCAGTCCTGGGAGCAGACCTGCTGAAATTGCACTTGGGGGATGTGCAGAGCAGCCCTTGTCCGGATCCTCGGCCTCGTGCCTCGGATGTGTCTGCTGGGAAGGATCCCCTGCCCTCTCATTCCACGGGCTGGAAACGCATCAGCAGCAGCGAGTCGGAATATTCCGACGCCGAAGGTGGAATACAGAGCAAAGTGAGGTGATTGTTGTGCACATAAACATAAAACATGGGGATCCATAAAACATTTCCACAGGACCCTTTGTTCTTAATCAAAACTGCTGAGGAAATCACTTTCCGTTTTGATCTATGAGATGATACGAGAAAATTGGAAGGCAGTAATTTCTGTTGGTTTGGAAGTAGATTTGTTTTTCCTCTTCCTGTTCTTGGTCTAAAAGGTTTCCTCTCCCAGCCAGCCACTAATACAAGTAAAAGAGGTGGAGTCCATCCCTTGTCCCTGCTGTTTTCATTAATCTTTTTGTTTGTGTTTAAGGTCCTACCAAGCCAATGTTCGCCAAGGGGCTCTGGCCTGTTTTCTCTCCACTATAAAGTCAATAGAAAAGAGAGTTCTTTATGGTTACTGGTCAGCATTTGTTCCTGATGCCCCCGGTATTGGCAGCCCCCAGTCCGTGTCCCTGATGACAATTGCTCTAAAGGACCCCTCTCCAAAGGTGAGGCACTTCTGAGTACAAAAACTGTTGTGTTTTCCCGTTAATCTTAGGAGTTGTCTTCTCTGGCCTTCAGTAAGTATTTGGCTACTGCACCCCAAGAAATAAGTAGGAAGTATTGGCTAAGAAAACAAAGGATTGGTTCTGTACTGCTTTAAGTTATGAAAAAAGGTTAGAGTTGAATTTTCTCTTTCTAGAGAGGATTTAATATATTTTAAAATTCTCCATCTGTTTAAAGGCGGTGTTGAAAGGTAACAGAAATGTTTTATCATTTCAGACACGTGCCTGTGCGCTTCAAGTCCTCTCAGCCTTCCTGGAAGGTTCTAAGCAGTTCCTCTCTGTGGCTGAAGATGCCAATGACCACAAGAGAGCTTTTACTCCCTTCTCTGTCACTATTGCTTCCAGCATCCGGGAGCTGCACCGCTGCCTGCTGCTGGCCCTGGTGGCAGAGTCCTCCTCTCAGACACTGACACAAATAGTCAAGGTAACTGCACTGCAGACATGCCACATGCTCCCAAGGGGTGACATTGGTCTCTAGATTAAGTCCTGAAGAAAGATTGCACACAACTGTTGTTCAAGAGCAAGGTGGTGCTGGTGGGAAACAGACCTTTGTCATCTCACCAGGCTTCATTGGGTCATCCTGCATGAAATCACAGAATGGTTTGGGTTGGAAGGGACCCTAAAGATCACCTTGTTTCAACCCCCTGATGTGGCCAGACCAGGTTCCTCAGAGCGCCATACAGAGTCTTGGGGTTTCTTTTCAGCACAGTTCTCTTTCTTCTGCATTTTTTTAGTCTTCCTGGAGCTGAATTAACCTATGAAATGATTCTGAAGGCTCACATTGACTTTAAAACTGGAATCCAAATTGACAAATCCTTCCATGGGCTATTGAAATTCCTTGGTCTTAATGCCACCTCACAGTAGTTAAATCCTTGCTCTTAGGAGCCAAGTTTGTATCCAGTGTTCACACAGCAGATAATTGGGGTGTTTTTTTTCAGGTGCCCTCAGATAATGAGCTGCCTGAGTGACCTAAATTACGAATGTAAAAACAAACCTGTTGGAGGCCAGGCTGACATTGTAACCAGCGCCTTTCTCTGTGTTTCAGTGCCTTGCAAACTTGGTTTCCAATGCACCCTACAGCCGACTGAAACCTGGGCTGCTCACCAGAGTGTGGAACCAGATCAAGCCCTACATCTCTCACAAAGGTTTGCATTCTCTCTCTGTTCTATTCCTCCCCTCCTCTGTGCTCCATAAACTCATAATTCAATGGCAATGGATGTTTATATGTTATAATCTATCTTGTCTGAAAACTGCTGAGGGAGGATGCTGGGCTGTCAGTGAGGTTCTAATGGAGGTTTCTTTGCTTCTTCTTCCCCACTCCCCCATTGTCTCTTGCAGATGTGAACGTTCGAGTTTCCAGCCTCACGTTGTTGGGGGCCATAGTTTCTGTCCAGGCACCTTTGCCAGAGGTGCAGCTGCTTCTGCAGCAGCCCAGCTCCTCGGGGCTGAACAGCAGCGGCAGCGCAACCCCTCGGCGCTTCCTCTCCTCTGAGCAGTGGAGGAGAGCCCTGCCCTCGGCAGGGGACAGCCCTCTGGACAACCCAGCAGGGTGTGCAGCTCCAGAGCCGTGCTGGCTGCTCCGCCTGTGTGTTTCCATCATCGTCCTGCCCAGGGAGGATTCCTGCTCCGACAGCGACGCCAACTTCCCGTCCTTGTCCAGCGTCTACGAGCCGTGTCCCCTGCGGCTGGAGTCCCTGCAGGTGGGATGGATGCACGGGGAGCTCGGCTCCACACCCAGCTGCCTCCCTCTGTCGTGGGTTCCCTTTGCTCCCTGCTCTCTCAGGGAGATTGAGGCTGAGGCCTTTGCTGGTGCAGTGGGGCTGAGCTGTTGTGACTCAAAGAGAAACGTTTTGGTTCTGTGGCCACAGCATGCCTGTCCCACTGCAAACCTGCTGCAGCAAGTTCATCTGCCTCTGATTTTTATCTTCAGTATTTTTAAGTATTATTTGGGGGTGTGTGCTGGCAGACCGTGAGTCTTCCCCATGCAAACTACTCCATACAGAATCCAAATTAAAGTTTTGGTGGAAAACAGTAGGGAAGAGCCCTGCAGTCAGAGAACAGTCTGCAAGGAGCTATGGAGTGACTCAAGGAGTACCTGTGGCTGCTGAGGCTTGGCCTTGTTTTAATTCATGTAGCCACAGCAAAGGGCAGATTTTGTAACATGCATCCCAAGAAGTCTCACTCTTTTTCTGGAACAATGAATACTTGTTAAATCCAGCTTCACAGAAGGCAGCAGTAGTTTTACAGGAGGTACAGAATGTCTTCCTCTTAGTTTTTTTGGCTACGGGAGCCCTCACAGTAAATAATTCATGGTGTTGCTATCTGATAGTGCCTCTGTGGCTCTTCTTTGAACAAGGTAATGCAACAGGGAGGCTTTTAATCAGCTCTAGTGTTCTAGAAGTTGTGCTGCAAGGTGTATCTGTTACATCAGAGTTCATTATATGGTGCCAGGGTTGATTAGCCCATTAACATCCTTTCAGTGTGTATTTGGGGGTCTTTTGGGTAAACAGAAGGGAAAAATGCTGAATGGAATTTCTTTTGTCTGTGTTTAGGTGTTGGCCCTTCTTGTGAAAGGTTATTTCCCTATGGCTCAGAGCTATTTCCTAGAACTTGGAGAAGTGGCTTGCAGATGCATGGAAGAAATGGATCCATCCATTCAGCTTCATGGAGCCAAAGTAAGAACAGGAGGACACGTCAACATTGCTTTACCAAGTCAGTTTTATCTGTCTGTGTGCTTTGCAAATGCAGATGAGTGGTGATGAATACTCAGAGCATCTGTGTGTGTGATGTAGAAATGCAGTACCCTGACACTTGAAAAAATGCACCTTCAGCTTCCAGTCTTGAAGTGTCAGCAGAATTTTGTTGCTCTGCTGAGTCACCAGGAAGCTTGGGAAATGCAAGGACTACAGCACTGGTCCTTCCCTGACTGAGCATCAGCTGGTGCAGGGACTGGACTCTGTGACCCAAAGATTTCCTCTTTGTGCAGTAATTTGTTATGCTGTTCTAGCTGGAGACTTGATGTAGGAAAAGCTTTTCCTCTAATTTCAGTCCTAGCAGGGACAGAACAGTCCAGACCAGTACTGAATCTTTTATTTTTGTTCCCTGGGTGAGTAGATGCAGTCCTAGGTGAAGGTTCTGTAGTTCCATGGTCCTTGAGTCATCCCTGATGAAAACCTCCTTGCTTTTTGTTCTTTGTAGCTCCTGGAGGAGCTGGGCACGGGTGTCCTGCAGCAGCACAAACCCGACTCCCCCACTGCCCCAGAGCAGAGGGTGCCTGTCAGCGTGGTAAGTGTGAGATTCCACCTCACTGAGCTCCTTCCTTGGACTCTGCAAAGCCACTGGCACAGACACAGATAAATAATTGCAGGGAAGCAGGAAGGGACTCGGACTGCAGCTTTATGGATGCCAGAATGGACAGTTTCTGCAGACTTCCTGCAGTAACTTGGCAGTTGTTATGCCTGTAGACAGATGTGTTGGGGTTTATTTCTTTTACATGATGTTAGCCCTGTCTCTTTGCCTCTCCTCGTCCCAACTCTTGCAGCTCAGAGAGCTGGAAGAGCAGCACTGATTTTGTGTGTGTCATTTCTGCTGCATAAAACTTTCAGAATTTTGGTGAATTTGCATTGTTAAAGAGCCAACCTACATTTCCTGGCTGCTCACAAGTGCAGAGAGAGTGGCCAGAACCACAATATATGTGGATTCAGGAAAGTTCATTAGCTGTTTGTTGGTTAGGTTTGCAGAAGCTGAGCAATACAGGCCTGTTTAAATCTGGCTTCTGTGAACAGAAGGCAAGCTTAAAAATTTCTTTGGCTCATGCTAAGTTTTGAGCCTACAAGCCAGGAAATGTGTTCAGTAGCATCAGGTTCCTGTTATTTGCTATGAAGGTAAATTGTCAGGCAAATGAAAACACTCAGCTGTGTGGATTCAGGAGTGGGATGACAACTCTATTTAATGCAGTTTAAATTTCAGGGTATGCGAAGGAAACAAACAGAACTCAGTGAACAGCTACTTGATAGCAGTACAAAAATGACTTTAAAATGCTTCTGAATGCCAACTATTTTAGGCTCCAAGCAATTGTAACACCTTCCATGCGTGTTTATGCTCCCTGCTCTAAGTATTTCTTGAAGATGATCATCTTTAAGACAAGAACTTAGGCATGATTGTTGAGTTTAGAAGATAAACCTGGCTGTTTCTCCTGCAGGTTGTGACCTTCTGGACGATGGTGTTAAATGGCCCTTTACCTGGCACTCTGCAGAACTCCCCCCACGCCACTCTCCAGACAAGTGCCTGTGATGCCCTGTCCTCTATCTTACCAGAGGCTTTCAGCCTCCTGCAGGTAAGAGAACACACCTTTAAATGTGGTGGTTTTACCTTTGAGGCTTTGTCCTTGTCCCCCAGATCACAGTAGTGTAAAGTCTTCTAAAACTTACCAGGAGAGAGTAAAGAAACCTCACGGATTTTTTTTTTCTTTACATTCTGAACATTGTGACTGTTGAAGGCTGGGAAAGGCAATGCTGGGAGTAATTATCCTGTCAGAACAATTAAACTGTGGGTCACAACAGCTGTTTGGCCCTGCCATGAATACCCAGCCTTGGCAATGATGCACAGGAGATGGAGGACAAGAATTTCATGGCATGAGGGAGGGCTGAGGGATTGTTACTCGGCTGGTTAATTCTTTGAAGAGCCAGCTGAGCCAACAGCCAGGGCCTGATGTTGTGCATCCATTTGCATGTGTGTTTTTTCCCTTTGCAACATGAAATATGCTTTTAAACATGAAAGTCTTGGCAGGGGATCCCCCCTGCATTGTGCAGCTCCTTCTGTGTCACTGTGCCCTTGCTGGGGAGTGCTCTGCCAGATCTCATTTGCCCAGGAATTGCTGCTCCAGCAGTATCTCTGGAATTCTCCAAGTACAGCATGTACTTCATCCCCCTGTACTTTGATCCCATCCACTCTCCTGTCCCTGTGGCCACGTGGGGTCAAGTCAGTGCCCACTCTGACCTTTTGTCATGGGCTGGTGAACTGACAACCTGCCCAGGTTGTCCTGGTTAATGAGGGGCAGAGAGGGAAGGAAGGCAAAAGCAACCCATCCTCTCTGTGTTCCCTCTGATGGGCCATTCCCTCTGCTTTGGATCACAGTGAATACCTGGGTTTCCTCCGTGGTCTTACCTAGCAGCAGTGAGATCCTGTGTGCTGGAAGCGTTCCTGTTCCCTGGGTGGGCTCCTGAAACACCACTCAGTTCCCTTAGAGCACGCTGTGAGTGGAAGCTCCTTCAGACACAGGGTCTGTCAGAGTGTTTGTGTGTCCCTGTGGGACAGAGCTCTCCTCAGTCCCCCCATTGCCACTCTGCTCCTCGTTGCAGGGTGACCAGCAGATCCTGTGTGTCACGTTGCTGCTGGGCCTGAACCACAGCGAGAACCCCCTGGTGAAAGCTGCTGCTGCCCGTGCCCTGGGAGTCTACATCCTCTTCCCGTGCCTCAGGCAGGTCAGAGCCAGCCCATTCCCCTCTTCTGAGCCGTTTTATAATGAACCATGAGACGTGGAACATGGATTTTTAAAAAAATTGATTCTCTTTACTTTTGGTCTGTAGTGCATTTATATTTCCTTACTGGCTCCAGGCCTGCTCTTGCCTTTCATGTGAGAGCAAAACCAGTGCAGGGAGGTGAAGCAGAAGTGAGAGGAAAAGGAGGGAGGTCAGGATCTTCCCAGGCCCTGAGGGATGGAAGCTGGAGTGGTTAGGTTGGCACAGAGGAGCTGCAAGAGGTGAGGTGGAGCTGGGATGAAGGGAAGAGCTGTACAGTGCTCTGTGGAGTTTAATATTGGACTCGATCTTTGAGGTCTTTCCCAACCTTCAGGATTCTATGATTTTAACAAGTTCTTAATGTGAAGCCTTCCATTTTGCTTAAAACCAAGAAATAAGGCTTATTTAGAGAAAAAAAGCTGGGTTTTTTTTCTATGAAATATCATCTTAGCTTGGCTGAGCTGAAAGATTAGTTTTTACAATGTAACCTTAAGTGAATGATTTAATAAAAAAAAATGCAGTAGCTGACTTTGGAGTTTAATTCCAAAATATTTTGAAAGAAAATCCTTTACCATAGGCACATGTAATGTGCCATAGAAGAAAAGATTAGACAGGCAGCTCAACAGGGAGTTTGGAGAAGCAATTACTTCGAGAGTGGGATTTGATGAGTGTAAGGTTGGCAGTCCATGTAATTATGTTAAAATCCAAAGTAACTGAAGCACCAATGGAATTGAATAATACATGGAAGCTTTTCAGCGACAGCTACCCAAGAGTGGTGGACTTGGTCAGCATTCAGGCTTGGACTGCTAATTAAAGGTCAGGCAAAGCTGCAGAGAGCACCATGAGCTCATTAAGAGGTGTCACCTAGAAAATAAGAGTAAATTAATAGAGCTGGTCCCTTTCTCATTTTCTCTGGAAAAGGCAGAATGTGTTACTGAGGAAATCACCTGAGTTTTGAGAGCTTTGTAACTTCGCAGCAGTTTTTGCTTTGACAGGATGTGATGTTTGTGGCAGACACAGCAAATGCCATTCTGAACTCCCTCCATGACAAGTCTCCCAACGTCCGTGCCAAGGCAGCCTGGTCCCTGGGCAACCTCACAGACACCCTGATCATCAACATGTACGTGACACACCCTGCCCCAGGGTGACACCTCCCTGCCCCAAAGCATCTGACAGAGCACACCTAGGTCTGCAAGAGGGCACGGCCTCAGGCTGGGCCAGGAGAGCTCCAGGTTGGACATCAGGAGCAATTTCTCCATGGAAAGGGTGGTCAGGCATTGGCAGGGGCTGCCCAGGGAGGTTTGGAGTCCCCATCCCTGGAGGTGTCCAAGGAAGGACTGGATGTGGCACTCAGTGCTCTGGGCTGGGGACAAGGTGGGGATTGGGCACAGCTTAGACTCGATGCTCTGGGAGGGCTTTTCCAACCAAAATGATTCTGTGATACTTAACATTAAAAAAAAGCCAACATTTGGCTTGGATCCTTCCTTTTAACCACCCTCTGCCTGTGTCTGCTTTAACACTGTTAAAGCATCCTGTATCCATGTGGGGACACCTTTCACTATCCCAGGTTGCTCCAAGCCCCATCCAGCCTGGCCTTGGACACTTCCAGGGATGGGGCAACACAGCTTCTCTGGTCACTCTCACAGGGAAGAGGTTTTTTCTAATATTTGTTCTAAACCTACTCAGTTTGAAGCCATTCCCCCTTGTCCTCTCTAAGGAGAGACTCTTTAAAACTTTTCTCAGTTTTCCACTTCTTGTGTGTTGCTTGGTGTAATTACATGGTTCCTTTACTTTCAACATAACACAGAAGTAAAATTAATAAATATTTAACCCTTCCTCAAGCCAGAGACTGAGGGAAGCCCAACCTACTGTTACATTTTTAACAGGAAAATAGTTATCATATATTCCTGCTACAGAATTGCCCCTGAGCAATTCCTTGCCCTCTGTTTTTTATTACAGACTTAACCATTGCTAACCAGCTTTCTTGCATTGATAGTTTGGTTTTAAATTAATAAACATAGTGGTCACATGAAGAAAGGTCTGCCTTACATATTAGCCTTCTAAAGAGTGAAGGTTGTTTGTTCATGGGCCTTTATAAAGGGTTGTATCACATCTTTGGGGATGGAGCAGCCGAGCTGGGTGTTCACAGGGTGATTCTCCTGCCAGGGAAACCATGGGACAAAGCTTCCAGGAGGAACTTTCTGATCTCCTGCTGCTGAAATTGTTACGGTCTGCAACAGAAGCATCCAAGGACAGAGACAAGGTAAGACTGAGGGGAAGGAGGGTGGAGTTGGTGTAGTTAACTCTTGGATTAAAAAAAAAAAACCAAGGAAAAAGCACCAGTTACTTTGGGTCTCTTTGCCCCAGCGTTTGTGGGGAGCTGCAGCTCAGATCCTCCCCTGAGGGCTGGTGCTGGGAGGTTTCCTGTGTTGTTTGAATTGCAGGGAACTTGACTGGGCTTTTCCACAGCGCAGAGGTTTTTGGTTTGGCTTGTGGCCATTGCAGAAAATGATCTTTCTGGTGGTGTTTAGGAAGACACAGTGTGATTCCAGCTGTGCTCCTTGCTGGCTCTGAGATGATTTCACAGCAGGCTCGACAAGACCTGCCCGCAACCCGAAAACTGGAGAGGTTTTTGTGTGTTCCAGGTAAAGAGCAATGCTGTCCGTGCCCTTGGGAACGTGCTCCATTTCCTGCAGCCCTGCCACGTGGCCAACCCCAGGTTCAGGGAGGCCATCGAGGAGTCCCTGCAGGCCCTGATTGCCACAGTGGGCAGCGAGGCCACCATGAAGGTGCGCTGGAACGCGTGCTACGCGCTGGGCAACGTGTTCAAGAACCCTGCCCTGCCTCTCGGTGAGAGCCTGCTCCCCTGCCCTGGGCTCCTCAGAGCTTGTGGGGCTGATCAGATCATTTCCTAATGGGTAGAGAAGAAGGGGGGAAGCCAATGGAGCTGAGTCTTGTTGTCACAGCTTTCCAGAACTCTTCCCAGTGGAACAGACTCGGCTCCTTCCAGCGCAGGTTTAACTGCTGTGTTCAGCTGGATCTGCCATGTAAGGAAAGAGTGTGAGGGTGGGATTATAGATGTGAATAAATGCCAAATGTCCTCTTGTAAAACCTCAGGATATTAACTGTTTTAACTAATATTTCATTTCATAACCCCTGATTCTCTCATTTAAACCACAATAAATTCAATAAATGTCAGTCCGTTAAATATTCAGGCGACATCAATAGTTTTGCATATTTTGGCTGATTAAAAAGGGGGTTTTTTGGGGTTTTTTTCAGGAGAGGCTCCTTGGGCCACGCAAGCTTTCAGTGCCCTTTCCTCTGTAGTCAAGTCCTGCAAGAACTTCAAAGTGCGAATCAAGTCAGCCATGGCCCTGTCCATCCCCAGCAAGAGGGAATGCTACGGCT
This sequence comes from Ifrita kowaldi, assembly GCA_013398055.1. Lineage (NCBI taxonomy): Eukaryota > Metazoa > Chordata > Aves > Passeriformes > Cinclosomatidae > Ifrita > Ifrita kowaldi. The sequence goes on along the minus strand of VZRS01010632.1, from coordinate 10,988 downwards.
CCACAGAGCAGTTCTGCCAAATCTGGAGTGCCTTGGTGGTGGCCCTGCAGAGGAGCGAGGACACCGAGGACTTCCTGGAGTTCAAGTACAGCTCCAGCCTCAGGACCCAGATCTGCCGGGCTCTGCTGCACTTGCTGCGGCTGGCGAGGAGCACGGACCTGCCCCTCATCTGGGGGAGCCTCAGGGACCACGGGGAGGCCATCAAACCCTACGTGCTGCAGTACCTGAGGTCCTCAGGGGAGGAGAACGAAGCGGGAATGCACACGGACTTGGGGGAGAGGGAGAGAGGATTGCAGGGAGCCATCGACCATCTCAGTGGGATAGAGAGAGAGCTGCGGGGCAAGGCGAGGGTCAGAGTGTCCCTGTACCTGGAGGATGTCCTGACAAACCACACCAAAGCCACGGAACTGACAGAGGCTTGAAGGAAACGCCCATTGCAGTGACCAGAACTTCCAACTGTGTCCCCTTGCACGGGGCATCCAGAGGAAAAGCTTCCTGCTGCTGTTATTAAATATTTTATTTCAGAGTTTATTAATAATGCCTCTAGGACATCATTTTTATATTATTATCATTTTTTATTGTTGTGTTTGGTGAACTCTGCTGTTGCCCTCCCTGGGGTTGGTTTGTGCACTTCGCTGTCGCAGCATCGCCACTTGGAAAACAAACGCCTTTTCCTCCTCTGTGTGTTTTATAAAGCTGCCTGTTCCCTCAGCTTATCTCAAAGCATTTTGTTCCTATTGCTGCAGGATCCAGAATCATGTTTGTAAAGCAGGGGGCTGGAAGAATTTTGTTTTTCAGAGCACTGCAAATGTTGTCACTCTTGTGTTCCTGCAATAAACCCAAATACGCCAATATTTGAAGAACAGCTTAGAGCAAACACCCTTTGCCTTTACCTGTCTGTGTTCCCGGTGCCGGACACCTGGCCTGTGCCTCCCTGCTGCCTCCACTCATCCTGTCTTCCAAAAAACCCAAAATTCCTTGTTTCCAGGTAGATGGTACCATGCTGCCTAAGGCAGAAAATTCAAAGTAGGTTCTCCAAGGCTGGAATTTTGGCTCTTCAAGCACCTCTGTGGGAGGTGCAGTGATGTTCTAACAGCACATGGATTCGTTTCTGGTTCTGGAGTTCTGTCCCCTTCCATTCCTTCCCACTGCTGTTACTTACTCTGTGTTTGCTCTGTGCTTACTCTGCTGATAGCCGGGGGAGCACTGAGCTCTCTGATGTTGCTGGGGACAAATCAGCACCTCCAGGAATGAGCAGGGCTCTGGGGCACTCAGAGTTAAGTGCCTGCTGTCCTAACCCCGGGCTGGATGTTTGAACAGAGCTCAGGGCAAGCCCTGCCTGTCATAAAACCTCTGGGGGATACAAAATTCATCTGCTTTGTTCTTCCACCCTCATGCTGGCTGCAGCAGGCCTGAAGTGCTGAGAGTATCCAAAACTTCCCAGAGTAATGGAGCCTTTTCCAGCTGGTGGATGGGGCCAGTTCTCTGCCAGGGATGACTTCTGCTGCTGTCCCAGCCTGGTGTGTGTGGTCAGGCTTGTGCCAGTGCTGGAAACCCTGGGATGGAGGCAGAGCTGAGCATCCCTGCTGGGCCCCGTCCCGGCTCTGCTTCAAGTGGCACATTTGCACTTCAGCTTCATTTGCTCCTTTTCTCTCTGGCTGCTGCAGCTGTACCTGTACCTGAACCCAGCTTTGAGCTCCCACACCTGCCCCTGCCTTGGGGAGAAATCTGTCCCATGGCCACTGAAAGCACAACTCGGCCTGGATTTCCTTCCCAATTTGCTGACATCTCTAGAGCTGCCTCTGTCCTGTACCAGCTGGAATGCTGGTCCTCAGGCAGCTGTGGGACTTGGGAACAGGGTGTACCCGAGCTGAGTGTGCTCCAGCAGCCCCATCCTGTGTCACGGTGTTCTCTGAACCGAGGAATCCCTGTTTTTATGCACCCCAGATGGCAGATGGGAGCTGCTGTGATTCCCAATAGGGCATCACCCTTAGCTGACCCTCTGGGGACAAAGGGGTGCAGGTCCAGGGGACAGCAGAGAGGCAGGAGCTGTTTTTTGCTGTGGCTGTTGGAACTAACTCCAGTCAGCATCTTCTGAAGCTGAGATAAACATCACCTGCCTTCCATCAGGAGCTGTGTAGCACAGGAGCATTGCTGGGGGGACACACACGTGGAGGGGGCAGGTGTGGCAGTGAGGCCAAATTTCTCTGGGTAACAAATAAAAAGCCTCTGTGTGGGGTCAGTTATGGGGTTCAGCTGTGCCTGGGCATGGTCCCCCCCCAGCTACTTCTGCTGCTGCTGGCTGCACCTGGGTGCAGAGCTGAGGGAGCTGGGGCTGTGCTCTCCTGCCTGATTCGGAGGTCAGTGATGATTTTACACATCTTTTCGGTGTCAGATGCTCTGTTTGGTGCCTGGCACAGCATCGTGGGCTGTGTGTGCCCTGTGCCACCCCTCGCTGCCAACGAGGGCTGCAGGGCTGGACGCAGCCTCCATCCTCCAGGGCCTGGTGAGGCACGAGGTGCTCGGGGCCGGGGAAAGGCAGCACCTTCCCCACCCCGGCCAAGGTTTTATTGTACTGCCTCTTTATTGTTGTGTTTACAAGCCAGGCCCTTTATAGGTTTTCCTATGAATAGTTCCAAGGAGAAGGTAATTACCTTATCACATGCAGGATGATTTATAGCCAAGGTGGCAAGGGACATTCAAGCTCCGCATCGGCTCCGTTTGAAAGACAATCCGCCTGTTCTTCCGCGGGGTCACTGGGTGGGGAAAACAAAAGGGCTTTAGTGCCCAGCCCGGGGATGTCTGCTGCGGCCGAGCAGCCCCCGAGGCAGCGTTTCCCTGGGCTTGTCGCCCACCTGCAGCCCCGCGGGTTCCCCTGGGGACACCTGCGGTGGTGGGCTCTGCCCTGGGCAACCCGGCAAGGACCACCCCAGTGGGTCACTTACAGCGTCCCTGGGGGCTGTTAAACACCCCCGTCACCTGCACCGAGCTGTTTTGATTGTCATTTTTATTGTTAAATTAATTTTTTTCCTTCCCTCCAACAACTATATCTATGACCGGGGAGCAAAGACAGTGATTTACCGGAGACCCTGCGGCTGTTGCGCCCTTGAGCATCCCAAGGCAGCCGCCTCCGTGTCCGGCGGGCCCGGCAGCGGCCCCGGTCACGGGGCCACGAGGTGGCACCACGTCCCCGGGCACGGCACCGGCACCGGCAGCGGCGGCGGCTCCGCTTGCTCGTGTCCCCTCGGTGCGCTCCTGGCTGTCCCCTCGGTGCTGTCCTGGCTGTCCCCTCGCTGGGGCCCTGGCTGTCCCCTCGGTGCTGTCCTGGCTGTCCCCTCGGTGCGCTCCTGGCTGTCCCCTCGGTGCTGTCCTGGCTGTCCCCTCGGTGTGCTCCTGGCTGTCCCCTCGCTGGGTCCCCCGGCAGGACATGAGTGTCGCCAGCCCGTGCACCCCCAGCCCACGCCGCAGCCCCGGGATCCGAGCGGTGCCGGCACAGCGCGTTCCCCGGCTGATAAATGGAACATTTTCCCTCCCGGTGCACAGCCGCGGGTGGGGTCGGTGGTTTTGGCCCCAGGGATGCGGGTGCTCCCTCCGGGCAGCCCCTGGGGCTGTGACTCCGGTGTCAGCGACTGAGCAATGGGGTGGCGAAGGCAGGGGTGACTTCCAGTGGCGGGGTCAAAGGGAAGAGGCTGATGCTCAGTTCATGCCTGCTGTCTCTCCCATAAAAAATGGCTCCGCGCTATCTCGCAGGCCGTCCCTCCCTGGGACCCACTAATTCGGTGATTTTTATCCTGTCTGTTTTCCTTTTCTCCCCTCTGCAGCCTCCCGGCGCTCCCCCTCGGGCTGATGGATGGAGCCGGCAGCGCCCGCACGGAGGAGGGGACGGCCGGCGAGGGGATGTGGGCACAGCCCGACCCTCGGTGGCCTGACCTGGCTGGCACACCAGCCTCCGCTCCCAGGGGGCTAAAGCCTCTTGCAGGAGGGATCCCAGCAGGAAGGGTGTGGGCAAGGAGGAAAGGAGTGTGGAAGAAACCCGTGGACACCCCAAGGCTCTGGGCACCGCAGCGCCAAGCGGGGATGGGGACGGAGATGCTAAAGGGGCTTAGAGAGCCCCGGGGAGCAGGACTGTCCCTGGGGTCATGCCTTCCTGTGCCACCCCCGGGAAAAGGGAGCCCACGCTGCTCCGGGGGGGTCCTCTGGCTTCCCGGGAGCCCAGACTGGTATTTCAGTCTAGACGTGCTGGTATTTTTTCAGTCCGGCAGATTTCCTTGATGGCCCAGCGGTGGAGCAGCGGCACGCTCAGCACGCTGGCACGGTGGCAGCCGCAGGCGGGGGGTTCCCGCGGGGGCACGGGGGGCACAGCCTGGGCAGGAGTCCTGCCGAAGGCGACGTCCCCAGTCCCCGCTCCTGGAGCAGCAGGAGAAACGTTTGCACTGGAATGGGAGGGAAAACTATGTGGAACTTGCAATTTGCTCATAAACCCGGGCTTGCAGGGTGGGAGGCTTGCCGCATCTTGCTCGAGCGCTGGCCCACGTGCAGAGGGCTGCGACGGGCTGGGTGATTCAACAACCACCCCCGTTCCTGCCGCCCCGTGCCCTGCTCCCACACCGGCAGGGCTGGGCTGGGTAAATATTTTGGGGGGCGACCAGCCCGGCGCTGCCGGAAACATCGCCGTGGCTCGGGTCAGTCCCCTCGCCGCTGCCGCCACTGGGCTGATGCTTTTAGCAGGCTGCCTGCCCAGGCAATGCACCTCTGCGTGCCACCCATCCCATGGGGACCCATCCCAGGGACAAAGGCGGCTTTCAGGGTCCCGGCTGTGCTTGGGCGGCCTCGGAGATGTGTGAAATTCGGCTTTGGCCCAGCTCCTTCCTGGAGCGGAACTGTTCTCAGCGAAACCGTCCCCACCACCCGCCCTTAATGGCTTTTCTCTGTGCGCCCGCATTAATGAACGCGAGGCCCAGCGTAATCGGGGGGAAGCCATGCAAGTAATTGCTTGAATTTTTAATTCGGGGTTATGATAGGGGAATCAAAGTCACACGGCAGCCGCTGAGGCCGCCCGCGGCTCCGCACCATTGACTCCCGCAATTTGCTTTTGATTTTTGCCCTCCCGGCTCCCCCCACGGCCCGGCGGGGACCCTGCTGGGGGCTGGGGCTGGACCCTCCCAGGGAGGGAACCCAGTGCAGAGAAATGTGCTTGGAGTGGGGGTCCCACCTGTAATGGGGGCTGGAGTGAGCTTGGCTGTGCCCATGGGGGGAAGCCACAGGTGGGAAGTTGTTGCCAGTCTTTGACAGCATTTCCTTGCTCCCCTCTTCCACTTGCACCTCACTGCGCTGCCTGCGGAGAGCTGGATTTTACTTTTCACAGAACTTTTTGAAATTCTCTGGTTCCATTGTGGCAGTTCTTGCCCTCAGCCTGGGGAGCTACCAGTGGGGAGCCCTTGCCCAGAGCGTGTCTGGTACCATCATCTTCACACGCAGGGGCGAGTGACACAGACACCCACAGCCATGGGGTGACACGTGGGACGGTGGGGCTGGTCAAGGTTTGGGTTGGGGCTTCCCTGTAGTGCAACTGGGAATTGCACTGAAGCTGCCCCAAATTTGGGATCCCTGTCCTCAGGGAGCTCCTCCAGTCCCGAGCATCCCCTGGGCCTTGGCACTGGCCACGCTGCTTTTGTTTTCCCAGAAAACAACCCCACCTCCGCGCCGGTTCCAGCTCGCTTCCCTCCTCTTTGTCTTGAAATTAATAAAGAGTCAGAGGACGCGCGGCAAAGCAGAATGGCATCCGTGCAATGCCTGCCCCTGTGGGGACACGGTGGCCAGCAGGGCACCCTGCCCGGCACCGGGACCGGGGTGCAACGGGAGGAGCCACCGGGCCAGTGCCACACTCGCCATCGGGCACAGCCCCGCGTGGGACGGTCCCCGCGGGCACGGGGCAGCCCGGCTCCGCTCGGGGACCCGCTGCCTGCCCGGCTCTGCCCCGTGACCCCGTGTTTGGGGTTTGGGCCGCTGTTGTGGTGTTCCTTGTGCCGCGATCCCATGGGCAGATAGCATTGTTTGCCCTGACACGTAAGCCAGTGACAACCTGCAAGAGCTCTGGCATGGATTCCGACCGCTCTCCCGGCCTGCCCCGCTTCCAGCGCCTTTTTATAGCCCAGCAGAACTTGTTTTGCTGTGGCAGCGAAGCAGAACCTGAGTGTGAGCTGGAGCTGCGGGGGGACGTGTGTGTGGCTCGCGGTGGGTGCTGGGTCACGTCCGCACCCCTGCAGCCCCAAACACCCCGCAGTGGCTCCCTGCTCCCCCACGGCTGCCCAGCTCCAGCCCTCCCCTCCAGCACAAGTCCTGGGGAGCTTGAGGGAAGCTCCCTGGCTCTGAAAATGAGGGGTCTGAGGTTTTGGGGGCGACCCAGAGTGGGCTGGGGGCATACTACTGGGGAGGGGACTTGGTGGGAAGGCCACCAGTGCAGAAGGACACATTGTCATGGCCATGGGACAAGCTGAGGTGGTCCTGAGCCCCAGTGCCTGTCCCCCTGGCAGAGTAAGGGGACACCAAGCAGCCCCAGAGGGGTCCCACCTGCAGGTGAGGGGCCACCAGCCCCCCAGTGCCCCCCCAGAGCAGCAGAGCCTCGGCACAGGATGGGAGGTGAAGACGGATTATGAAAGTGTTTCTTTGCTTTGCTTTTGAGAAAGGAGAACTTCAAAGGGGCCATTTATCACCAGACAAAGAGAGTCGCGAGTTATTTGCAAAGTGTAAGGGAGAAACATTAATTATCGGTGTGACAGACAAACGCTGCTGCCGGGTGTCCTCCTGCCCGCCCTGTGCCCCAGCCCAGCAGATCCCGGGTGCCTCCTGTCCCCTCCGTGTGCCGGCCCCAGCTCCTGCCTCGTCTCCTCCACCTGTGCCTGGTGAGGGCTCTGGGTGAGGGCACTGGGCTGATGGATGTCCCCAGGGCGATGGATGTCCCCACCATGGGTGCACCCACACGGCTGGAGGGGCAACGTGGGGGCTCCCTGTTGGGTCCCCGGTGCTGACACTGCTGCCAGCCCTGCCCGAGTGCTCCTGTGGGGTGACACCGGACATGGTGGACACCAGATGGGGATAAATCCATCCCCTTCAAGGCTGAACTGTCCCGGAGCATCTCTTCCTGGATCATGCCCAGGTTCACGTTCGCTGCGCTTGGAGCATGGGGCTCGCAGGTGGAAGAAGAGTCATTTCCACACCAAAGCCTCACTCTGCAGCTCGGTGACAGCTCGGACTTGTCCCTTCCCTTGTGCAGCACAGCCTGTGATGGGGCACCTGTAGGGTGTCAGTGGGGTCTCTGTGCTGGGGACTGCAAATGACAGGGACAGCAGGGCTCAGCCCAGAGCTGTGGCACCAGACCCCTACGACTGAGCCTCTCTCCCAGACGCTCTACAGAGGGAGAGCCAGGGCTCTGTCCATGAGCTGGGAGGGAGAAGAAAAGCAAAAAGATCATTTGCATCCCAAACCAAAGTGCCAACACACCTGACCGCCCTGGAGGGTGAAAGTGGCACCTCTGTGGTGTTGGAGGCTGTGAATATGGGGCTGGTGGGGTGCGAAGGCTCCCCATGGCCCTGCTGAGCGAGCCCCACGCAGGGCGGGCAGCTCTTCCTTTCATGTCTGATCCCTCCCGAAACCACAGCTTCCCTTCGCCCCGCGCGGGGATCAACCGCCGGTCATATTTAATAAAGGTGGGGATGGGAGAAGCCTTCAAAACATTACATCACCTCGGTGTGGGGGAGGCGGAGGCAGGCAGGGAATGCAAAAATCTCAGCGCAAGTGGGGGCAGAGGAGAAAAAAATCTCCGTGAGGGGGTTTAATGGGCCTGTTTTGGTGGGAACTCTCTTGCCCACTGCCCGCGAGGTCAGAGGCGGTGTCTGCACGCGCTCAGGCGTTAAATGAAACTGTAAGGAAAAAATGAGAGGCAGATACGAAATGCGTAAGCGCGTCCGTGGCAGAAATCCCCCGGCGCTGTGCCCGCCCCCGTGGCTCGCAGGAAAAGTCCCACCAGTGCCCCGTGGCTCCCGTGTCCCCGCTCTGCCTGGTGCCAGGGTGGGCACGAGGCTGCCCCAGCCGGGACGCGGGGGTGCCCTGGCATCCGGCTCCTCTGCCAGACGCAGCCGTGCGCTGCCCGGAGCAAAGTCCCCCGTGCCGTGAGCCGTGCCCGCGGCTGACCCCGCGCCGGCCCTGCGGTGGCGGCTGGCACCGATGGCTTCGCTGCCAAGTGGGAGCTGCAGCCTGGCTCAGGGCAAACGCTGCTGGCCCCTCTGTGGTGATGGAGGAGGATGTGGCCGCGGGAAAGGGACCGCCTGGACGAGGCAGTTGCAGCGGGAGGGTTATTCCCTCCGTGCGGACAATGGGAAGGGATGGGCTGCTGGTTTGGTCCCTGGCGTCTCTGAGATGATGGGGAGAGGGAGGTGAGGCCATTCCAGCCCGGGGAGCTGCTGGCCAATGCGGGCTGGCTGCAAACCAGGCGGCTTCGGAGGGTTGAGGGGCAGAGCAGAGCATGCTCAGATTAAAAAAACCCTCCCGGTGCAGCCGCCCTGCGTTCCCAGCCGCAGTCACCTCCCGCTGAAGGCTCGGGCTGATGCTCCCGCCGGGCTGGGGCTGGGAAACTATGTGCTCCCAGCCCCGCGGGGCACCCACGGCCCCCCGAGCCGTAATGACCACGCTCTTCTGCTGAGAGGAGTTAATGAGCTGTGCCGGACAACGATGGGAAAAGGCCGCTTGCAGCGAGGCTCCTGACATCGCTCAGAGGAGCGGGGCGTGGAGGAAGGGGGAAGAGCAACGGGGTGAGAGAGATGGACCAGAAAACGATATCCACTTCATTAGCCAGGTGGTTCCAAATGTGTGGAAACAGGACAAGGTCCAGGTCACCCACTGTGACAGAACATTATTATCATGCGATGCCATGAAGCCTGTGCAAAGACCAAGTCAAAGCTCACCAGCCCACTTGAAAGGGAAAGGGGACCTTCTGGGAACAGGAGCCAGGCTGTTCCCAGGCTGGCTCAGGGCGGGGGTGTCACAGCCCGTGCCGGGGGGTCCGGGCGCTCAGCCCGGCTCCCGCTCTCCCCTGGCACCTGCAGAGCCTCCCACAAACTGCCCTGGGCAGGAGCCTGTGAAGGGGCAGCGGTGGGAGCGCAGCCTGGGGGGCACGGCGGGTGTGAGACACGTCCTGGTGGCTGCTTGGGGCTGGCAGAGGCTCTGCACGGTCCCTCAGCCCCGAGGGGGGGTGGTTTGGTGTCTCTTCCATCACCCAGGATCTGGAGAGTTTTGGGGTGATCAGGGACCCGCTGTGGTGTGAAGGACGGGGGCACCTATGGGTGCAGGGACCTGGTGGGCATGTGCCCCTCACCCTCAGAGGTGGGAAAGCCGGGCACAGGGGGAGCACTCACCAGCACCCCGGTCCCTGCACCCTACAGACCTCTGGGTGCGGGGCACAGCAGAGCTGGGGAGCCCCTCACCCTCACACAGAGGATTCACACAGTGCCAGACAGGTGTGAGGGAGCTGCCATGGCTGTGCAGCCTCAGCACGTGGGAGCGGAACTGGGAATTTGCTCGGCTGGGCTGAGGGCTCCAGCCTGGGAGCCACGAAGGGGCTTTTTGGGATTTTTCAGTCCTCCCTTCTCTAGGTTGTGCTCAGGCTGCCGTGTGTCCACAGCAAACCCCGCGTGGCCATCGCGTGCTCATTCCCAGCCTCCCATCCAACGCACGGAGAGGTTTCCTGCTCCCTTTAGGTGACTGATTCCCAGCATCCCACCCCTGGCTGTGGCTCTGCCCCGTCCCCCAGAGGGCAGGGGGGCTCTGAGGGTGCTGCGCTGCCATCCTGGCCCCGAGCTGCTCCTGTCCCACGGCGCAGGAATGGTTTTATCGAGAGTTTAGCCTGCGTAGCTCCCAACACTCACTCCCTCCGGCGGGCGCAGGCTGTTCCCTGCCGAGCCGCGGGGCTTTTCCCTTCCCTTCCCTCTGCCTGGCTCTGCAGGAAGCCAAACTGCCACCAGCTCGCCGGGATGTTTAACCGAGAAGGGATCCACGGCCAGCCGTGTCAGGGACCAGCAGCTGAGCTCCCGAGGGGCTTTGGGGCTGCATTTGGGGTCTGCCATGGGTGCTGGTGGCTGGCAGGATTTTCTGTGTGTTTTGAGATGGGCAGGTAACTCTGAGTGCCCTGGAAAAGTCTGAATCTGGGCTGAGAACACTGGGTTTAAAGCTGTTGGCCTTTGCCAGGGCTGCCATTCAGGTGCCAGCCAAGAGCAGCAGGAACTGGAAGTGCTTTGGGCAACTGGGCAGTCCTGAGTGGAGATCTCAGGCCTGCCTTCCCCTGGAGGGTCCCAGGCTCGTCTGTGCCATGCGCTGGGTGTGGTGCTGCCTCTCGTCTTGTGCCTGCTTTGATTTAACTGAATTTGTTGATCTTTGGGACTTGGTGCATTCACAGTGATAGGAAAAGCAGGTTTTGTTCAGATCCCAGAGCACAGCTTGGATCTCTTCCTCTGCCCATTCCCAAACCTGTTCCCTGCTCCCATCCTTGGCTGCTGCCAAGGGTCAACGGGGGCTTCGTGTCCCCTGCAACCCCTGTCCCCGTGGTGTCCCTTTTGCTAACTGGGTGTCCTTCCATGTCCTGCACAGCTAAAGGGCACTGAGCCTGTCCCCAGAGCAGCCCCACAGCGGGGCCCCGACCCCCACTGGTAACCCCCGTCTTGGGGGTGCTCCCCTGGACCCTCACAGCCTGTTCCTGCTCTGTGCCGGGGCTTGGGCAGCAGGACCCCACACATTAGAGGGCATGGGGGGAGAAATCTCCCCAGCGAGACGCGCGGGGGTTCTCAGCTTGGCCCCCTTCCAGCGTGGGGCACAGCGCCCGAGCGAGCCGAACCCACCGGGGGTCGTCGCTTGGCCCCGGGTGGAGCGCGGGCAGAGGAAGGTGTTCCCTTCCCGGGGTGTGACCGGCACCGGGACCCCCGACGGCAGCCGGGTCCGGG
>VZRS01010631.1:11366-43441 GCA_013398055.1 Ifrita kowaldi | reverse complement strand
CCCCTGACAGGATTTTCCCCCCTGACAGAACTTTCCCCCCTGACAGGATTCTCTCCCCTCAGGCGTTCCCGCCCTCCCGCGCCCCCACGTGACTCGGCGGCGGCGCCACGTGACCGGCACACGTGACCCGGCGCCATGGCCGCCAGCCGGTACCGGCGCTTCCTGCGGCTCTGCGAGGAGTGGCCGGTGGAGGGGACGAAGCGGCAGCGGGACCTGGGCGCGTTCCTGCGGCAGCGGGTGGCGCAGGCCTTCCGCGAGGGCGAGAACACGCCGGTGAGGGGCGGGAGGGCGGCTGGCAGGGCGGCACCCCCGCGGCGCCGGCCTGGGAGGGCGCGGGGAGCGGCCCGGCGGTGGCTCTGAGGTGGCTCTGAGGGGGTCGGGGACGGAGCGCGGGGTTTGGGGCTCACACGCGGCTCTGGTGTGGGCTGCACGCCGGGAGGAGGTTGTGCTCGGGGCTCTCTGGGTGTTCGTGGATGTCCTGAGCTGGGAGGGGACGGGAACCGCAGGGGTGATGGAGTCCTGCTCCTCCCGGCTCCTCCCGGGCAGGGCGGGAGTGTGAGCGCTCGGCAGCCTTTGGAACACACATCCCGGGAAGCCTTGGGAGTGCCGGCCACGGGCTTGTGCCTCCACGGGGCAAACTGCGGGCTGTGCTCAGGTCAGTGGTTTGTGCCCGGGACACCGGGTTTGTGCCCCTTGACACTGGGTTTGTACCCGGGACAACAGGGTTGTACCCAGGATAAATGGTTTGTGCCCAGCACAACAGAGTTGTGCCCAGGACACCGGGTTTGTGCCCCTTGACACTGGGTTTGTACCCGGGACAACAGGGTTGTACCCAGGGTAAATGGTTTGTGCCCAGCACAACAGAGTTGTGCCCAGGACACCGGGTTTTGTGCCCAGGACACAGGGTTTATGCCCAGGACAGTGGGTTTATACCCAGCACAGCTGGTTTGTACCCAGAACAGATGTTTTATCCTCAGGACAGCTGGTTGGTACCCAGTTCTCACACCTTTCACACCACATACTTTGGAGAACCCCATCCCCGTGGTTATGGGAGTGGGGTACAGAGCTTTGGGAATTTGTCAGCCGTGCTGGAATCCAGTTAATTCCTGTGATCTCCTTACCCCGAGGATGGGATGATGGGATGCTGCAGCACTGCCTGACACTGATGGAATGCAGCGGTTGTGCAATTGAATTCCGCCTCCAGCTGTAATTCTGTTGGAGTTTAGGCTTTGCTGCTGGAATAAATTAGGGAATCGGTTGCCTGACTTGGCTGCAGACCTTCCCAGGCACGGAGGTGTTGCTGCAGAATGCAAATGTGCCCTTTCTTAGCATAAAAACATTGTTCCAGAGATGCATTTTCAACCCCAAGGGGCCATTACAGGCTCCTAATCCTGTACTGGTGTCCAGAATAGTCTGCAGCAGACATTTTGGGAAGGGTTTATTGCTTTTCCATATGCTCAGGACAGCTTAATGAGTTGCACCAGTTGGCTCCAAAATCCCAAAGCTGCCACTGATCCTGGAAATCTGAATTGATGCCTGCAGCACTGGTGGCAATTTGTGTGTGGAGAGGCTGAATGTGCAGGCAGGAGGAGCTTCTGAGAGGGGAACCAGAGCCACAGGGCCTCTTTAGCAATCGAATGGAATGAGATTTGCTGGATTTCCAGGGGTGGGATGCTGGTTTTGCCACCCTTTTAATGGCTGGATCTGCTGGAGCCTTGGCAGGGGGTGTTTGGGATGGGGTGCAGGACGCAGGTGGGGATCACCTGCAGTGGGATTTGTGCACACCTGGCAGTGGCTCTCCCTGTGTCCTCTCTCCTGCAGCCCTGCTGAACGAGGAGAGCTTTTCCTTCCTCTTCCTACTTCATCCTGACACCTTTCTGTGGATGTTATTCTTACTCTTGACCTGTTTTAACCATTCATGGAGCAGCAACACTGAGTTCTGGTCAACTTGGGCTCATTGTACCACAAAAAAAAGCCCAGGAAAATCACAGTGGACTGGAAAAGCAGCTGAGCAGGGGCTGTGCCAGGCAGAGACACCTGGCACAGGTTGGGAATGAGCCGGATCTTCCAGCTGAAATAGAAATCCAGTTACCCTCCAAGCTGTTGGCTGTCATTTGTGCTGATTTCCCTAATCAATTACAGGCTGGTTTGAGCCCCCTGCAGGGGGTTTCTAACCTGGCACATTGTCCTGTGTGATTCCCTCGGAGCAGGAAGGACCACAGATTTCACAGCAGCAGCCAGCAGTGTTCTCTGTCCCTGTGTATTCACTGTCAGATCTCGCTGATGCAGAGTTTAAAATCCATCCTGGAAATCTCAGGTGTTGTTATTCCTGCAGGCCAAGCTGGTGGGAGATGGAGGGGAAAGACCTGGAGCAGGACAGCAGGAACCCAGCATCCAGCAGTGCACTGGGAATTCTGAGCTGCTCCTTCCTGGCCATTATCCCTTGGGATGAGGAGGGTTTTTTTACTGTGGAGGTGTAAAACCAGGCTTGTGTGACACTTGTGTCCCCTGCAGATCTCTGACCCCGAGGCCTGTGACCAAATGTACGAGAGCTTAGTCAGGATCCACACCAACTTCTACAAAAACAAGGTGAGAGCTGTGCCACTGGTCACTGTCCCTCTCTTTGGGGGGGAGCCACCACCTGCTGCAGGATTCCTGGGAATGGCAGCGTTCTGGGAATGCCTGAGGGACAGCTGAGGGGTGGATGCAGCAGTGCCTGCGGTCACCCAGGGCTCTCCTGTGTGAACAGGGCAGACCTGATTTTTGGTGTGCATTAACAGAATTCCAGATGAAAACCAGCTCAGACTGTGCCAGTTGGTGACATTTGTACCCTTTTCATGCACTACAAGTGACTTTTTGTCTCTCTCCCTCCTTTTCCTGCTCTCCTGGGAAGTACCCACGCCTGAAAGACACCACCTTCACCGGGGTGACAGTGGAGGACTGCAGGATGATCCTGGCCACAGGTACTGCTGCTGGGCTTGGGCTGAGAGGGCAGGGCAGGAGGAGAGGGACATTCTGGTCTTTGGGGTGCCCCCTGCATCCCTTCTCAGTCCCTGTGACTGGAGGGCACCAGTTCTGCCTGCAGTTCTGTGAGGTGTTGGATGAGGAGTAAGCTCAGGAATAATTCAGTTGAGGAGTAACTCTGTATTGGGGTGAAGAATCAATTGGGTTTTGCACTGGCAGAGGGTTTGCAGAGGCTCTTTGGGGTCAGACAGCAGGATCTGTGTGGAAGGAGCACGTTTGCTACGCCATCCCAACGCTGGGCTCAGCTTCTCTTTCCCCATCTTCCAATTCCCTTCATCCTCCTTCTGTGTCAGACCTTGGGAAGGGGCCGGGTACCCCACGCAGAAACACTCTCAGCACATCCTTTATGAAGGGCAGAGCTGGGAGCCAGAGCAGTTTTGTTCTGCTCCAGTTCCTAACTTTGATTGCAGTGCGTGGAAACTGAGTATCAGTTGTTAGTGATAAGAGACTCCCTGCATTGATTGGAAGGGAAACCAACCTCGCCTCGGGCCTGGAATGAAAATTCATTAAGATGAAAAGTCAGGAAAGGAAATTAGATGGAAGGCAGAGCTGTTTTAAGAGGGTTTAATTCCTCTGCTTTCCTGCTTATCTTCCTCTGGCCCCGTCTCTGTCTCCCTTCTCCTTTTGCAGACATTCTGAAACAGATGGAAGACATGAAAAAAGGGACGTGGAAAAGACTGCGGGAAAAGTTCTCTGCCAAGAAACCCGAGGAGGACTCGAAGTGAGGGCCCAGCTCTCAGCTTCTCCACTGTACATATCCCTACAGCTCTGTGTGTTGCCATGATGAATAAAACCACTTATTCCTCTTAGCAGCAGCATTTTTGTTCAGCCCTATCCTGTACATTCTTCGTATTTAGTGCCTCCTTTTTTTTTTTTCTGCTGAAAATCTGGGGCAGAGCTGAACACATCCATGCTGGAGCAGTGTAGGGAAGGGAACTTTGTGGTGTCAGACCTGGCCCTTTATATCTCAGAAAATGGAACGAGCAGGAGCTGCCCAGAGGGAGGAGGTGCAGCTTTAAATGTTCTTGTGAAGAGAACAGAGAGGATGTGAAAAACCTCTCTGTGCTCGTGTTTGTGTGTTAGCCCAGGGACCGGGGCAGCGCAGGGAGGGAGAACTTTAATCATCACATTTATTTTCCCTCGGAGGAGACAGAGAGGACTGAGGGTGACTTTGCCATGGTGACAGTGGAGCACTGCACGAGTTTAATTGAGATTTCAATCAGCTGCTGCAGAGCTGCTGCTGCTGGAGGAGGCAGCCCTGTGCAGATTCCCCCCAGCCCGAGGAGAGGGATGGGTGTGGGTTAGCGCAGAGCTGAGGGGTGAAGGCAGGATTAAATGACACGCTGCTAGATGGGGCCATAAACACATTTCAAGTGCTCTGCAACTTCACTGTTATGGCCTTTTTTATTCCTTTTTAGAGCTTTACTGCTTTCATCAGTGTCTGTTCTTGGGCTTGGAGCTGGGGCTGGCTTGGGAGGGATGAGTGTCTGGAGCAGAGCTGTGCCAGGGCTGCACAGCACCAACAGCTGCTCCTTTTTACGGGTTTCAGCAGTGATTTCCTGGCAAGCAGTGAAAGAATTTGAAACTGCGGCAGGCTCTGGTCCAAAGCTCGGGGAACCAAGGCTGGTGCTCGTGGTGGCTCTTCATGGCAGCGTTTGGCAGGGGCTGTGCAACACCTGGAGCTGGGAGCAGCGGGCTGGGGAGCACCTTTGGTGACAGCCCTGGTTCGGGTTCTGCTCCTGGGGTTGTTCTGTGCTTCTGTTCCAACAGCCCCATCACACAGCAGAGGGCACAGGAAGGGGACTTTCTTTACCACCTTGAAGTTTTTATTATAACATGATTCTGTATTTAATTTAGTTAAGGCAATTTACACTTCAGTTCTTAAGTAACAACAATAACAACTAAAAAAAAAAATTAAAAAAAAACAACCAAAAAAGGGTAAAACACGACACCAGAGATGAAACTAAAACACAGGACACCCCTTCACAGTGAACTCCTGTAAACCTGCAGGCTCCCACTACTGCTGCCCAAAGATCCTTGGTCCACAGAAGGCAAAAGACTTTTAGTTCCCACTAGGACAAGCTCAGCTCCTCATCTGGTGAGTTAATTAAATTAAATCCACCTCCTTGAGTTCAGCTGCTCTTTACTGCACCACAGGATGAAGAGAATTCTGTAAATGGAGAGGGGTCAGCGTGGAGCAGGCACAGCAGATAACGAGGGCTGCTTGGCAAAGATCCACAGGGACAAGTGGCACTCGGAATAAGTTAAATAGTGCGGCCCTACAGCTACTTGCCCCACAGCCAAGGGGCTGGAGCACATGGAGATAAAGATACAACCCTCCACAGTTGCAAAACAGAGAGTTATTGCAATGAGGAATGAAAGTCCTGTATGATTTATCTTCCTACGAGGGCGTTAGAACAACACCTGGGCCCAGGTGTGGGGAGGGATCCGGCCAGTCCCTGCTCCTGGCATTGCCTACAAGCGCTCTAAGGGAGATGCTGGCTGGGAAGCCCTTTCCATGTGGTCCATCGTCCCCAGACAGTGACAATCCATGCCTGGAGCCCAGGGAGGAGCAGCCTCCTCAGCTGCCACACAGGTGCAGTCCCTCAGTGGCTGGAGCTGTGTCTCAGTGGTTCATGGTGTTCTGGACATCCACAAACCCCATCCTCTGCCTGCGCTTCCGCTGCTCCGTCATCTGCAATTCCAACAGGGACACGGTGAGGCAATTCCAGGCCCTCCTGCTCTTGGATGTGCTTCCCAAGTGTCTGACTGCGCTGCTTTGAGCCTCTGCCAGCAAACTCGGAGCTGATGAGGCACTACCCAAAGCCACGTGTCCCAAATGTCCCCAGTTCCCCCAAAAAAGAGCTGCAGGAGCCCTTTGCCTGTGCTGTCACTGTGCTGCCTTGGGCAGGTCCTGCCTCCCGCCCCCTGCCTTCTATTTTGGGAAGGACAGAGGGCTCCTGCAGGGAATTCCCCATTTCCCATACCTGTTCCTTCAGCTCGTTCAGCTGGGAGGTGAGGTGGGACACGAGCTTCATGGTGGTGTTGAGTTTGTCCTGCAGATTGCGGATCTCGTTCTGCTCCCCTTCCCCTTCATTGCTGACCAGAGACATGGCTCGCATCCGGGGGAACCAGTCCAGGTTCTTGTTCTGGGGAGGTGACCACGGACAAGGGGAGTTGGGGTGAGGGGTAAGAGAGGAGGAGGGAAGAAGGATTTAACCGGCAGCCTCCCTGTGCTTAGGAATTGAGGAAACTCTCTCTGCAAAAATCTGCCATTTTTCCACAAATGGTCCGTTTCTAGGTTGGCTCATGGGCTCAAGTGCAGACGTTTTTCTTTCCTTGCTTTCCTTTCCCTCCCTTGCCTTGAAACCCCCTTGAAGCCCCACTCCCAAATTGGTTCAACCCTTCAACTCACAAGACAAACCCTCAAAGAGACCATGTGGAAAAAAACCAGCTCAGGATGCACCATGAGTCAATATTTCCCAAAAGGACTTCCCAGAGCTGTTTTTCCTTGGCCAGCCCCTTGTTCCTGGGGCAGGCAGGTTGGGATGGCCAAGGAGCTGCCCCGAGGGCACCTGTACCTTTATCATCTGTGCCACGTAGCTCTCGGGGCCGGTGTAGTCAGTCTTGTTCTTCACCCGCACCAGCACGATGAAGTACAGGTAGTTCCACATGTTGTGCTCGTATTTGATGTGCTCCTCAAAGGACACGGTCTTGTTGTCAAACTTGTCCCTTTCCAGCCCTGGGAAAGGCAGGGAAGGGTGGAGGAGGACAGGGAGGAGATGGGGAGGGGAGGAGGCGAGTGAGGAGCAAACACGTGGAAGGGAATTCAGCCAAGTGCATCCCCTCCCAAAGGTGACATTCAAGTGTTTTTAATAATTGGTTGGCATTTAGCACATAAACATCCAAACCAGGGGGCACCAACCCAGCTGGGGGTTCAGGAGACTTCCAGTTAAAATTACACAATCAGAGAATCGTGGAATGGTTTGGGTTGGAAGGACCTTAAAGCTCATCCAGGTCTGTGGGCAGGGACACCTCCCACTATCCCAGGCTGCTCCAAGCCCCGTCCAACCTGGCCTTGGAAACTTCCAGGGATCCAGGGCCACCCCACCCTCACAGGGAACAATTCCTTCCCAAATCCTGCTGGCTCTGCCTCTGCTCAGTAACATAAACCCAGAGGATCTTTAAAGGAAAAAGCAGAGAGATTTACTGGGGTTTTCTTTTTTTTTTTTAATGCCTTCTGCTGACTGAAAGGATTCCAGACCCTTTTCTCTATTATATTTCCTCAGTGATATGCTGCTTTTTTTCCCCACTGGCCAAGGGAAGGTCTCAGCAGTGAGATGCACAGCGACAAGAACCCCACGATGTGGTTTTAGTTCAACACCCCCTTAGCAGGGTGAGGAACAACACTGAGAATTTCCCTCCAGTCATGTCCTTGTTTGTTTAAACCCCTCCCAGCGCAGTGACCCCTCGCTGAACAGATTCCAGCTTTGCAGTGATAAATAAAATCCAGAATCCAACTGAAATCTCCTTTTCCTTCCCCCAACCTGGGAGGGCAGGAAGAGCTTTGGGGCAATTCCTGTATTCCCAGCGCTCACCACAGATGAAACAGGTGGTCTTCAGGATCTCTTCCTTCTTCTGTTTCTCACTCCTCAGATCAGCAAAGGTGTCAATAATGACCCCAAAGATGAGGTTGAGGACAATGATGATGACAATGAAGAAGAAGAGGAGGTCGTAGACAACTCGAGCAGGGAACAGGGACTCCTGTAATGGATGAGAGGCCGAACTGGGTGTCCTGCACAGCTCTGCTGCAGCCACCCCAGCCCTGTGACACAGCCGTGGCTGAGGCATTAGGGGAGGAGGAGAAGGCGAGGGATGGAGCTGGACATGTCCGAGCTCCCAGGGAGGGGGATGCAGTGAATGCAGCAGGGTTCAGCAGGAGAAAGAGGCCCCAGGTGCTGTCCCCACTCACGTCCTTGGAGGGTTTCCTCAGGATGTCCCCCACGCCGCCGCCGTTGCGCAGGCCGTGGTTGAGGACGGTGACAATGCACATGAGCAGCGTGTCACAGGCACGCTCCCACTGCTCTGGGTTGGCTTCTGGGGAGGAGAGCAGAGCGAGGGCTCAGAGCACAGCCAGGGCCCCAGCCCCTGGCAGTGGGATGGCTCCAGCTGCAGTGACAGTNGTCTCGGAGCGCGGCCAGGGCCCCAGCCCCTGGCAGTGGGATGGCCCCAGCCCCTGGCAGTGGGATGGCTCCAGCTGCAGTGACAGTGACACAGCAGCAGCTGCCTGGTGTGGATGTCCCAGCCAGCAACATCCCGGCACCTCCTCCAGCAGCCAAACACTCCTGGAGTTCCCACCTCCTTTCTGATTAAATAAATCTACCCCAACGTTTTTTATGCCAGGATCAGTGCAAAATTGCCAGGCCTCTTGCCCAATACATGCCAGGAAGGAGATTAAGTTTCCACCTTGGAAAAGCTGGGATTTTCCTGAGCTGGCTGGCAAATCCATGCTGCCACACAGAGCTGGCATTTCCATGGAGCTCTCTTACCTTCCAAGGCAGTGGGTGCAGCAGAGCAGCTGATTTTGTCACTGCTGCACGACTCCATGAAGGTCTCCACGTTCCTTTGCATCCCCAAGGGATCATCTGCAAGGAAGAGACCCCAGCCCAGTGAGAGCAGTGCCTCTCCCCTGCAAAGCTCCTCACCACTGCCACAGGCTCCCGGGAAGATGCCAACCTTCCTGAGAAAATGTTGCCTCGTATTCTCCTACTTTTTCTAGGCTTTGAAGCTTTTTTCTCAGGGTTGAGACCCCGCAGTGCTGACCCTTCTTTTGTAGCTCTGTGCCCCCTTCTCTGCCACCACGAACCCCAAACCCTGCTGTGTGCAGCACGAGCACAAAGCTGTCCCCTTTGGGACCCCAAACCAGTTTAAAAGCCCACACAGCACACCCAGAGATGTGTGTGGAGGGTCCCACAGTGTCCCACGACCCCGAGCACTGCCCAACCTTTGGCTTTGCTGTCCGGCAGCCGGTCCACCTCGAGGATGAAGTCATCCTTCAGGAACAGGAAGCCCACGATGGAGAAGAGGTAGACGAGGATGAGGGCCAGCAGGGCGGTCAGCAGGATGGAGCGCCCGTTCCGCGTCACGCTTTTGATGACATTAAACAAGGTCTCCTCTCGGTAGATCAAGTCAAAGAGCTGAAAGGACCCAGGAGCAAAGAAATGCTGCGGGGTGCTTCTCTTGATAATGCCTGGCCTATCTATATCCCCTTTTATCCTGAGATCTTGGATCGCTCAGCAGACCTTGACTAACTTTTCTCACAAAGCCTTTAAGTTTCCCAGCTTACTGAAGGGAAGCGGAGAAGAATGGAATGACTTATGCACAGCAGGAGAGCCAAGAATAGGCCACATGTACCCTGGCTCTGCCCTCGGCAGCTCACGTTGCCTCCCAGCTGACCCAGATAAAGCACACAGCAGATTAGAGAGAGAGATACAGCCCAGGACCAGGAGGGAGACAGCAATAGATACAGTCGGGAGGCAGAAAGCTCAGCCCACGCAAAGATTAGAGCACAGGGAATTGTTCTCTCCGCTATCAATCAGCCCCTGGAAGGTGTCCCAGGAACCTTCCAGCTCCCAAGGCTGCCCGTGCCCCCCAGCCACCTGCGTTTATTGTACCAGGATGCTGTAGAAGAGCTCGTGCACGAAGAGCCCCAGGACGCTGGTCACGATGTAGCCGACGTGGTAGAGGAATTCCACGTCCATGATCATGGCCTTGTAGCCACGGATGAAGGTGCCTCGGTTGCCCACGAAGCTCACCACGAACACGATCTTGTTGGTCAGCTGGGGACGGCCAGAAAGGGGAGGGAGCGGGGTTTGCTGGGCTCTGGGAATGTGGGACAGCCTCCTGCTTCCCCAGCACGTGCAGAACTCACATTGAGAGCTCCCAGGATGTTGAGGGTGAGCCCGATGCCCAGGTAGTAGATGGAGCGCAGGATCAGGGCCACCAGCAGCGGCCTCACCCCGTAGCGCTTGGTGAACAGGGCCATGATGGAGAAGCAGATCAGGATCCAGAAGAGCAGGGAGATCAGCGGGGAATCCAGCACCCCTGGGAAGAGGACACACACGGACAGTAAAGGCAGGGGCAGTGCTGCTGCCAGGCTGTGCAGCCACACCCATGAGCTCTCATCAGAGATGATGCTGCTGCTCTGAGAAGATTTGTGCAGTTCCAGGTGGTTTTTACCGATACATTCCCTAACTTCTTTTATCCGAGGGCTCAGAACCACCGTAGGTGGTGGAGGCTTTGCCTGACCACAGGAATGTATCCCATCACTGCTTCCCACACTGCACACGCAGGGGAAGTGCAGCCCAGGAGAAGAGAGGTTTCCCTGAGAGGGAAGGGGTGGGAGGGCTGGAAACTGAAATCCTGACTCAATCCTTTATCCAGCAGAAAGGACCTGGGGCTTTAGGAGCCTGAAGGAGCCCAAGGATGAGGGCAGTGCCAGTTTTCCTGCGTGTGAAGATCCCTTCCCCTTCCACCCCGAGGAGCAGCAGGTGCCGAGGCACTGACCCATGGAAGTGGCTTCCACGTAGGGGTAGAAGAAAGCGATGATGATGTTGATGAAGACGGCCAGGTTGAAGGAAATGCTTCCCCAGAGCGTCATTCTGCGGGAGAACCAGTACATCAGCGGCATGCCTGGGGGGAGAGGAGGCAACACACAAACCTCAGCTGGCCTCAGGTCAACCGGGTCCTTCCCGACCCCCTGTGTCCCCCTGGACCCCCTGTGTCATCCCAGGCTCTCTGTGTCCTCCCTACCCCTCGATGCCCTGCAGCTGCTGGCCCCAGAGCGACCCAGCCTCCCACCTCCTTCAAAACATTCATGAAGTGTTTGGAAAACATTCCCGCTCATCTGCTGGAAGAGAAGTGCACCTTTATGTGGCTCTGCTCACATTCCTTGGTTTCCCAGCCCTCTGGCCTGCTCTGACACCCTGGAATCAGGTTGGCTCTGTCCTTCCTCACAGCTCCTACACCACTCCTTAGCTGCATCCCAATATCCACAGTGTGACTCCCTACTCAGCTCCTGGGATTTGCAGCCAGGATTTGCAGCCTGAAAGCCCCTGAGCAGGTCTGCAGGGGGCAGAGAAACAGGTTTTATTTCCCATGTGCAGCTACAGGGACCCTGGCTCAGGGGAAGGCACCTGAAAGGGCTTTCCAGGGAAAACACCTCAGGTGGAATCCCAGGAAATGTGAGTAAGGTGCGCCTCAGACTGTGGGATCCCTGAGATTTTAACCCTCACTCCCTGCACTCTGCCGGGTGTGTGGTGCTCTGCAGAGCCCAGCGATGCCATTCCCAGGGGTGCACCCCTTTCCCAGCAGGAATTCTCCCCAGTTTCCCACCAGGGGAGGCTCTGCCTCGCTCTTACTGCGCAGCTTCTTCTGCCACTCCATCTCGTTGTGCAGGAAGGAGGACTGGTCGAAGAAGTCGCTGACTTTGCTGCCCTGCTCGTCCTGCTCCGTGGTGGTGAAGAGCCGGTACTTGGTCTCCTTGGTGAGGAACTCGCAGATCCCGGGCACGGGGAAGATGATCTGCTCCATGCTCCGGTCCAGCCGCACGATCTGCAGGGAGCACAGCCCTCAGACCCTGCCCTGCTGTGGTTTTTTTTCCTCCTTCCCAGGTCCAGCTGTGCCTTCCCCTCCTCCCTCCCTGCTCCACAGGATCCAAACATTGTCAGCCACTCCTTTAAAAGCTCCCAAACTGCCCCGAGCAGGGGCAGCCCTGGCTGTGGTGAGTGGGAGTGTGAGAACAGGGGATCCATGCCGAGGACGAGGCTGCTGGAGCAGCTGCATCCCTCTGCTGCTGGGAGAGAGGGGAAGGGTCCAGGGGGCTGCTCATCCCTCAGTTCCTGCAGCTAATGCTCCTGCCAGCATGGGGAGGGGAAGAGGGGATGGCTCCAGGTGCAAAATAATCGGGCATGGGGCGTCTGGAGCCGGGTGGGATTCATGGACCACGGGCAGGCTGCAAAGCCAACAGCCAGGAGGCCTTGCCTCGATCTGGGATGTGTGTTTCTCGTAATAAGCCAGCGGATCCTCCTCTTCCTCCTGCACCGGCGCCGTGGATTTCAGCATCTGCGACAGCTGCTTGTTGTTGAGGCTGAGCTGGATGGGGACAGGGAAAGGGAGAGGATGAGGATCCAGCCAGAAGCTGGATCCGACTGTTCCCACAACGTGCCTCAACATCTCCCACAGCTGATGAGGTTTTCAGGGAAAAGCAAATGAATTAAAGCTTCCATGAGGGGTGCGAGTGCTCCCCGCGGTGACGGACAATCGATTCCCCGCAATAATTACATCCAAGCGCTGCTAATCCACAAATTACAAACCAGTGCTCACAAAACCCCGGGGAAATCACATTCCTGCTGAATCTTGTCGTGATCTGAGGTACCCGGGCAAGGAACGGCAGCAAAGGACTTGGCCCTTCCTTTCTGAAGGGAAAGAGAGAAGTGGGGAAGGGCAGGACCCCCACCAGCCTGTGTCACCCCACAACAGGGCACGCACACCTGTGGGCTTGTACCTCTGGCTAAAAGGGCTTTTAGGCATCTTTCCCTCTTTAATCCCCTGGGAAACACCAAAATCCATCAAATCCTGAGCGACAAAGCCCAGGTGGGCTCAGCGAGGGCTCATTGCAGCCTCGGGTCAGGGCGGCTCAGGGGGGCTGTGCCTCCATCCCTGAGGTCTCTCCGTACCATGGATGAGATTCCCTCCTCCTCCTCCTCCTGGATTCGCTTCACCGGCTTCAGGAGCTGCTGCAGAGACTTGTTGTGTCGGGAGAGCTGGGAGGGGGACAGGGATGGTGACAGTGAGCACAGGATGGCGGGCAGCCACCAGCGGACACAGGAGTGGGACATGGAGCACAGGGGGAGCAGGATGGACAGCGAGCCGTGGCTTTTCCCCACAGCCAAAGGCACATTTGGCTCCCCAGGGAGGCCAATCTGGCTGGAGGAAATGTGCATAAATGTGAAGGAAAATGTGCATAAATGTGGAGGAAAATGTGCAACCTGCGAGCACAGCCCGGCACATCCCTGCTCTCACAGCTCCCTACCTGCAGCGCCAGGATGTAAATGTTGTGTCCGACTTCCCGGGGGGAAACCTCGGCGTTCTCGCACTCCTCCTCCTGCAGATAGGCCTTCTTGATCACATCCACCTGCAAGGCAGCACGGGGCACTGAGCTCCTCCCCACTGCCCGCTCCCTCCTCCGGCCGGGATTTGGGCAGCAGCAGCAGCAGCAGCAGCAGCGGGGCGGGTGAGGCGGTTCTTGGGTGCAAAGCAGAAACTGCAGCAGGACCCAGGGCAGAGGAAGCTCAGGGGGCTCGGGGGGACGTTCCCAGTTCCCTCACCAGTTCCTGGGGACGGAGGCTGATGAGGATGCGCTCGGCGTTTTCGCTGTCGTGCCTGCTCTCCATGAGGGCCAGGAGGAGCTTGGAGGCGTTGTCCTGGTGAGGAGAGGCCCTTGGTGAGGGCAGCTGTGCCAGGCCACTGCCCAGGGCTTTGGGGTGAGCAGAATTATCCCGTGTCCCCGCCAACTCCCCTGTGCCAGAGGCACCTGAGGGTGGTGGAAATGCCCCAGCCCGGCCCCAGCGAGCCCAGCTGCTCCCACAGCCGAGGGCCTGACACGGGCAGGGTCCCCTCTACCGTGACCCACAGCACAGCCCGTGACCCTGCCAGGGAGCCCTTGCAGTGACACTCGCAGTGACACAGTGACACTCAAAGTGACACAGGCACTGACACAGGCAGTGGCACTCGCAGTGACACACACAGTGACACAGGCAGTGACACTCACAGTGACACTTGCAGTGACACACGCAGTGACACAGTGACACTCAAAGTGACATGGGCAGTGACACACAGTGACACTCGCAGTGGCACTCAAAGTGACACTCAGTGACACACACAGTGACACAGGCAGTAACACTCAGTGGCACACGCAGTGACACTCAAAGTGACACTCGCAGTGACACAGTGACACAGGCAGTGACACACTCAGTGACACACGCAGTGACACAGGCAGTGACACACGCAGTGACACACACAGTGACACAGGCAGTGACACTCACAGTGACACTCAAAGTGACACTCACAGTGACACAGGCAGTGACACACGCAGTGACACTCGCAGTGACACTCAGTGACACTCACAGTGACACAGGCAGTGACACTCGCAGTGACACTCACAGTGACACTCACAGTGACACTCACAGTGACACACATGTCCCCACCACCCCAGCCCAGGCCTCTGTGCACCTTCAGCTGCAGGACCAGGTCCATCCGGTACTTGCAGAGGGGGCTGATGTCGTTTAGGATCAGGGCTGTGATGATGTCGATCCCGTTGGACTCGTGGGTCACGATGCAGCTCTGGGGCAGTCGGGCAGTGTGTTATCCCACAGATCCTGCCAGTCCTCCCAGCTCCACCCTCCAGCACAGCCCTGGTCCAAAACACTGCCCTGCCTGCAGCCCTGACCCTGCCCGAGCAGCCCAGGACCCCCAAACTTCCCTGATCAGCCCAGGACCCCCAAACCTCCCATCTCCCTGCAGAGAGCCCCTGAATTATTTACCCCCCATCTGCATCACCACATTTTGCAGCCAAGCAGCAGCTGGTGACCTGTGCAGGAGCCCTGTGACCTCTGCTGCCCACGTCCTGCTCCCGTTCACACTCTGAACCCAAACCCTGTCCCTGCCTCTGCAGCTTTCCCACGCACATCCCCCCCAAATCCTCCCCTGATCAGCGATGAGATTTAGGAAATGACCCCCAGGGAGCCCCCCGGACCTGGTTCTCGTGGCAGGGCCCCTGGCAGTACTCGGTCAGGGTCTCCAGGGTCTGGGTGATGAGAGCCACGTTGTACTCGTTGATGTAGAGGCCGAGCAGCCCCAGCCCGCCCGTGGTGCTGCCGCACATGATGTCCAGGAACTGCAGCGTCTCACACACCAGGTTGTAGTTGGTTTTGTTGTTCTGGCACCGCAGGAAGTTCTGTGGAGCAGAGCCCAGGAGTGGGGTCCTGATCCCTCTCTCCCCACACCCCTCCAGCTGCAGTTTGAGGCGCATTAGGGTTGGGACCACCCCTGTAACCTACAGGCCTCAGTCCCACAGCCCCAAATTATCCTCAAGGGATGGTGCATTGCACACGGGGAAACTGAGGCACGGAGCTGCTGGTGCCACAGCATTTTGGGGCCAAACTGGGGCAGATCCCAGCCTTCCCCCAGCCCAACCCCACAGACGAGCCCCGGCCCCAACCTGCAGGTCACGGTTGTGGTTCTCGCAGAGCAGCTGCAGGAAGCGCAGGATGGGCTCCATGATCAGCACCGTCACCCCCATCTCGTTGTTCTGGCCCTGCTCGCCGGGCTCGTGGCCCTTGCGGAACCCCACGGCCATCGGGTACCGCGTGGGGGTGCCGGGCATCAGGAAGGTGTCTCCTCGTCCTACAGGGAATTGTCCCCCTCAATCAGCTCAGGCTGTCACCGAGCCGGTGCTGGCCTGCCCGAGGGGACAAGGGGACACGGCCTCGTACCTTTGGTGCCAGGGTCCGGCTCGTCCTTGTCCTCGCGGGGCTTGTTCCCGATGTCGCTCATGTTCACCGACACCGTGGACTTGGTCTCCTGCTGCGCCTTCTTCATCCGGTCGTGCAGAACCTTGAAGAACTTCTCGGACTTCTTGTCGCTCGTCATGAGGTTGTAAAAGGATTTCTGGTAAAAGGACACACTCGTTCAGGGCCCCACCACGGGGTCCGAAGTGTCCCTGCCTGTCCCTCCAGCAGCAGCCTCAGCACTCCAGACCTAGTCCAGGATAACCTGGGTTTTGCCTGGAGCCCCACCGGGTTTTGCACGCACAGTTTTTCAGCTTCCCTGTGGCAGAGGGTTTGGGATGACCCCGGCAGTCCCCCACAAAGAGCTGCAGTCCTGAGCCATTTCAGGAATTCCCGGCAGAGGGCATCAGCAGAACTCCAGAAACAACCTGGAACCATCTGCCCCTCCTGCAACCTCCAGCCCTTCCTCCAGCCATAGAGCTGGGAAACCCAAATCATCAGATTTCAGCACGACCAGGAGGTATTTTGGCCAAACCCGCTGCCCAGGGCTGAGCACTGGACCCTCACCCTGCCCACATCAACCCCTGGCTGCCCAATCCCCCTCAGCACCTGGATCTCGGTGTTGCCGCCGTCCAGCAGGCGGATGGCCAGCAGGATGCTCTCCTGGAAGATCTTCTCATTCTTGGTGTTCATGATGAGGTCAGCCACCAACTTGGTGGCCCCTTCGCGGTCCAGCCGGCACTGGACAGCGGCGATGGCTGACCAGTCCTGGTCCTGGCCTGCGGGAGAGGACAGAGGGATGTGGTGCCGTGGTAGCACAGAGCCAGCACAGCTCCACCCCTGCCAGGACATCTCAGTGCCATCCCTTCACCTCCCCGAACCCTCTGCTCCCGTGGAGGTGGGGACCTGGCAACCAGCCACAGGCCTGCTCCCATCACGGCTCGGGAGCCGGGGATTTGAGGTGTGTGGGAGCAGGAAAGGAGGGGAAGGGGCAGGAGAGGGACACTCACCTCCCCCAGCAGCGTCCCCCACCTCCCCCTTGGAGCTGGACCTCTTGTTCTGCAGGTAATTGTTCATGAGCATTTTCCGCAGCAGGTTGCCCTGCCAAGGCAAACAAACGTCACCGGTGTCCCCGTGCCAAGGCCGGGGCCAGGGCAGAACCGGCTGAGCACCCCTGGGTGCCCGGGGAGGGCTCTGCCAGCCTGGGAGCGTGGACGCGGCTCGCGGTGCTCACCCTCTCTCCGTACTTGTTCCTCTTCACCAGCATCTGCTGCAGCGTCCTCAGCACCTTGATGCAGAGCTTCTCCTCCGTCTCCATGAGGTCCTTGGTGTGCTGCACCAGCCTGGCACGGCAAAGCCATTGTCACACAGCTGGCAGGGACCCGGGCATCCCTGAGGGAGCCACTCCCAGCGCCCCTCAGGGCTGCGGGCACACAGGAGGTGATGCCACGGTGATTTTTTTGCCTTTTCTTTTTGTATACCTTTATGTACTCTCAGCATTCTTAACATAGATGTAATTCTTTAAACCTGGTATCTTAACGTAGGCCTAGTGTCCTACTAGGCCAAAACCCCAAACATCCTAAAACCCTCACAGTTAAAAACCAGAGAACCTTACACTATTTAAGAAACCAAGGTTCTCTTTAGAACAGATTCTATAAACAAAAATTAAGCCCATCTGGAGAAAAATACTTTAAAATAGAGAGATGTCACGCCATTCATTTAAACTTCTCATTAAAGAATCTTTGTCAAGTATGCTAATTTGCAAAGTCTATAAAATCGTGCACCCAATCCACCGTGTGAGCACATTTCGACACATTCCCCCTTCACAAATTGTTACACCACAAAAATCCTCATTACATACCGAGCTAAAAACCCTTTTATCCCATAACCGTATCTAACTCTTAATTCTGAGACCAAGGAAAAGGCATCACAGGGATGCAGGGCCCACCCAGGGTGAGGGTCCCAAACCCTTCCCAGCACCCCCAGGGCAATCCCAAACCCCGCTCACTTGGACAGGAACCCCCCGCTCTCGCAGCGCTGGAACGCCTCCGTCCCCTCCATGAAGAGCAGCTCCGGCCGGTGCAGGACGTCCACCAGCACGGACAGCTCAGCCTCCACCAGAGGCTTCAGGCGATCCTCCAGGGCGTTGATGATGTCCTGCAAGCCACAGCACCCCCCTTCAGAGCCAGGGGGACACACGGGAGAGGGACCCCGCAACGCCAGCGCCCCTTCCCGAGCCCTGCCCCGCACCTGCAGCTTCTCGATGATGTTCTTGTAGTCCCACTGGTTGGGGGTGGCGGACACGCGGGGGAAGGTGCGCGTGGCCGCCTTGTAGCTCGAGGTGTTCCTCTGCACCGTGCTGGTGGAGCTGCTGTTGAGCAGGGAGCTCACGTGGGCGTCCAGGTCCATGGGCAGCGCGATGGAGCGGCTCTTGGCTGCGGGACACGGGCATGGGGTTGGGACAGCCACGACCCGGCTGGGTCCCACCGCCCTGCCCGGGCACCCCTTCAGCAGCGTTCACCTCATTTGCAGCAGAGATTTGGGGGAAATACGCGCCTAAACTCCTCCAGGCCGGTGAGGGCTGGAGTGTTCCCACACGTCCCAACACCCACAGCCCCACACGGGGCGGAAACAGGCCCCAGCCCCAGATTTTGGTTGGGAAAGCCCAGCGTGGGGAGGTTGTAAGCACCCTGCCTGGAATTCCAAAGGGAAATCCCCACCCAGAGCCCAGCCACCAGCAATCCTTTCCACGGTGACTCAGAGCTAACAGCGCTCAGCCTGAGTCAGGCACTGCACGCTGAGGGCAAAGTCCTGGCCAGGGAAAACCACTGTCAACGTTGGCTTTGTGTCCGGGCAGGGACACACCAGGGAGCTCCCGGCCAAGCCCAGGCTCTGGTTATCCCCACATTATCCCGGGCGTGCTGAGATGAAGCTCAAAAAAAAGCAAATCCCGGAGCCAAACGTGCCCATCCCCAGCCGGCAGCTCCTCACCACGGTGTCCTGCCACCCCCACGGCAGGGACAGCGTGTCCTGCCCAGGGTGGCTGCGTCCCCCGTCCCCTGGGCACGGCGATGGCTCCTTACCGACCATGGCCAGCGTGCGGATGCAGGACTCCACCGAGCTCTTGTGCTGCTGCTGCAGCCACGGACACTCCAGCAGCCTCATGGTGGACTGGAGAAGCTGCACCACGATGGTCTGGTGGGTCTGGAGCAGACAGGAGCGTCAGCACACGTGTCCAGACCATATTTTTGGGGGGCTGGCTTAGCCACTGTCCTCCCCCTGGCACTCTGCCCACCCCGGTCACCTGCAGCGAGGTGCTGTTCTCCGAGAAGGGCGAGCTGAAGAAGGCGTTGATGGTGTCCAGCACCACCGTCAGCACGTACTTCTCCAGCGTGGCGTCCGGCAGGCGCTTCTCCCGCTTCTTGCACATCTGTGAGGACAGGCAGGACGCTGATAGCACCGGGGCGAGATTGAGTCTGCCCAGAGGCTGCTGGGACCGCGTCCAGCTGAAGGACGTGGCCGGTGGCACAGCTCCTTGGTCACGCCAGAGAGCCCTGACTGCTCCCCAGCCCCACAAGTGACAGCCACAAGAGTCCCCACAGTGCCCAAGCCCCACAGGGTCCTGGTGACACCGCCCTGTCCCCATCCAAGCCACCGCTGCCGTGTCACTCCAACCCAACCCTCCCCACGCACCTGGGCCATGTCCAGGGTGAAGTTCTCGAAGAGGGTCCAGATGTGGTTGCTGGTGTAGATCTCCTTCATCTCCACCTCCGTGTCCACGTAGCAGTGGTTGACAAAGTTCACGTAGGCCATCTTCACCTGCCGGGGAGGGGCAAAGGGGCAGGGACACCATCAGGGGACAGTCAGCGCGCAGCCCCGGTGTCCTCCTGGCTGCCGCCCCGTACCTCCGTGATGCAGTCCTCGTGTGTCACCACCCGCACCACGTCCTCCAGGGGCAGCAGGGACGTGCACTTGATCTCGGTGTAGACGTTCTTGCCCTCGGCGCAGGCGGCCAGCAGGTCCACCAGGGAGATGTGGTACATCAGGGGGCTGTTCTCCTCCACCCCGTCCCTGGCCGCCGTCATCATCTCCAGCAGCGTGGCCAGCGAAGCCTTGTCGTTGTAGAAAACCACCACGTCGTCCCCAGCGTTGGTGAGCTGCAGGGAAGGGTCAGTGCTCACTGGTCAGTGGTCACCACTCTGAAAAAGGAGGGTCAGAAACCTCCAAGGCCAGTGGCGTCCCCTCTGCAGTGGGAGATGAGCAGCAGTGGCCGGGAAGGGGGACAGGGATTTGTGTTTACAGGGAAAACCAGGCATTTTCTGTGCAATCAGAAATTGTGGGACTCCCAGGCTGGCTCTTGGACCTTGCACTGACCCCCTGGAGATGGCTGATGGCCACTCGAGATGGCCACCAGCACTGGGGCTGGCTGGTTCCTGGGAGGATCCAGCACGGCTGGAAGGTTCTTCTCAAGGAAGAAACCAACGTTGCAGGTTCCAAGAGCCGTGCCCTGCTTCCCCCCCAACTCCTGCCCCACAGGAGAGGTCCTCACCTCGGTCATGATCATGTCCTGGCACTTCTTGACGTACTTGCCCTCGGCCTTGATGATGGTGTGCAGGAAGTCGAGGTACTGGACGTGGCGGCCGTGGGTGGCCACGCAGTGGATGAAGTGCTGCGGCACCGTCTCGTTGATCTCGGAGCACAGCTGGTAGTTGTTGAGGAAGATGTGCTGCATGGTCTCTGCCTCCAGCAGCTGGGGACAAGGGGCAGAGTGAGGTCAGGGGGCTGCAGGAACTGTCCCCAACTCCTGCCCTGCCTGGTGTCTCCTCCTGGCTTTCCCATCCCGTGCTCTCAGCCCCAGGAGCGGCGCCGAATTCCCTCCCTGTGCTGCTGCCTTCAGCCACCCCTCGGTGTCCTCTCCTCACCCCCGGGGTCAGGAACAGGTTGAGGTGTTTGTGCAGCAGGGCCTGGTTCTCTTGGTTGCCAGCACAAAACTTCTGCAGGAACTGGTGGGTGAACTTGAGGATCTCCATCATCTTGGCATCGCCCTGAGGAAGGGACAGAGGAGAAACACGCGGAGCTGGGAGGGATGGGGGTGCCAGGAGGCCGCTCAGGGGGGTCCCCATGTGCCCCCTTTGCCCCGGGCACTCAGGACCAGTCGGCTCCTGCCCACCCACCTTCTCATAGGGGATCTGCAGCAGGTCCAGCATCACTTTGTGGGCATCCATGTTCTTCAGCAGGCGCTGCTGCTTCTTGCGCACCTGCTCCCCCACCCCGCACATCTTGTTGAGCCGCTCCAGGATCTGGGGACAAAGGGACCACGGCGGGCAGGGGCTGAGCCTGGAGCCAGCTCGGGATGGCCACCAGCACTGGGGCTGGTTTGCACTCCAGATGTTCCCTCCGTAATCCCAGGTGTTCCCTGCTTTGCTCACAAATCTTGGCACCCCCTCAGGGATCCTCTCCTCAGTGCCCTCGTAGCTGTCACCCACCCAGTCCCCCCCCGGTCCCCCCAGTGCCAGGATGTGACAGCTTTTCCCTGTGCTGAGCTGGCAGGAGCAAGCCAGGCTTGGACTTGTTTCTACTGAAGCACAGGAGAGCTTGGAAATCCCCCCCAGGATTTCACCCCTTCCCTTCCTGCCGGCGCACCCAGGACGTGCCTTTAGGAACAGCCCCGAGGACGGGGCTTGTCCTCACTCACCCCCTTCACTATCTGGTAGTTCTCGCTGCTCTTCTCTCCCGGAGCAATGACCTCCTCGTCGGCACCGTGCTGCAGGGGACACAACAGCACCGGGGTCACACCGTGCCCCTCCAGCTACACCCCACAGGACCCTCCCGGAGCCTCCCGTCCAGGGACAGCGGTGCACAGCCCTCTGAGAGGTGTTGGATTAAGGTGAGCTGCCCCCCTGCCTGCCACTCCTTCCCCACCCTGGATCCCAGGGTCTTGCTCAGGGCTCTCACCTCCTTCTTCTCCTTCTTGTTCCCCTCTCCGGTGCTGTCCCCTTTGGTGCTGCCCTTCTTGTCCACCCAGAGCTCCGATTTCTCCACCATCGTGCGGAGTTTGTCCAGCTCCGACTTGATCACCTTGTAGTTCTCCACGTCCTGGGCTGAGATCAGGAGCTGGACCTGCAGCGACATTCCCAGGGGTTTCCAGTTCGGGACACAAATCCCACTCCCAGATCTCCTTCCCAAGGAAAGGGCCAGGATCCACCCCATGTCCCCCCACCCACAGCCAGGCCTGGGGTGCTCCGGGTCCCCTCAGCATCACCTGTTTGAAGGTGTGCAGGACCTCCTGCCTCTGGCTGAAGTGCTTGAAGAGGAGCTGCAGGGAGCCGGAGATGAGCGGGGGGTAGTCGTGCATGGTCAGGTGGATCAGCACCCGCAGGAACATCCTCCCTCCCTCGTCATCCACCTCCAGCATGCTGCTCGACTTCCTGCAGCGGGGTGGAAGCGCTGGGTGTTAACACAGAGCTCAGGGGCTGATGGGGACGGCTGTGGTGGCCTCTAGAGCTTCATCCTCCTCATCACCTGCAGCTCCCAGCCTGGGCGGCATGGACAGG
Organism: Ifrita kowaldi; assembly: GCA_013398055.1. Lineage (NCBI taxonomy): Eukaryota > Metazoa > Chordata > Aves > Passeriformes > Cinclosomatidae > Ifrita > Ifrita kowaldi. Next base: position 21,294 of record VZRS01010631.1, on the reverse strand, counting down.
AGGGGAAGGGCCCTATGGCCAGGGGAATCTTGTGGGGCAGGGACTCACCCCACACCGAACATGGCCTCGGCGTGCTCCCCGATCCGGTCCAGGTTCATGGCTGCGGCTGCAGGGAGAGGGGAGGGAGTGAAAAGGGTGGACAACACCACCCTATGCCTTGGCAGGAACCCACAGGAACCAACCCAGCTCCCTGATCCTATTCCCAGCATCCTCATCCCACCAAAACACAAACTCCATCCCTCCCTGCACCCTGTGCTGGAGATGTCACCTCTGCTGGAGATGTCACCTCTGCCACCTGTGTCCTCCCAGCCCCTGGGGTTTGCTGAGCTGGGGGTGTACCAGGAGCAAAATGAGAGAGTTACTTGTGGAGTCAAAGGCTGGAGCTGTCCCGTCGGCCGCGCTGTCCTGCATGGGATAAACCTCCACAAACTCCTTCTTGAAGACGGAGAGCAGGTAGGAGATCCTGTAGTCCAGCCGCACGTTCAGGATGAACTGGAAGCAGCAGCGAAGGAGAAACCAGAAGTGACTGAGTGCCCTCTTCATGCCAGCTGTCCCCCGTCAGAAAATCACATTACACACCCCCATCCCACCACTCCAGCGGCTCCAACCTGCAAGATCTCCAGGATCTTCAGCTTGGTCTCCATCACCACGATGTTCTCGTTCTCAATGCTCCTCCCTCTGTCCACTTGCTCCGGGGCAGAGCCGGCGCTGAGGCTGGGGGTGCTGAAGATGGACTGTTTCCTGCTCAGCACCATGGTGGACATCATCTGCCCCACGCCCTGGATCGACCTCCGCACGTTCTTCCCTGCGGAGGCAGCCACAGTTAGCGTGGGAGGAGAGGGAGATGGCAGAGGACCAAGGAAGGATCCACTTGGACTGGAAAATGCCGTAGATTTAATCAGAGAATGAGCAGAAGGCACCAAACGTTTCTTTTGGCACGGCCAAGGGCTCACCACCCCACGTCCTACTGCACACCCAGCCACGTCAGCAAACCAGCGTCTGCTTTTCTTGCCACCAAAACTGGAAAGCAGTGGGCAGACCATGGGAAACACTGGGCAGACCACGGGAAACACTTCCCTGGCCATGGCCAGGGACTCACCTGTCACCTCGTCGTTGTAGACCGCCTGCATCATCAGCTGGGGGTTCTGGACGCAGTCGATGATGCCCAGCAGGGTCCGGGTCAGGCGCAGCAGCTCACTGAAGCTGTAGAAGCCGAAGTAGATGAGGTTGTGGGCAAGGCTGACGACCTGGGGAAGGACAAGGCAGCTCCAGACCTCGCCCTGCTCGGGGCTGAGCAGGAGGATCCAGAGCGGAGACAGGGACATTGCAGGGCCAGCGGCAGCCAGACCGTGTCACTGTGCCCTGCAAGGTGCCGGTGACACCGGCAGCGCCCGCACCTCGAAGGTGAGCTTGTTCTTCTCCTCGTTGGCGAAGGGCACGGCCTCGCTCACCACGTTGTTGAGATAATCCTCCACGAACTCCATGGTGCTGGCAAACTTGTTCTTCTTGTCGTCACGCGAGACGTTGAGGTTGGAGTCGTAGCTGCGGGGGGGACACGTCGGGGTGAGCTGGGGACAAGCAGTGTCCTCACACCCAGCTGGCAGGAGCGCTGTCCACACAGCTCCTGAGCCACCGTGACCAGCAGCGATGCTGTGACAGATGGAACCCACTTCCTTCTGAGGGCTCAGGCCTTCCCAGGTCACCCCACAAACGCTCCCCTGCCACGGTATCCGCCACCCCCTGTCCTGCCCTGTCCCTCAAAGCCACCCCAAGCCCCGGCGTGTCTCACTCTTTGATGGTGATGGCCGTGGGGATCTCCGTCCAGAGCCGTGCAAACTTCACGGGCATCACCAGCTCCTGGGGGTCCCTGTCCACGTGCACGTGCAGCATGAGGTGGCAGAAGGAGGCGCGCAGGTCGAAGGGCAGCATCTCATCTGCCATGCACAGGAAGATCAGGTCCACCCCCAGCTGCTGGGAGATCTCCTTGATGGCCAAGTACTGGCGGTCCAGGCACATGCGAGCAAAGAGCTTCAGCTGGTACCTGCCCAGGGGTGAGGGGGAGAGGGAGTGAGGCCGTGCAACCCTCGTGGCCTCGCCTGCAGAGGAGGTGCCACAGGAGCGTCACCTGTAGTAGCTGAGGACGTTCTCGTCGTGGGCATTGCCAGCCCGGGCCTCCTGCGCCAGCTGCCGGATGCTTTTCTCGTGGTGGTCGTTGTTCTTGTCCGTCCAGGTGAGCCAGACCTCCTCCTCCGAGTACTCGATGCTCAGGTACTCGTGGGTCTGGGACATCTCCTTCACTGGCCTCAGCCTGGGACAGGAAAAGGGAAATGTGGAGATGCTCCCAAGGATGGAGGGGCTGCACCTCAAGGGGTGATGGGGCTGCGGTGGGACCAGGCCCACCCTGTAGTGGGTTTGTTGTAGGGTGGGAGAAGGTGTTTTTGAGGGTTTTATTTTACTTCTCATTATCCTGCTCTGATTTAGGAAGGAATAAACAATTCATATCTCTAATTAGAGCCTGTTTTGCCCATGATGGTATTTGATGAGGGACCTCTCTTGGTCCTTATCCCAACCCATGAACCCTTCGTTAAATTTTCTCTCCACTGCCCAGCTGTGGAGGGGAGTGAGTGAGAGGCTTTGGTGGGTGCCTGACATCCAACCCACGACAAACCCCTGATGTGGAACACCTCTCCCTTGGCCACTCACTCGGTTTTGATGAGGATGTCGCTGTTCTTCGAGTCCAGCACGCACTTGCAGATCAGCTCCTGGGTGACGGGGATGGCGATGTGGTTGGACACGCAGAGATCCGAGAGATAATCCAGAAACCTGCCGGTGAGAGGCAGCTCCGCCGTGAGCTGGGGGGGTCCCCAGGGCTCCCTTTTCCCCCTCACACCCCGCAGAGACCCCACACGCACCGTGGCTCGCGGTTCTTGCGCACCAGGCTGACGAAGGTCTCCACCTCGGTCTTGGTGATGTGCTTCTCCAGCAGCTTGCGGTTGTTGTGCAGCAGGGCCGTGATGGTGTCCTCGGCCAGGATGTCGTAGCCGATCTGCGACTGCATCATTCCGAACTGCTTGGCAATGTGCTCCTGCGGCGGGCACGGAGGGGCCGTGAGCGATGTCCCCCTGCCCCACTGGGGCTGTGGCAGCCCCCCAAGGCTCCCCAGCACGCGGTTGGGATGAGGAGTCACCCCCTGGCACCTGGTTCTTGCGGTAATCCTCCTGGGAATGCCGGAGCACGCGGTAGCACAGGCGGAACATGTACTGGTAGGGAGCGTTCTTCTGGTCCGACAGCTCTTCCAGCCTCACCAGGGGCCCTTCCCCGCCCTTGTCCTTGAAGGGAGCCTTCAGGATCCCAAAGATCTGCCCAAGAGCAGAGGTCAGTGCTGTGTCCTGCTCCACACCACCCCCCCGTGCGTGGCTGGACACCACGGCGTGAGCTGGAGGCCAGACCCTCCTCCATGGGGTTTTCCATCCCTCTGGCCCCCAGAGTGGCCCTGAGCAGGACAGGACATCGCCACAGGACACGTCCCAGCCCTGCCGGGATGCGGGGCCCCAGGGCCACCCACCTGCTTCAGGATGTTCTGCTCCCGCATCAGCTTCTGCCGCTCCCGGTTGGGCTTGGTCACCACGATGTCCAGCACGTTCTGGCCATTGTTGGGGACGTCACTGACAAAAAACACCAAGTCCTCCAGCAGCTGGATCACGAACCTGTGAAGGGACACGGGGTGAGTGGGCTGCTCACCCACCAGACTCAGGTCCCTGCAGCGATGCTGGTGGGTTTTGGGGACCAAAGTGCCTCAGAAACTCGCCGGGGGAGCTGCTGGCTGACCCTCCACTCCCTGATGGAGGCCAGTGGCTGGATCTGCAGCCCCTATGGCTCCTATACGTGCCAGGGTGAATGCCTGGGGGCTTTGCTTGTGGCTCACACCAGGGACTTTGCATTTAACGCCTCTGCCCCCACGGTCACCCCCGTGGGACCCGCGTGGGCCAGGCTGGCGGGGCGGGCGCCGCTCGCTCTGTCCCACAGGGATCTGTGTTTGCTCAGGAAGCACCAAGAACCCACCCACCTAAAAATAACACGGTGACTAAGGCGGCCGCCCCTATCGTGGGGCCATCTCCCAGCCCCTCGGATATTTTTCTGGGATATTTTTCTAGGATATTTTTCTAGGAGGGGCCGGAGCGGGGCTGTGCCGTTATCTGGTTTCCTCGCCGGGCTCCTGGGAGAAGCAGGCGTGGATTGGGGCTGTGGGCAGGGACACAAGGGCAGCGCTGGCACCAGCACCAGGCAGGGGCCTCGTCCTGCTGGGGAGCCCTTGGAGGAGCCCAGCACGGCCCCATCTCCCCGGGGCCTTTTACCTCCGGTCGTTCTGGCTGAGGAAACCCTCGTTCATCTTCTCCACCACGTTGGCCAGCATGGAGCTGGCGTCGTTGGCAAAGTCCAAGTCCCGGATCTCGGACACGGGCACGGAGACGATGGCAAAAGCTTCTTTGTCCTCTTTGGTGGGGCACGTGCCCAGCTGGGAAGCAATGGGGAAGCAGCATCACACAGACAGGGCAACACCAGCCGTGTCCCAACCGTCTGCCACCGACCCTGCTGACACCAGTGACCCATCAGAGGGGCTGGGGTGGCCTCTGGGTGACTGGGGTGGGCTCCAGGCTGGTGTCCACCCACCCCTTTGGATCATCCAGGGTGTTTCAGTCCCCTGGTGCTGGGAGGGAAGGAGCACCCTAAGAGCTCTCGGGGAACAGGGAATCAGCCCAGGCAGGGAGGAGGGAGCGGGGCCGTACCATGAGGCGGATGGGCCTCTCCTCATCGATGTCGATGGGCACGTTGGTGCTCTGGATCCAGGTGTTGGTGCAGAGGTGGCGCAGCCTCACGTAGGAGTTCCTGCCAACAGCACAATGTCCTGGCGAGTGACCCTCACAGAGTGTCCTGGCGGGTGACCCCCACGGGGACACACCAGCACTGCCCTTCCCCCAGCACTCAGCCTCCCCTCCTCGTCCCGACCCCGCTGCCGTACCGTGGGACGAAGGAATCCGTCTTCTGCAGCGTGGTGGGGTCCAGCTCGAAGAGGGAGGCGATGTCGTTGCCGTGGGGCACGGCCACCAGCCGGTACTTGATCTTCTCCCCGGTGTTCCTGCGGCTGGCACGGCTGCTGCCCCCCTGCACGGTGGGGAAGGGGTCTCTGAGCCCGGCTCGGGGGTCTCCTGTGCCCACGGCATCGGGGGGACGCAGCAGAAGCTGTGGCGGGGCCGAGCCTCGCAGTGCCAGCGTGCAGGAGCAGAGCACAAGCGGCGTGGATGCACCTGAGCTACGAGGCCCCCCTTGCTCCAAACCTCACCAACAGCAGAGAAAAACCCCCCTGAACGTCCAACTCTCTCATCTGCTGAGCATTCCCCCCTGGCCTGGGGAGCCAACATGCACCGGGACCCCTCTGAGAGGTTTTGGCAGGGTCCTCTCACAGGTGGGACACAGGGATGCTGCTCTAAGTGCGGGACGGGCGATGCTGTGCTGGCACAGAGGGACAAACTCGGCTGTAGCCCCCTCAGGGGGCTCTGTTTTGGGGCATTTCCCTGCTTTCAGGCCCTGGCTGAGAGCTGGCGTGCTCGGGGCAGCGGCAGCAGTGGTTCTGCTCACCGTGGGCGCTGCTTTGGGCTCAGCCACGTCTCCTTTATAACTTGGGTTCTCCTGAAAAGTTAAAGAGGGAGATGAAAGGCAGCTGTCAGTCCTCCCGCTCGGTCCCTCCAAACCCCTGGGGATGCTGTGTGATCCCTATTCCTGCCTTCCCTGAACACGTCACAGAGAGGAAACCTGCCCGGGGGAGGCTGCAGGATGTGACCTGTGCCCAGTGCCCCAGTGCTGGCAGTGGGATGGGGGAGCCCAGGGGAGCAGACCTGGGCTCTGGGTGGCAGCAAGAATTCCCTGGAGGCTCTAGGATGAGCTCCCAGTGAGCAGCACCAGCCCAGGATGGGCTCAGTCTGAGACCTTCTTTCCTCTTCAGGTGTCAACCCAGCATCTTTGGGTTTAAAGCCATTCAGAGCCCCAATATTTGCTCCAACATTTGCTGTTTTCCATCCCACAGTGATGGAAGGGCCCTGGGGGCTGCCCTTGGGTGTCTTCTCCAGCTGGGAGAGCATCCCTGGGATGTCCCTGCTGCCCTGGCAGCAGAGCACAGCCCTTGGTCCTGGCAGTGCCAAATGCACCCCACGATCCGAGTGCAGCAACTCCTTCGTGCCTCTGCCAGGAGGCCTCGAGCTGGCCTCAAATGGGAGCAGGAAAACCCGGCAGATGGTGCTTCCAGAGCCAGATTTTGCCCCGACCCCATCCCAGGCAAGGCCAGCGGGATGAGCCACGTCCCACTTCCAACAAGTGCCCCGGGCTGTGCCAGGCGGTCCCTTGGCACGGGGTGAGCACAGGAACGCCCCAGCCACCCCCTCCTGTCCCCCTGGGCCAGAAAAGGAGCCAAACTCAGCCATCCAGGCAAGTGAACCCCTCCACTGCGGGATTTCAGGGGGGAAACTTTGGCCCTAAAGCAGGCCAGTGATGACGATATTCAGGTGTCGATGTTTCCTGCGAGCGAGGAGGAGTCGCAGGGGCTCCCAGAGCGAACTGGAGGGGACCAGAGGGAACGCTGGGCATCACTCCCAGCCCGAGGTGGGCACTGCCTTCGCAAGGGGTGGCACACACCCAGGGCACGTTCCCGCACCTCTCTGCCACCCCCTTACCTCCGCTGCCAGGTAGTTGCCCGTGGCGAGGTGCTTGAAGCGGTACAAGCCATTCCAGTGCCCGGCTCCCCCTCGGCACGGGTCGTGGTGAACCACCTGGGGGAGGCAGGGGAGAGCTCAGCCACGGCACAGGAGGGACCGGGGTGTCCCCAAACACCCCCTGCATCCCCTCCCCGCTCACCTCCACCTCCCACAGGGCGTTGGAGCTGGTGGCCGAGGTGGCCGACTGGCGCAGGGTGGTGCGGAGGAAGACGTGCAGCTTGCCCTTGTACTCGTCACAGGTGAGGAACTTCTCCTGCTCGGCGTGGAACAGCCTCACCACATCCCCCTGCACCGGGACAAGGCAGCGAGAGACAAAGAATCATTCAATCTTTCAGCTCCAAGACTCCAAGACCACCAAGTCCAACCTTTCACCGCCACGCCTGCTAAAACATATCCTGAAGTGTCCCCTCTGTCTACTCATTTTTGAGCATTTCCAGGGATGGTGACTGTCCCGGGGAGCTGTTCTCATGTTTAACCACTCAATCTGTGGAGAAATTTCTCCATGGCTCTCCTGCAAGGCAATGCATCTCCTCTCGTGACCCCTCACGCTGCAAAGGGGATGGGATTCCTCCTGGAGGCAGCTCCCAGCTGCACGGCAGGACCGTGGGACCCTGGGGACCACAGGGCGCTGTCACTTCTTCCCATCCAACCTCCCTGAGCTCTGCTGAAAGCTGCCCCAGGTGCCACAAATGCTCCTCTGAGCCCAGGGCACAGGGCACCCTGCAGTGCCATCACTCCCATTATCCATGCAGGGACTCCTCTGCTTCCACCCCAGCAGACAAACGGATGTGAATCCATCACTTTACACCCCTGGAGCAGGCAGAGGCTCCGCTCCCCGACGTGGTAAAGGCATTACCAGCCCGGGAAGGGGGATGTGGGAAGCTGGGATAAGCGCAGCGCCTGGGGATGAAGGTCTGTAAGATCCTGACAATCCACATCCACCCAGCTGCTTCCTGGAGGACCTGGGCCCTGAACAATAGCTCAGCAGGGAAAGTTCCTTTCCCAGGCAACAGCCACCCTGCCGCAGGGCTGAGCAGCTGCCAATCATCCCCGCACAAGGAGCCACTGCTGGGCCAGGGGTTGCCCCCGAGTGCCAATTTAACACCCCGAGGCAGAGGGTAATTTGTGTCATTCGTGCCCTCGGCTCCCTACTGCCGGCAGATCTTAAAATATCCCACTCCGCCTCGCTGTGCTGTTCTCCAGGAATTCTCCCAGGAATTACAGCCCTCAAGGCAGGACCTCTTTTCTGCCCTTGTCACGGAGCCAAGTGGCCGCTCACGCGTCCTGTCCCCCCTGTCGGGTCCACGCAGCCAAACCTCCTTCCTCACCCCTTTCAGCACTTCCTCCATGTGGTCGCAGAACTGCATGAACAGGTTGATTTTCCAGCTGGTGTTACAATTGACCGAGTTCACCTACGGAGCAAGAGAGCGCGGTCACGATCCCGGGACAAAGGAGAAAACGGAAAAAGAAGGAAAAACAACAGCCCAGCCCCGCCTGTACCTCCTTGCAGCCAGCGTTGTCAGCCAGCTCGTAGTTGCTGGCGTGCAGGGGCTGCCCGGCGTTCACGGGGTTCAGGATGACTTTGTCTCCCACGACTACCTGGGGAGCAAAACGGGCAAAGGGCGAGCGAGGATGAGACCGGGTGCCCGGTGGGGAACCGAGCCCTGGCACGGAGCTCTTGGCAAACCCCTTCAGGGACTGCTGGGCCCCACGCTCACGTTATCCCCGTTGCTCCTGAGCTTCCAGAAGGGCTGGATGAAGAGCCAGGAGCCCTCGTTGCCGGTGGCATCCAGGGTCACCCGCATGGCGTTTTTCTCCAGCAGCGCCGGCAGCCGCTTGTTCACCGTCAGGTACTTGTTGCTCTTCATGTGCAGCAGCTGGAGGAGCCGAGGGTGGGACAGCTGAAAATTGCAGCCTCTCAAGGCTCCCCAGACCCCACCAGCCCTGTCCCAGATGTGCTGGATCCGTGCTGGATCCGTGCTGGATCCGTGCTCTCCCCGTACCTGGATGACGCTCCCGTACTTCACCACGTCCCCGTGCACCTTCTTGTTCTCCGTCTCGTTCTGCTTCTGCTCCATCTGGGCCGCGTGCTGCTCCAAAAGGAGAAATGCTGAGTGTGGCAGCACCCCCCTCCCTCCCCCGGGAGCAAATCCCAGCAGGGTCACTCACAGCCTTGGCTTTGGGAAGGATGGGATGGGCTGGGATGCAGGGTCAGCATCCCTCTGTCCCCCAGGGCCACATCATGGAGCATCCAAGAGCTCAGCCCAGGGCCACAGTGCGGCCCTGACCAGCCCTAGGAAGTCCATGAGGGCTTTAAATCGAGGACGTTAAAAATTAGGACAGGGACAAAACAGCACCAAAGTTCCTCCAGGACAGCAGGTTTTGTGACAACACAGAACAAGGACGCCGGGCACAGGGTGGGCACCGGGGCAAAACACCCCCACCAGGGGCTGTGGGGGCAGGGGGCTCTTGGCAGCACCAAAACCAAGCAGCCGAAGGCACCGTGCCAGCGGTGCCGTGCCCAGAGGTGGAGCAGGTCCGGACCTGCTGCCACGGATGTGCCAGGATGGGTCCCCAGCAGGGAACGGCTCAGCAGCCCCTCTCCAAAACCACAGACATTTTCCATGCGCTGGCTCTGGCAGCGGGAGCAGCGAGGGGATGCTGACACACGCGGAGCGAGGCAGGAACTTGCTCCCACAGCAGCTCTGGGAATGGCGAGGGAGCGCCGACAGCTCCGGCGCCAGGCTGGGCACAGCCCGGGCAGCTCCAGCCCAGGGCTCCCCCGCAGCTGGGATGGGGAATGGCGAGGGATGGAGCTGGGACAGCCTCTGCCCTTCCCCACCCTGCTCTCACCCCTTTCACCCGAGGGCAGAGGAATTGGGAAACATCTGGGATCACGGCTTGGCACCGCGAGGGACGATGGGGCAGCAGGTCCTGAGTGCCCAAGCGGGCGAGGGCTCTGAATGTGCCTGGTACCTGTCCCCACAGAGCTCTGGGTGCCGCCTGGGGTCACCCTCCATCCCCACAGAGCTCTGGGTGTCACCCAGGGTCACCCTTCCATCCCCACAGAGCTCTGGGTGCCACCCAAGGTCACCTTCCATCCCCACAGAGCTCTGGGTGTCACCCAGGGTCACCCTTCCATCCCCACAGAGCTCTGGGTG
>VZRS01010631.1:0-11103 GCA_013398055.1 Ifrita kowaldi | reverse complement strand
ACCCTTCCATCCCCACAGAGCTCTGGGTGCCACCTGGGGTCACCCTCCATCCCCACAGAGCTCTGGGTGCCACCCAAGGTGACCCTTCCATCCCCACAGAGCTCTGGGTGTCACTGGAGTCACCCTTCATCCTCACAGAGCTCTGGGTGCCACCCAAGGTCACCTACCATCCCCACAGAGCTCTGGGTGTCACTGGAGTCACCCTCACCACCCTGCAGTGGTGGCTGCTGCCATCAGGAAAACAAAGCCGCTGCCAACAAATCCCGCACTGCTGCGGCTCTGGGAGTTTAACAACAACCCCATGGAGCAACAGGGCTCTGATGGGAGATCTGGCACCACGGGATGCCCCAAATCTCCCTCCTGATCTGAGCACCTCCCTCGCCACCAGCCGGTGGGGCTGGCAGTGGGGAGCGGCTGCCCCAAGCACGCGAGTTCCCAGGGCTGATGTTCCCACACTGCCTCTGGGGTGGGGTGGGGTCTGTCCCCAAGCCCAGGGACGGGGTGTCAGGGATGTCCACGGGAGATCAGGGGGCAGGAAGGACTGGGAGACATCAGCAGAGGGGCAGGAAAGCCCCCACAGCCCACCTGAACTGCTTTGGGCCAAGAAAACACGGAGTTTAAACCCACTGAAACACAGCAGCGAGCTCGGAAAGGCGACCACGGGCATCGCAGGCAGGGCTTGTCCACCCCAGTCCTGGCTGCTCCTGCCTCAGGAAATCATCTCCGTGGGCTGGGAGATGTTCCCAGCCTGTTTACCAGCCTCCCTGATAAGGGGCAGGCTGGAGCCCAGCGCTGGCAGAGCTTGGCAGGGCTGAGCTGAGCTCCCTCCTGCCCCGGCTCCAGCCACGCAGGGAAACACCGGGAGCGGCAGAAAGGAGCGAGGGAACAGCAGAACCTCTTTAGGACAAGGCCTGACCGAGGTGCAATCAATCAGGCTCAGAAATGAGCCTCTGGGCCCACTCGAGGCCAGGACAGCTGGGATGTCACAGCCCCGGGCTAACGGGAGAGGGAAAATGGGGGCTCCGTGTGCCAGCAACAGCACAGGGCTGGACAGGGCAGGGGGCACTGAGCCCGTCCTGGCACCTCCAGGGCAGGACACCCTGTCCTGGCACTGCTGAGCTCCTCCTGGCCGAGGCAGAGCTGGGGATGGCGGGGCCGGGGCTGGGCTCGAGGCCCGATGAGATGATTTAGTGAATCCCTCCCCAGCTTCGGTTTTATGAATCATCGGCGGGGCCTCGCCAGCTGCCTGAGGCCGTTGTGCAATGTTTGACGTGGGCCCTGGCCAAACCTCGGGGAAGCCGACGGGAGCCTTTCCCTTCCCCAGCCCTTTGGAGCACGTCCTGGAAGCACGGCTCCCTCCTGTATGGGGTGTCCTGGGGTGCTGAGGGGTGTCCTGGGGTGCTGAGGGGTGCCCTGGGGTGACCTGGGGTGCTGAGGGGTGTCCTGGGGTGCTGAGGGGTGCCCTGGGGTACCCCAGGGTGCAGGGCTGTGCTCACAGAGCTCCTCTGCCACGGCACCCCTGCACAAGGAGCATCAGGAGGATGACACAGCAATGGCTGGGCAGGGGACAAGGGGGAAAACCCAGCTGGGAATCCGTTCTCATCCCAAACCCAGCTGGGAACCCCTTCTCCTCCCAAACCAGCATCACCAGAGGTCTGGATGCCATCGCCCAGCCAGCTGGTGGGCGCTGCCCGCTCTGGGTCCCTCGCTCCTGCTCACCTGGAGCTTCTGCAGCAGCACCACGTCCGCGATCTTGTCCTTGTCCTGCTTGGTTTGCTTCGCCTTCCAGTACTGCTTCTGGGCAGAGTAGCGGTTCATGGGACACACTTTGAAGAGGCAATCTGGGAACGGAGCAGAGCAGGGCCTGGTGAGGCTGCAGCGGTCACCAGGGTGTCCCCAGCAGGGCCAATGCCACCGAGGGGCAGGGACACTCCTGGACTGGACGAGGGACACACGGCGGGGACTGGTGGAGGTCACATCACCACGTGCTGGCTGCGGGGTCGGCTTTAAATCAGGATAAATAATGAGTCCAGGAATTACTGCACTTCTTGGACTCGTGATTAGAAGTGTTCCCATCGGAAATGGCTGTGCTGTTTGGGAGGGAAAGCTTCAGGGGGGAGAAGGAGCCCTGATAGAGCCCAGCTGCACCAAAGGAGGAGAGGAACCCGGCAGGAGGGAGGGAGGGAGGTTGGGGCACGAGCAGCCACCTCCACGTCCCTTGTCACCCACGGGACACCTCGAGCCTGCAGAGGCTGTGGAAGGACCCTGTGGTGGCCGTGCCATCGGGACCCACACGTCCATCCCTCCGTGACCTGGATCACCAGCGCTGCGTGCTCCGAGCGCTCGCTCCCGAAATCTCTGTGTCAGCAGCTCTATTTCAAACCCGAAAGGATGCACAAGACGCATCCCAGCTCCTCCAGACTCTCCCCACGCTGCAGATTGCCCCCATTCGCCTGTTTTCCCCCAGGATGGTGGGCGGGAAGTGCAGACATCCACGGCCAGGCTTCGGGAACCGAAGCAGGAGAGCAGATGTCCGGAGACAACGAGGCCCTCACATCTCCCAACCCCCTTCCCGGGCTGCAAGCTGCGCGGGGCGAGGGCAGGAAGGGCTCTGCAGCCTGAATCGCCCTAATTATGCCTGAAATAGCAGCCCAGAAAGTTCAGACGCAAAAAAGAAAATTTTAAAAAATAAAAATAAAAAAAGTCCTTTCCCTGGCTGGCCGCGGGCCCGAGGCGCTGGCGAGCGCGTATTTATTTACCTGGGAGTGCCGCTGGGGCAGCGCCGAGCGCGGTTCTCACCGGCCGGGGCCGCTGGGGCAGCGCCAGGTTTCACATTTCGCTTCCCAGCCCTGTTTGCCAATGGCACATCCCGTGCCAGGCAGCCGGAGCCGCCCGCGGGGCCGGGGCAGCGGAGCTGCCGTGCCCGGCTGCCCGCACCCCCTGCCCCGAGCACCTGGAGCCGTCTCCATTAAATTGCTAATTAGTGCGAACTGCTGCAAAAAGTGCTGGTGGGAAGGAGGAACCAGGGGGAGGTAGAAATCCAGTACAGCCACTCCGAAATGGCTGAGAATTCAAGGCCGGGATCAGAGCTGAGCTCGGTTTGGCAAGGAGGGAAACTGAGGCACGGCGGGGGTTGTGTGCAGGAAATCTCCAGCGCAGCTTGTGTTGGGAGCCGGAGATTTTGGCACCTGGGCCAAAACACTGATGGATTTCTGGAAGATGGATTGGGGGGCTGGAAAAGAGGGAAGGGGAAGGAAGCTCCTGTGCCTGCACTGCCCGGCACGAGGAGCTCGGAGGGTGATGTGGGGCTGACCTGCCAGGACCCAGAGAGGTCTGGGGGGTAAAACTTCACACCCAGAGAGGCCTGGAGGGCAAAACCTCCGGGTGAATCCTTCGGGGAACTGGGGCAGTGGGGCACTGGGGGCACTGGGGACAGTGGCACAGCTGAGGGTCCCACTGCTGCCTTGCCCGGGAGGGTGGAAGCACCGGATTTGCTTTTCCTGACATGCCTGAACTGGGCTGGGAAGAGCCTGGGCGGGGGGAGAAACCGCAAAAACAACAAGAAAAAAGCGCAAATAACTGAGAGGTGTCGAGCGTCTCTCCGAGGAGCCGCGGGCAGGAACAGCTCCCAGGTGGGTTCTGGCATTTCCAAAGAACCATTCGGAGCTGAACTCGGCAGGAGGGTCCTGTTTTCCCAGCGGGAAGCCCCGGCACGACCCGTGTGCGGCTCAGGATAGGGCAGGGTCCGGCCACAGGATGTGGGGACGGCGACAGCGCATGAAAATCCCTCGCAGCCTCTCGCCGGTGCCGCAAGGAACGGCCCCAGCCCTTGTTTCCCCCTCGCCGCAGGCGATGGCTATCGAGCAGGGAGAGCTCTACCTTTCCGGCCATTAGAACAAACAGCTGGATATCCTGATAGGGAGCGCAGCGAGCGGCGCTGAGCCGAAAAACCTGAGCCTGGAAAAGCGATTCCACACCCGAGCACGGCCGGGCAGGGGACGGGGTGGCTGCTGCACGTCCAGCCCCAGGTGGGAGTGTGGGAATGGGATGGGGCTCGCTGGGATTCACGGGGCTTGGGGGATGCTGGAGATGCTGGGTGGGTCGTTAATTAGACTCGTGAATAAATTAGTGGTGATAACTCCCATGGAGAGTCGGGTCACTGCTTGGTGGGATCCTGAGAGAGTGGAAAAAAATGATGTGTTGAGACATTTTGGGGTGTGTGGGAGGGGAAGGAGGGTGCCCAGGGGGATGGGTGCTGTTACAGCCACCCTGAGGAAAAGGTGGAGGCACAAGGCAGAGTGGGGAGCCGATATTTGAAAAGACTTATTTAAAAAAAGACATAAAACGGCAACAGGGGGGATGAAAGGAACAGCTGCCCTAAAGCAACCCCAAATACAACACCACGGTCACGGGTTTGGGGAGATTTCCCAGGTCTCTACTCCCTGGCTGTGTGATCCAGGCACTCAAATCCAGCTGGGATAGGGCCCTTCCCTGAGTGTGGAGCACCCTGAGCAGGGAGGGGAGTCAGGAACCAGCCAGCGCTTCCCAGGTGGGTGCAGCCCAGGGCAGATTCCCATTCCCATTCCCATCCCTGGCATGGATGCTCAGGGCCAGCAGTGGCCCCGATGCCGCTCACGGAGTGACGGAGCTGCCCCAGTCTCACCTCGGAACTTCTTGGGGGGGTTGTCCAGGTCTCCGGCCGCCGGCTCCACCACGCACCGATCGTCCACCAGCCTGAGGGGGACAGAAAGCGGCAGCAGGGTCAGGGACAGCGGGATGGCAGCGGGGCCGAGTGAGCAGAGTGGTTGTGCCACCAGCACCTGGCCCAGAGGGACAAATGCAAACCTGCACCTCCTGTTTCCCACCCATAAATATTTCGTGGGAGCCGAACACCCCTTCCCTCGTTTCCTGCTGCTTCCCTGTGTGGTTTCCATCGCTCTCCCTCGGGCACACGGGGTTGGTGTGGCAGTGAAGGACCAGGGAAGGTTCGTGGCTGTCACTCCGGGCCCTTTGCTCGGTGACTGGTGCCAGAGGGGCCCCTGCCCTGCCCAGCTCCCCCCGGGCACACAGTGCTGTTACTGCACCCTTAACCCAGCAAAAACGGGATGAGTTCAGCTTCCGTTCCCTGGTTCTCCTTCTCTGGTTGGGAACTCTTCCCACCGGGACACGGAGGGTGCAGGTGCTGCGGATGGAGGTGGCAGGACCCCCCAAACCCGGTTATTAATTATTATCTGATCAGAGCTGCAGGCTCTGCCCATCAGATCACGGCTCTGTCTCCTCCCTGCCCTCCTCTGCTTTCCCAGCGTTGAGCAAAATCCCGCGGGCTTGGCCTCGGCTGCTGGGGGTTGATTTGGGGATGGATGGGACATTGCTTTTCAGAGTTACCCAGAACAGCGAAGCAGAACCCGGCAGAGGGATCTGCCCAAAGTGCAGAGGGGCGAGCATGGCCCGAGGGGCTCCCTGTGCCGGGGCACCCGCAGCTCCGTGCGAGGCTCCCGAGGGAACCGGGTGCTCCAGCAGGACAGGCTGTACCCGCTCGCCCGCTTTCCCCAGCCCCGGGAAGCCGGAGCAGCAGGAGAAACTCTGCTCCTGCCTGGGAGAGCGAGAGGGAAGCGTGTCCCCACCTGCGGAGCGTGCGAGAGGACGCAGGAATGCGCCCGCGGCGCTCTCCCGGAGGGAGAATCCATCCTGGGACAGCTCTGTCCCTGGGACAGCAGGGCAGGAGCAGCCTGGAGCGAGGTGCAGCAAAGGCAAAGCGGAGCCTGCGCTGTCCCCTCCGCCCCCAAGGGGCTCTCGGTGTCCCCAACAAACAGAACGACCCGAAAATCGCTGGGGACGGGCACGCTGCTCTGCAAAGGGCTCAAAACCAGGCGGATCCATCCCACTCGCAGATCCGGCCTCCTTCCCTCAGCCCAGCCGCTCTCTGGAGGAGGGGAGAATTCCTTTCGCTCGGCAGAGAGGAATTTGGCCTCGGTGCTGATGGATGGGGACCCCGGGGACCCCGGGGCTGCCGTGTCCTTGGCGCGGAGGCGTGGGCTGGCACCGGGCTCTGACACCCCTGCGCTCCTCACAGCTCCCTGGGGCGGCGGAGAACAGCCTCGGATTCCACAGAAAGAGTGAAAAGCAATTTGCCTGGTGGCAGCAGAAGCTTCAAAACAATTAGCAAAGACCTGGAAAGTCGGAAAAACCCCAAAGCCACAAGCTGCGGCCAGACAGGGCTGCCCCAGCTTTGCAAAGGCCCGTGGGCAGCAGTGCAGGGGGTTTGGGGCTGTCCAAACACCTTTTCCATGGGTTGTGACAGCAGGGAAGGAGCCAGGCACATTTCCAGATCCCTGCAGGGCACGGAGCCTTGGCAGGGCAGGGAAAGGGGAAAAACCAGAGCGGCTGCACCACCACAGGGGACATGCAAAGCTCCAGCCCAGCCCTGGTGTCACTCGGGGGCAGTTTTGGTTTCTGTTCTGTTATTTGGATGGGGGACGGGGCAGAACAAACCCCTGGGATGTGCCTGGGAGCAAAAACCACCGCGGGCTGAGGACACCAATCCACGGGTGGGGCTCAGGGAGCGCAGCCCTGACCCTCAGCACATCCCCAGCTCCCATCAGTGCCCATGGAGGCAGAAGGGCTCGATTCATCCGCGTGCTTTAAAACCCCAAAATCCTCCACTCGCACGGCTGGAGGTCTCTGAGGAAGTGCCCGACCTGCCTGGTTTATTTTCAGCACTGAAGAAAACAGCACGGGAGCCTCCCCACCCAGCCGGCCCTGCTGCAGCACTGCCCCGTGCCCGGCACCGCTGCTCCACCGGGCAGGATTAGCGACAGCGACCTGCCAGCCTGGGAAGTCTTAATTAGTTAACGATCTCAAGGCAGTTTCAGCATCTTTAATCGCAGGATTACGCGCTCGGCAGGAATGCGAAGTGTTCTTTTTGTTAAACTGATACTCCGGGCGAGCATTCCTCAGCTACAAAATTGCTGAAAATAATAATAATAATAAAAAAAAAGGATTCTGACAGGGTGGACATGAGGCACCTGGGAGGCCGCTGAGGCCGGGACGCGCTCCCGCTAATAACCGGCATTCCCGCGGTGGGATGGGCGAGGGAAGCTCCCTAAGGGAGCAGCGGGGATGTGCGAGGGCACCTTTTAATGGGAAAACGGGGCTGGAGACGTCCAAGCACCGGGAGGAGGATCCTGAGCGAGGCAGGAGGCGGGATGCGCCCATGGAATGGCATTTGGCCATTTCAAATTCCCCCCGGGAACCTGATGAAAATAATTCAGCAGTGAGGAGCCCCTCTTAGGCGAGGGCGAGCATCTTGGCCGGCTCTTAGCCCCGGAGTCCTCGCCGCGCTTCCAGCGGGGCTTCCTGGCGCTTCCAAATCCCGAGCACAAAGTGATTCCCTGGCCCGGGGCCAGCGCGCTTGGCCTCGTGCGAGGCAGAGCCTTCCCCGAGGTCAGGGGAGAAGGAGCTCGTCCAGCGCTGCAAAATCCAGGGCAGTCGGACCCTCCCCGGGGACGGCCCCGAGCTGGAGCCCGCTGGGCTGGGGAAAAACCTTCCCCAGATGTGGCACAGGCGATGCCAAGGGGAGCTCGGGCACGCCGGGGCTCAGAGGTGCCCGGGGAAGGAGGGCTCTGGGAGAAGGGAAACGCCAACAGAGCCAGGAGAACCCCAGGACAAAGCCCAGCAATCCCTGGAGGTGAGGAAAAGGAGGAGGAGGAGGAGGAGGAGGATGATGAGAGCTCGTTGTTGGCCGTGGGGCCAGGTCAGCCCCTCTGGCAGCCGCAGGGTGCAGGGTGGGCACTGCCCCAGGGGGGAAAGAGAATAAAGCGAGCAGGGCAGCCACAAAAATGCAGCTTTTTGCTGCTGTGCCGGTGCCAGGAGGGCTCGGACTCCTCCTCCTCCTCCTCCCGGCAGGGACGGGTTCATCCTGACCCGGCGGAGCTGGAGTTACCCTTTAACCAACTGCATCTCCCCGAGCTGCTCCACCCCAAAATCCACCTGCAACCACAGGTCCAGGTGTCATTTCAGCTGAAACAGCCGCCTGGCACCCAGCTGGGTTTGTCACCGACCCTTCCCCTCTGCGAGTGCCACTTCTGAGCCCCTGGAGGGCCCTGGGAACCTGGCAGGGATGGGGCAGCACAAAATCCTCCTGGGCAACTTCCCGTGTCCCCAAAACCACTTCAGGCCACTCCAACACACCCATCCCGAACTCCAGCCCCCCAAGGGTCACTCCGAGGCCGCTGTGACCAGTCCTCAGCCCAGCTCTCCCTCCCCAGGGCGCTTTTTTGGGCTGATTCGAACATTTCGGCTGGTTTGGGTCTCTTGGCTCGGCATTCCCACCTAGCCCGGCCTCAGCCCCACGCCCCTCCCGGGAAGGTTTTCCAGCTCACGAGCAAACGCCCACTGCAGACAGGGGGTGAAAGGGAGGGTTTGTTCCCGGGAGCTCCGACAGAGAGATTCGGGGGGCTGGGAGCAGAGGAGCCTCAGGTAGGGGCTGCAGGGCTCCCCCCACCTTCACCCCACACCCCGGAGACCCCCGGGGCTGCTCCACAGGGCGCTGGCACAGCGATGTCACAGCAGCCACCCTTAACGTGACACTGGTGACCAGCACCCGGGGACACTCCGTGTCACCCCACAAAGAGAGGATCCCACTGCAGACCCCGGGCGATCCCACAGCCCAGAGCCAGCCCCTCCACAAGGAAGGATGTCAGGAGCGCTTCCGCAGGGCGCCCGCGTGGGCTGGCAGAGCTGTTTGCCTTGCAAATGAGCTAAATAAGGTCCCTGTGGCAGGAGGAGCACTCAGTGAGTCACCTGGTCCCTTATCGCAGGAGTGATTTAAGGTGTGGTTGGGTCTCCCGGGTCGCAGGGCACCAGGGAAAACAATTTTAGAGGGGGCGGGGAGGGGGGGAGGAAGAACCTGCGGGAAGCAGAATCCTGGGAAAGTGGGGCTGCCCAGCAGAGGATGTGCTGGGGCTGGGGAGAAGAGGATCCTCAAGCAAGCTCTGCTCTTCAGGTGCTTCTGAGGAAGTCTGGAAAAACACCTGGCAAAAAGGGCCAGAGCTGCAAAGGGATCAGAGCTCCGAAAAATCCACATATTTCTTATCGAGCCAGTGGGACGTGCTCTGGGGACACCAACCAGAGCTGGGTCCCTGCGGGGCCTCCTCCAGACCCTGTTTCCAAGAGGCTGGAGGAGTGCCCAGCATCCCCTGCCTGGGCACAGCTCTGGCACTGGGGCAGCTCCAAGGAGACCTCTCCAAAACCAGCCGTGGGGATGCAGGAAGGGCTGGCACAGCCAGGCTGCACCTGCAGCATCTGCTGCCCGGCACCGTGGCTGCACACGCGGGGATTCTGGGCACTTCTGCACCCTGCTACACCCCATTTCTGGGCAGCCAGGTGGAGGGAGCCCCGGTGGGCACCAGCCCAGGGGCCGCACGTGCCCGGCGGTGGGTGAGGGACGCGTGTGGGCGCAGGTATGTGCGGCTCCGCTGCGGCAGGGGCATGTGGGAGCAAGTGCATTCAGCGCAGATTATAGAGCCGGGCAGCTCCTGCCCCAGGAATCCCATCCAAGTCAGCATTCCTGCCTGAGCTCAGCCTCTCCTACACGCAGCAGCGTGGGGCAGGAGCGCTGGCACAGCCCCACGTCCCCCCTGCCCGGGGCTGCGGGCACGCTTTGGGCTCCTGAGTCAGGGTAAGGAAAAACCCACCAGGTTTTTTTTTGGTGCCCCAGGGCGGCCCTGTCGGAGCCCTCTCCATTGCCCACCCTGTCCCCGTGCCGCCGGGCAAACATTCCCGGTGGGAGCAGGCCGGGAAATGCAGAGGGGCATCGCTGGGCTGGCTGTGCCCAGGGGCTGCCCCAGCAGCGCCGTTGGCTTGCACGGACACAGGAGTGGCACGGGACAGGAGTGACACGGGACAGGTCCCCAAGGTCTCCACTCCAGCTTGGGCAGAGACCCCCCGGGCCGTGCTGCAGCATCCAGGGAGCTGCCTCTGCCCGCAGCTGGCACTGCGCCGTCCCCCAGCCCCAGGCAGCACTTGGCAGCCACGGGTAGCCCGGCTTGGCGACCCTGCGGCCATTCCCGCTGACCACCGGCTGTGTGGGACACCGAGGGGGGACAGTGAGAGCCACCACTGCCTGTCCAGGCAGCCTCCAGCCACACCGGACAGGCCTGGGAGCACAGAATGACCCCGTGCCCAGGAGGGGTCCCGGCTGCCCGAGCTGCCGCCCTCGCACGTCCCCCTCCTCATCCCACCGACCCCTCACGCTGCTTAAACCCATTTCACCCCCCCCAGCCCCTAAACGGAGGGAAGCAGCTTCTGGCCAGAGGAAGGAGGGCTCAGGGTCCCTCCAGGGCCACATCCTGCCCCTGACAGCAGCTGGAGCCGGGGGCGAGCCCGGGGACGAGCCCGGGGGCACGCTGTCCCCCTGCCCGGCACCTCTCCCCATCCCTGCTGCAGCACCCGGAGCTTCCCGGCTCCTTTTCCCACCGCGCTCCGGCTCAGCACCCCCGTCCCGTCCCGCCCCGTCCCGTCCGTCCCGGAATCAGCGTCGGGCGGCCCCGGGAGCCCCTCGCTCACCCCAAGGTGCTGATGAAGCCATTGACGGAGCCCTCGGCGTACAGGGAGACGATGTCCCCGATGTGCAGGAAACTCGACATCTCATTCATGGTTACCCTGACCCGGCGCGGCGCCGCTTCCTCCTGCAGTCACCTTCCCGGGCCGAAATCCAGCATGGGCGAGCGGAGCCGGGGGGTCCCTGCTCCGGGGGAGCGGAGGGGTCTCTGCTCCGCGGGGGGACGATCCCAGCCCGGCTCCTGCCCCGGGAGCAGCACCGGCAGCGGGACGGGAGCGGAGCTCCACGCACAACTTTTACATGTGCCGGGCAGGAAGGGAGCCGGGCAGGGAGGGAGGAGGAAGACGAGGAAGAGGAGGAGGGGGCGGGGGATGAAGCTCAGCGAAGGATCCGCATGGGCTCTGTCGGTCTGTCCGTGCCCCGTCCCGCACAGCTGCGCTACCTGCGGCCAATGCAGCGGGATCAGGAAGTCCCGCCGGCAGCAGCGTGCGGGGAGGGGACCCGGGGCCGCCCGGGACGGGGTGGGGGCGACGAGAGGCCCC
>VZRS01010630.1:181223-228009 GCA_013398055.1 Ifrita kowaldi | reverse complement strand
CTTCCCTCCTTCCTTCCTTCTCTGGGAAACAGCACCGGGACATTCCTCCTAAACGTGCCAGCAGCACCACTAGGAACATGCTGCCTCCTGTAAGGAGTCAAGTGAATCAACTGTGTGGGACTGAAATTCCTAACACTGACTGCTCCCAAGTTAGAGACAAGTGCTCCCATTGCTTCCCATTCCCACTGCTTTGAATGGGAAGAAATCCTCACGAACTGCAGATTAACCATTCTTTCCTAGGCAGTTAACGAAACTGGCAGGAACAGCATCTCTTGGAGCCCAGAGGTCCATGGTTCACGCCAGCGCTTTAAGAACAGCCCAGAGAAGCCAGAGCAAAGGCTGTCACACTAACTCAGCCAATTCTTGGCTTTCCTGAGCTACAGCTGGGACCTGCTGGGGCAGAGCATAACAGTACTGCTAGATTACTATTTTTGAAACCTCCTCTTTTATCATCAAGCTTTTACATTTTCTTCAAGTCCAAGTGCCCCAGCACTGCCTCCCCTTGCCTTGCCTCCTACAGAGGCAGCTGAAGTTCAGCCCGTCAGGAATGGAGGTGTTCAACCAGTCCAGACAGAGGCACTTGAGGAAGCTGTGCCATAATTATGCACATTCTCTCTTCCATTTGTACTGCAACAATTTTCTCCATATATTTCAGTCACAATCTGCAATACAGTATTTTTATTTACCAAGTTGATGGAACTTGCACCACAATTCTTGATCCTTCTAAACTTATCTGAGGAGCATAGGCTTCTTTATTTTCAATCTGTGCCGTGTCCACAACCACCTAGCAAATAAAATGAAAATAAAAGGGAAATTATTTTAAGAATTAGTTATTTTATCACCCCTGCAGTTAAACTCTAATAATCTCACCTCCCAGCCATGCTACAGGTACAAAAAAACTCAAATAAAACCAAACCAACTCACGAAATCACCGTAAGTTTACTTCTACTTTAATATAAAATTAGTTTAATACAGGAACCTGTATTTCAAGGACTTAATTCTTCTCAGTTACATCCTGTAGCAATGCATCACTATGTAGTTACCAGCTGCTTTTCCTCCCTGCTGGTAGTTCTCAGTGGCTCCACACAACAGCCCTTACTTTTGAGAAGTTTAGCACTACAGTTACTACTTTAAGAGCTCCCAAACACCTACTCAGCAAAATGTTTTAAATAATTTAGCTGCAGCGCATGGCATGATATAGACAAGTAATTTTCAGCCAGAAACCCTTCACAATTCCTAACATACACACCCCACCTTATAAGGTTATAAAATTCCACACCATTTCTCTATTCCACTTACTGAAACTGTACTATTATTAATTCCTGATTAAATAAAGAGAAGAAGAGTGACTGTTCAGTTTGTTGGACCCTGAGCCATCTGTAAGACATCATGACGACATATGGGAGAGAAAAGCCTTGAGAATCAACACTGTATCATGAACCTTTCTTTTAGGGAATGGAAAAGGAAGGGATTCACTTCAGCTTCATTTAACCTTTAATTTAGTGATAGTAAGTTCCATATTTGGTTCATGCTTTCTGCTGTTGTCCAGTCTGCGTGGGTTGGCCTTTTTGATCATTTCCATAATTTCCTATTTTGGTCATGCTGAAACAGCAGCTTTTTGGCAGCAGTCAGCAGTTCTTGCTTCAGTGACTAGCAGATCAGCTGCACCATTTATCCTTGAAATGGCAAAACTCCTCTGGTATAAATAAGCCTCAAGGGACACTACTGACTTTGTTGCCACCACCTAACCAACACTGGTCCTGTTTCTAACTGGTTGTCTGTTACTGGGTATGAAAAAATGTAAAACATAATGCTGAGCTTCTCCTCTCTCACTTTAAGAAAACCATCAAGTAACACTTGAACATAATTATTTCCCACCTTCAAGTATTTTAGCCTAAGGCCTTCATTTTCCTTCAGTTGACTCTAAGCATTTGCCCAGGTTTATTCAATCTTAAACATGTCTAAGCATGGTGTCAAAAGGCCAACACTATCATTTATCCATGAAAATACCTCTCATTTCGTAACAGGGCAACTCCAGTACTCTTTTCCTGGTGTTTGTAAGTTTTAATTTTATCTAATTTGGTAATCTGCAATTCAGCCCTACTGCAGTTGTAACTGTGATAAGGAGAACTGAACTTGGGAGTGATTGTTCTCAGCTCCTAAGAAAAGCACAGTCTGCACCTCAGACCTGAAGTCAGAGCTAAAACTCGGATTTGTGCAGACCTGTGTCAGCTTCTGGCTGTGGTGCATGGCAGTGCCCACGTTCCAGGCTTTGTTGGGGTGCTCCTTCTCCCTGGACATGCCTTCAGTTCTTCCCTTTGCAAAAAGCTTTCCATTTCTCAACATCTGTCAGAGTCAGGACAGCTGGGATTTACACTTTACTAGGAGATTTAGTGCTCCTGCAATGCATGTTGGTTTTTGCTATGGAAAGATCTACTAGCACAAAAAAAAAAAAAAAGAGTTTTATCTGTTAACCTCTTTGC
Source organism: Ifrita kowaldi (assembly GCA_013398055.1). NCBI lineage: Eukaryota > Metazoa > Chordata > Aves > Passeriformes > Cinclosomatidae > Ifrita > Ifrita kowaldi. The sequence continues at coordinate 225,526 of VZRS01010630.1, read as the reverse complement.
ATGAAGCAAATTGGAACTTTTATTTCTGCTCATCCTCTGAATTCAGCTATTTGAATGTACATTATTTTTATTCAGACATGCAGATTTCTTCAGCTGACCCAAATCTGAAAATACAATTATTATATACATGCTAAGGTAAAAACTGAAAATCCACACTTCAAATTATTTATGTTAAAAAACTACAGCCCAAAATAACCAAGCAAACTAAGTCACATCTCATTGTGCTTTCCACACTTAATGAACTGCTTCTCAAAAGGCACATGGCAAGACAGGTTAAAAACAGTGAGACTGTCAAGTCATGTTGTTTTTCGAATTAGGCATTAAAGTGACAGATCCACACACAACTCTGAATGAATGCAGACAGCCCTGTATCTAAAAGCAGTACACCACGGCCTACGTAATAGCGTGCCATGATTCATCTATCTGCCTTCTTCACAAAATAAACTTAAAATAAACACATCCTCCCTCCCCGCCTGGTGGTGCTTAGAGAACAGCTTCCTGTACCTCAGACATCCATTGTTCTTGTTTTACAGGTGCTTCCTCTCTCCCTTCCACCCAAAGAACTCTTTAAAGATGCAAATTACAATTTCTTGTCACTGCATGAAGCTACATACAAACATAACTGGATGCTGTAAAAAAAGATGGCACATAAAGAAAAACCTCAATGCTCACACCCCTCTAAACTGTAAAAAACCAAAGCGAGAATGAAGGAGAGAAGGCTTGCAGGTCTTCTGTCATGTGCACAGCTCATTACATGTCTTTGAAGAGTGAAGCCTGCTACTTTCAGAACCTGAGGTTCATGCAAAAATCTTTGGAGACATTCAGGATTCAACACAAGCAAAACTCCATAGCTCAGCACTGTCATTTGGGAGAATGTATAAGTTTTATGCTGACACTCTCCGAAAGTGATGACAAACCTGAAGAGTGCCAGTGCTTCAATTACCAGCAGGTCTAACTCGTTATGTCTAGACTGGGGGACACCAGATTTCCAGATTCCTGAGTCCAAATGTGCCTTGTGCCACTCCTCAAACCTCCTCGGGGCAGGACTTGGGTGTGCACAGCACTGAAACCCCCTGGAAAGGAAATGGTGGAAGGTGCAGCATCCTCCCAGGCACTCCTCATCCAGACACTCAGGAGCCAGGAACTGCTCCTGAATTACAGCACACTCCCATAGGGCTGCTGAGAAACTCTTTCCTTCTTGGCCTCATTTCCTGAACCTCGCTGCTGACTCCCTGCATCCTACCACGAACTGTGGCAGCTGAAGACACAATCCCATTTAACCATGTCCTTTTTTCCAGTGCTCCTTGTATTTATTAATATTTGATACATGTTTTCCTTCAAAACACCTAAGGAGAAATTTGATAAATCCTACTGTTCCACAGTTTCTCTGTCCCTGCAAAGACACCACTTTCTTATGCCTGCGTGTAAAACTTTCTTAGACAAAGCACTACCGTCTCCTACACTTAAATCCCTGTACCTCAGTGAGGTAAGGACTGGCAGCAGGTGCACTGCTGTTATGACAATGATGGTCTGCACCTTGCATTTTAGGCTGCCCTTACATGAATAGTCAGTTGAATTCCAGCATAATTTGAACCTACTTCTCTAACAGGTATTTAATATGAAGGGAATATCTAAGATCTGATATCTAGTATCAAAGGGATGCTAAAGTAGAAATATCTGGCAAATTAATAATTTCCAATTCATCATTCACCATTACCGGAGAACCCATCAACAGTATCAAAAGTACATGGTTTAACTTGCTAGCATGGAAGGTCTAGGTCACTTAACCAGCTGTGTGATTTGTCTGAAAACCATATTTACAAAGTATGCAGCTATTAGGGTCCTTTAATCAGAAATTAATTACAAAGCCCTCATGGCCTCGCATCACCTTGAACAAGGAATCAGCACTGAACCAGCAAGAAGCATTTAACTCACTGTAGGTTAAAGACAATTCAAAGAATACTTGACAGAACTATCATAGGCTACAGTGTACCTTTACCTGAGCATTTCCTTCCTGTGTCGAAGGTGCAGCCTTGTCCCCTACTCACAGTAGTCCAAAAAACCTACATGTCATGCATGAACACTTCACTGAGTGCAGAGACTGCAGTAATTAGTCATGGGAGCACAAATGCATTTTCTTATCAGAGTATATTCCAAGCATCTATTTTTATCAGCTGCTTAGATACTGTAAATTCCACTGGTTTTCTTCCCCTCAAGAACACATATGTTACAGCAAGGCATTGAATTGCTCTGTCCTCTGTCGGAGATGTCAGGTAGCACTACCTGGTGCAGAGACTTGTTGGCTTATGCTGGGCAGGAAACCCAGCTTCCATTCGAAGCAGAGAGGAAATGAAAAAATGGCAGGTGTTGAAGCTAATTTGAGAGGGGGGCGGATGTGTGTTTGGGTCTGTTTAGCTTTTTTAACATGGTCATCTATAGATTTGAAAACATTTCTATTTCTAAGTCTCTATGAAGCAGAAGTTTCATTTCTTGTGTTCTCTCTTGTAACGGAGACCAGGAAGCAGCCAGTGCATTCTTCTGTTCCTGTCAACTACGGACACCACCTACAGACTCCCGTTCTACAAGGACACATTTTGCTCAGAAATCAAGTTAACCGCAGCACTAAAAACAGAGCAACACAGAATAAGACACTGCAAATTAATTTCTAAACTCCAAAATACCTAGTTTCTCTTCAGGGTGTTTACATAACCTTTGTTTTCCTAAGACTATTGGTAGTCACCTACCAGCCCAGCCTGGCCAAATAACAGCTGCACAGCAGTTTTGCAGGCTCCTCTCCACGTGGAAGGGCAGACCTGGTTCAGTACTTCAGTCACGGGAGAGTCGTCCCGGGGTGTGAGTCCATTATGGCATCCGGCTTCCTTGATCAACTGCAGCATTGTGTGCTGGAAAAATAATAAACACTCTGTCCTACCCAACACATGATTCACAAATGGTACCACCAATGCTTCCAGATGGATTTGTCATTGTTCTACATGCTTTTCAAACAGCTAGAATGTCTGCAACCTCTGAGCGGTCTTATAGAACTAGAAGAGTTCCATTGCAGAACAGAAATACGGAAGATCGTCTCTGCTGTTTGGAGCACAATACTGCTCCAAAATTATAAACAGTATTTCTGCTTATATTCTTGCAAACCAGTTTAATCAAAACTACAAAAAGCACTGCAAAGACAACAGAAAAGCAGCATTTTGAGCAACTTATTATTTCAACTCTTTCAGGAGCAAGGCTGGGTTTATCTAAAAAAAAAGTGAAAGCGCTGATTAAAATTGCCCAAATTACTTCTGAACGGACATATCTTCCCTTTGTTTACACTGAAAATACAATTAACTTCTCCATAATTTAAAATTATTTTCAAAAAATTGATTCAAGTTTGTAAGATGACATCAAAAGGAGCTCTGTTACAAAGTATTTTTTTCAAGTACCTCCCTTAGCACCAGGCTGGGCTGACTTACTTGGGCACCTAAGAAGATGAAGGCTCTGACATGCATCACCTGCCTGGGGAATCGCGAAGGGCTCACTTCCCGCTGTACTTCTTGATACCTAACACATCTATTTTCAAAAAGTTCACAGATGCTTCACTGCCTCCTCGATCTCTATGCCTGTGCTTCTCTCAGATTGGACTGAAATTGCTCAGGTGGTCAAAACGTTAAAAGAAACAGGCGTAGCCCCACAATGTTATCAACATTGTGCTTCCACAGGAAGCCAGGCTGAAAAAAAACACTTTTAAACATAGGTTTGGCACTGAACTTCTATTTCTGTTTTTCTGTACATTTTAAGGAATTCCACTCTTTCTCCCCCCACCTTCACTCCTGTGGTTTATTAGGAGTTATTACCGTTTTCAGCTTCAGGTTTTCTGCCGCAGACTCATTAAAGGAAATTCCTTTCAGAAAATGGGATCCAATCTGGACAGGGACAGTGGGTAGCTCACACTGAATGGGCTGAGGTGGAGTCTGTCTCCTTCCTGTTTGCTGGGCTTCAGCTTCACTGCAACAGCCCTGAAGTACAGAAGAACAGATCAAACAGAAGAAACTAAGACATTACAAAATCCTAATATGGGTCAGAATTTTTGCGTATTTTCAGTAGCCATTTTCAAGGTGAGGAGGGATGAAGGAGAGCAGGTTTAGCAGATCCTACCTGAAGACTTGCTTCAATAGCTTTTGGGTTCAAGTGGAAGCCAGCCTTCATTGCATATTCACAATGGCCCAAGCTCTCCAGAGCCACTTTGTAAGCCTGACATTAAACAGAAAGTTGAGATAGCACAGGCATATCAGCAAGGAAGCAAGCATGCAGTCACTGTGTCTGGGTACAGACAGGGATTGGTACTAGGATTCACCCCACTCAGTTCTATGGCATACACACATTTATCACGTAAGATTCCAAAGCTGTAATTCCCAAATACCTCTGAGCTGTCTGTGGTACACAATTCTGCAGGAACACACTCCTTCCCTATTTCACTCCTTGACCCACTGACTGTACTACATGCACATGAAAGCAGCAGACTTGAAAAACCACCTGCAAAGCACTGTCAATTTTCATGTTTAGCTCTTTGAGCTGATGTTCAGGGATGGCCACACTCTGTGAGCAGAAAAGTTGCTGAACTTCAATTCCTGCCAAACATCCATCACAACCTCTTTCTCGCAGTCGAGATGTGGCCTGTAATGTAAAATAGAAACCCAGGGTGAGGAGGGTCAGCATTAAACCAGGTCAGACTCAATTAAATTTCAAAACAGAACAAAAAAGCCCACAGACTTTAGAACCTTCGACAGGAGATGAGAAGCAGCACCTGGGGGAAAGGACCTGGAGGAGACTTTATTATAACTTACTCAACTTCTACTGCTACTTTGGAAGCAGAACTCTGACGCAACCTGTACAGCACATGGGTGTTGACCAGCACTTGGATTCAGCATTGTTTGCTGTTACTATTTCAGCTCCCTCTCAGGACCAGGGATCCTGTTACACAGACCACACCATGGCTGTGGTTACCTGAGGAGGGACTCCTAACTCCAACATAAACTTGCCCCACAAACAGAAAATATGTTAAATCATGTGTACAAGCACTCCTGTGTTCATAGGATGACACATTTCATAAAATTAGGGGTGATTACTGTGGTGCAATTTGAGAAGAGCCACACAATGCTAAGATCAACTTAGCACAGCAAGAAAATAGCTTTGAGTAATATGACTTTGAAAAACAAGAAATAAGCCAAATATCTACTTTTAGCTGTAAAATCCTACATCACTGAGCAGGGTAAAGCAAATAGATGTGGGTTATTTTCCAGTCTAGGAAGGAGTTTTGCTCTAAAGCAGAATGTCCAAACTGGGGACAAATTCCGGTACTACAGCCAATGGACAGACATGGGCTCACCTCATGGACAGACAGAATCACTGCATTTCCCAAAGTAAATCTTAAAGAGCAAAACCAGTTTTGAGCTACCAACAAAGCATCACCTTAAACTTTACTCTGAAGCAGCAGTGTTCTCCTGCCAGAGAGGCTGATTTTATAGAACAACGGATTGCCTTCCACTCCAAAGTAAAACCTGGTAAAGATTTCAGTATTTCAAACCTCCCTTCTATGAAAATTATTTGTATATTAGTCTATCTACAATTATGAGAGAGAGATTTTATTTAGTTAGAAACCACATGTTTTTCTTAAGCTATCCTAATAACCCACACAAATACTCCCAGTCAGTTATTTCAGTCCATCATAAAAATTGAGAAGCTTCTTCTATTGTTATTCTGGAACTATGGAGAATCTGTATTTTATCTTTCTCCTCTCCATGTGTGTTTAATACAGGATTTGATTACTATAATACTAGTATTAAACTATTTTGAAAAACAGGTTTTGTATTTCTGAAAAACAGAAATAGCTGAAGTGAGTTGTTCAAAAGATAAAAAAAGAAAGATAAGCTCCTGGATTCTGTGAAGCCAAGTTTAATTTTAACCACATTTTAAACAAATTTGATAGCAATAGCAGGGCATTTCTAGAAACTGTAATAGTTTTAGGAAACTAACTATATTACACCTAAAATTAACTACTTTTATGCCAAAGGAGTACAGCTATACCAGGATTAGACCTGTTACGATTATCTGTAATACACCTAAAGCACTCCCAAATCCCTGTTTCATCCAGTGAAATAAATTTATGCTGCAGTAAAAATCACATATAATCCCTCTTCATTCATGTAACTTGTTTGCTTTCCTACACCTTGCAGATGTTAGTGATAAATGGAGACCTTGACAAGATTTCCAGCCAAGATGACTAACAAGCCATGTGGGCCAAATGAGACTGCAAAAGCACATGCTGCAAGTCATCTGAATTCAGGGAAAACACACACTGTGTCTGAATCCATTCTGACCTATCAGTCTCCAGACTTCAACAGTGCCAGGGAAAGCAGAAAACCTCATAAAACTGAATGTCTTTATAAAAGACTGTTTTTGGCTGGCAAAGTAAGGATTCCACAGATGACAGGTGTTTGTGAAAGTACAGGTCCAGAGAGTGGCACATTTAAGTAAGATGGGTCACATTCCAACAACGGATGGATGAAGCAACATCAAGCTTAACAGCATGAAGACAAAAGTGTTAAAAATTACCACAAAGATTTTAAAGTATAAAATAGAATTTGTGCTCAAACTGTGAGAGAAATAGATATTATCTAGATTACTTTTCATCAAGATTTTGCTCTGTTTTCACAAAGACTTGTTGAGCTTTTTATTTTTAATTCCCTCTGTCTGCCCTATTTGAACACTGTCAATTCATTACTAATAACAAAAATCTGTCTGCACTGTTTGTACGCTCCTTATGTACAACCCTATCCCAAAGAAAACTACACGTGGCAAAGAGAGTGCAACCATCACTTAACTAAAGAAAGTTTAGTGTCTGAAACCAACTGTGCCATGTTCCCCCCTTCAAATGCAGCATGTCTTTAAAATCAGCTATTTTCTTCCTTTGTTAGGACACCCAGGCTGACTCTGGGTTTCACTAAGTCTACTGTGACTACAGTAAGAGCTCCATACCTCTGCTGCTCCTCTCCATGATCTTATTGCATCTTCCAGCTCATTTGTGGGGCTTATATTTGAGGCTCCAGTTCCACTAACGTTCTTCCTCTCCTGAGCTACAGCTTCAGCAAAGCAGGAGTGTGCCACTGGCTGGACTTTCTGCAAAGCTTGTGACAGGAATTGGAAGTGGACCTGCATCACTGTCAAGAAACATCGCCCAAGTACCTGTGGAAGACAAACAAACCAGTTTCAAGCACATAGGAGAGCTCATGGAAGTTTCCCTTCTTCCTTTTTGTTTGGTGTTTGGGGTAAGGAACTACGTTAAACTCTGATCTTTTTTTATTAAAATAATGCTTCAGATCACAAGTAATATATGGTATTTAATAATTTACTTAAAGTAAGAGTAAGTGAGCATTAGTTTCTATGAATGAAGGGGACACCAGACTAACCCTGAGTAATTTTTAGTTCTGTACTCAAGTTCTGACTACTTGAGAAATGAAAAGCTTGCTCAGTTACTTGGCAAAATCAAGCACAAAAATGGGAGTAGCATATTAGCACAAGGACCAAGTCAACAGCAAAACCTACCTGCACAAAGAGCTGGCTGAATTTCTGATAAAAACCCAAAACAGCAACAACAAAATGTGAATAATTTAAAAATATTAACATAAAATGTGAGGAGTTTGCCCAGCAGTTCACCCTCCAGGCAGAGTGGTAATGGGCAGACAGTGGGCATCAACAGCCTTTTGCCCATAACCCCACGCACGCTGCCCAAAGCTGAGCCCTGGCACTGTGTGACAGAACTGCCAGCGCTGGCACCAATCTGCCTTCACAATATTGCACCGAAATGGGTCCTGCCAATGCTCCCTCAGAAANAAGTAATATATGGTATTTAATAATTTACTTAAAGTAAGAGTAAGTGAGCATTAGTTTCTATGAATGAAGGGGACACCAGACTAACCCTGAGTAATTTTTAGTTCTGTACTCAAGTTCTGACTACTTGAGAAATGAAAAGCTTGCTCAGTTACTTGGCAAAATCAAGCACAAAAATGGGAGTAGCATATTAGCACAAGGACCAAGTCAACAGCAAAACCTACCTGCACAAAGAGCTGGCTGAATTTCTGATAAAAACCCAAAACAGCAACAACAAAATGTGAATAATTTAAAAATATTAACATAAAATGTGAGGAGTTTGCCCAGCAGTTCACCCTCCAGGCAGAGTGGTAATGGGCAGACAGTGGGCATCAACAGCCTTTTGCCCATAACCCCACGCACGCTGCCCAAAGCTGAGCCCTGGCACTGTGTGACAGAACTGCCAGCGCTGGCACCAATCTGCCTTCACAATATTGCACCGAAATGGGTCCTGCCAATGCTCCCTCAGAAAGGCCAGGGCAGGGCAGGGCAGCCAAGGGCTCCCTGGGCTGAGGGCAGCTCCAGCACGGAGCCGGGAGGAGACCCCACCTCAGCACCCGCATCCCCGCACGCGCCCGTCCCTCCAACTGTGCCCTCAGACACTCGGACGCCTCGGGTACCAGGAGCACTGCAAAGCTTCTGTGCCAGAGGATTTTGGTGCAAAAACAGCAGTGCCACCATCCAGGGACATCCCGGAGAGCCACGGGCTCCAGCAGGAACGCTCCATCTGCCTCCGGGGCTGCACTCCCTGGGCAGGAAAAAGCTGACAACCAAGAGTAACTGGAGAGCAGCAGGGAAAGAAGGATTTTCCAAATCCCTGTAGAAAGTATTTAAAAGCTATTCAAAGTGTTTCTTTTATGGAGTTTATCAGACAAAGCGCTTCAAAATGTGTATTTGACTTTGATTTATTAAAAAAGATTCAACTTGAATTCCATTTTAGGAATAATTCATAAAATACACAGATAATGTACAAAGCCATCATGCCTTGGAGCCACTATATCATCTGGCTTATTTTCAGCTACATTCTTCTGGAATAAAACTATTCAGACACAATGTATCTTCTTGGCAGGACTCTCCAGTCACACGAACAGTTATATGCATTTACTATCTACTTCAGAAGAACCACTGGTGGCAATGCTCTTTTCCACTGCATCCAGACTCCTTTTGACATTCCATTCTGGTTCAATCACTTCCCTTCTTTGTACAAGGCATAAAATTAAACATTTTTGGTACTTTGACCGACCTCTGAAAGTGGAGCTTGCCTTATTAAAAAAAACAGTCAGCAAATGATAAAATGAAGAAAACTCCAACTTTCCTGGGTATGAGATTAGAACGATTTTTAAGAAAACTGCAGGAAGAAGCAACTGGTGATCTGAATTATTTCTGTGTAGGAAGAATGCAGTTCTCAGGGGAAGATGAAACTAGTACTCATTAGGAATTTCAAGCTGATTAAATTTCAAAGAATATTTAAGGTACAAAGGTTGAAGTTTCCCCAGCCTGGGAATAATGCTCAAAATAAACAAATGATTTAGGTTTTAAGTGGCAGCACACAACATTCCTACTGTAATTTACAATGTTAAACAGTGAAGATAAATAGTAACATCTGCTTTACTTTTATTTTGTTCGAAAAAAATCCATTTCAGCCTTCCTCCAAAATGGGTAAGGATGGTTTTAACTGCTTCACTATCAAAGTGGTAGAGGATTTTCTGTTAAACACTTCTTTTGGATTAATGGCAGATGCCAAACTCACTTTAAAACTTTAAAGAGCTTTAAAGCTCACTTGGTCAGATTTTCTGCCGAAGAGCCCAAACTTTGCCTCATCCATGGGGAAGGTGCACCCGGGGGTGACCTCCCCCAGGCTGGGCTGGGCACTGACCCCTGTGCAGAGCGACACAGGGAATCTCTGCTGCACATCCCTGCAGCAGTGTCAGCACGTGGATGCAGTTTTCCGCAGTTAGAGACACCACCAGCTCTTTTTCAAGTTTCTTTTCCCCGTTTTCCCATGCAGAAGGGTGTGACTCTCCTCCTTTAGACCAGAATAAACACAAACCCTACAAACTATGCAGGAAACAAAGCTTAACCCGAATCATCTCAGGTGTCAACCAGTGAGATTTCCTTGGGAGTGGTGATGTTTTCTTAAACAATTTCTTAGATTCATTTATATTGCATAAACAATGAGGTCCTCAGCTTCCAATATTTCATCCCACAAAATACAGCCCCAGTACCTTGCCTTCCCTGACCTGCACCAGGCAGGAGAGCTGTTTGTCTCAGCAGAGCCTTGCCTGAAGGAATCCCTCTATTCCTGCTGAGGCACTTGGAAGCAATGGAACTTTTGGTTCCCTAGCAAGGAGAGCACCAGGTGAGATGCAGTGTTAGGTTACTCTGTCCCATTTTATCCTCCTAATGGGGGCACGCAATCAACTCTGGAATATTCCACTGGACAAAGTGTACACAAATTGCCAGCTTTCACTGCTAAACAGTGATGCCATACAAACTGCCTGGCAAGCAAGTCTTGTACAACAGACTCCTTAAAACAGAACACTACCAGTAATAAAGTTAGCAAATAACAAGTGTCAGTCTTCCACACTTGGTACAAACACTGACTTCACTGACTTGCAGTTCTCCAAGCACCATTTTATGCAGCAGAACTTTCTTCTTTTTTTCCCCCCTTTCTTTTTTTTTTTTTTTTTTTTGGCTATTTCCTTAAACAAGCAGAATGCTCAAAAAGCCAACCACCACAACAGAATGATTCGGTGGTTTCCCGTAACAGAGTCCTTACTGGCACAGCCTGGCTGCCACTGAGCTGGTGTGTCCCATCATGAGCTAACAACCTTCCCGTACATTACCAGAAGTGGGCAGAATATTATTCATTTTTACTACGCAGCAATGCCCTGCAGTTCCAGTGAGTGATCTCACGAACAGAACACCTCCAAAGGAAGACTCAATCCTGCCCTTGGGAAGGAATCACCTGCAGGCTGAACTAGATTCCAGCAGAAGCTGCACCTTTACACTATTAGGAGACTTGGACAACCCAACAGACTCATTTCTTCTAACACTGACCCTAAAAGCCACTCGTGATAATCCGATCTTGACAGCTACTGAAGCGGTGACTATGATTTAGCAAAACAACAATTAAGTGTGAAGCATTTTAAAAGTAAAAAGCAGCAATTAAAAAGTAAGACAAAATATTTTTTTGCTATTAACAGTTCCTCAACTCCGAAGAGTCTGGAGCCAATCCCTGCAAATCCCAGGAAAGAATAATTTAAAAAACAGTTAAACTGGGCTTTACAATGTTTGCTACAGAAAGCCTACATTTAATAATTATTCAGACATTTTTGTCTCACAAGCTTCTTGTTCAAAAATCTTAGGCTATTTTATACACATAAAAGCCAAAAATTATCTCCATTTAATACAAAACAGAGCACCCAAGAATACAGCTGGTGCCCATTCATGCTTCCCTTTTGTTCAGGAAGGCAATGTGTACATCCCTCTCATTACCACCACTTCTAAGACAAGACACAAGCCCTGTGTAACTAAAAGTCATTCTTTATGTTTTGCAGTACTGAGGCTTCTGCAAAGCTTCACAAGAGATGGGGAAATATGCTTACTTTTACCAGTTTACTCTTCCCCACAGATTTCCCTTAATGGTCTTATTAACAGAAGGACAGAGTTACTGCATTCCCCCAGCTGACAAACAGATATGGAAAACACACCCCCATTTACCCTGATTTCCAAGCTGTTCTTCACCCATACAGGCACAAAACATCTGAGAATTCAAAGGTGTTTGAAAGGGGGAAAGAAAAAGAAAAAAAAGTAAAAAATCAGCATTTGCATTTCTGAAATTAAAAAACCTTGGGAAACTCCATCTGTCACCACACTTTGATCAAGAGAAGTCACCTTCTTACACAGCCTGGCAGACAGCTCTGAACTAGCAAGCTTTGTTCTAAGTAACAATAAATAAATTAAAAACCTCACCCCATGGTGCTATAGTCCAGGTTGCACAACAGTTTTCAGTCCAAATTCAAGTCAAGTAGTATGTTAATCAAAACTTAAGTTTCCTTGACATTGCCTTCCCTGGGGGGCAGAGCCCACTACAGTAGATAAAGATCAGAAAAGCCACAGCTCTCTGCTTGATTCCTAAAGCCAGAGCTGCTCTGCTTGGATTTCTCATTCCTCCCAAAAACATACAGCCTGTGTTAAGCAAGATTCAGGAAAATTGCATTTTCCTCAGCTGGGCTCACGCATAGGAAGTCTCATTCTCATGTCCTTCTCATGAATTTGGGGTTCTGTCCCACTGCACCTGGAATTACAACTCATCTCCCACTGCTTCTACAACACCAGCCTCCATCCCTCGAATGAGAGACTCTGCAGAGCCTTTCTTAGGGGACTGCTGAGCTGCCACTCAGGTGTTTGACCATCTCTCAATGCTCTCTCAGACAGAGCTGCGAGTTCTTCAGTCACCTAATGGAGAAGCTGACAAAACAACTTCAGACAGACCTGTATTCCCCTCCTGGTATTTTCCAGGGGAACAATTACGCTGCCTCACACTCTGCCCCCATCACTTCCCTGTTCAGCAAACTCTGATGAAGTCAGGCGAACCCTTTATATTTTTCTGCTTACATTGTGAGTTTTTCAATCCTGCTGGCAGTTTTATGAAATGTTAACTTCTCTATCCACCAGGGGGAAAAAAGAAAACTATACTTTTTAAATTAAAATTTCAGCATCAACAGCTCAGTCTTCAAATCCCAGAAAAGCACAGTGGGAGAGGATCTCACCAGGTCATCCTTCTGTCCCTAGCAAGGAGCAATTTCACCTGGGTCAGTTCTGCCAGATGCAGGTTTAATCCCTCCTGTAGGCTCTGCTCCCTACCCTTTGTAGCAATCCACATCAGTGCTTCACTAACACTACAAAGGATTTTCACAGCATCTAATGTGAATCTTCCCTTCTGAAATTTAAGTTCCTTGCTCCACCTTACACGGACATGAAAAACAGACACTGACATGTTCTGGCAGCTTCTCACATACTTGAGCAATTCTGATTTTTCTTCTCAGCCTCCTCTTCTGTAGAGTCCATCTTTTCAATTTGTCCTCTGATGTCCTATTTCCTGGACATCTGACTACTCTTGCTATGCTCCTCTGCTGCCTCTCCAGTCGCTCGCTGTTTCTCCAAGTGCACCAGCAGTGCTGTGCATGTGCACTGCTGTGTTTAAGGCCACAATAACCAGTGAAGAGTTCAGCGCTCAGTTCATGGTTCTTGCAGGTTAGGGTTGTGTTAAATACATGGTAACTGCCTCTTTGCACAACAGCAACAGCATTGATTGATTATTTGCAACTGCACAACACTGACTATTACCCAACATATGACTCCCACAAGCCCTAGGACTGTTCTCCAGAACTGCTGCCCAGTGGGCTCCACTCCTGAGGCTGAAAAAGTCTATTTAAACATTGCAACATTCAGCTTTCCCCTCTGAATTCCATCCCAACTGGAAAACTCGTTTGCTCAGGATTATTTTAGTTCAGCAGGTCTCCCAGCATACTCACATCCTGTGCTTTCAAGTTACCTACAAACAAATATATTCCTGTACTGGCCTCTGCCAAGGTCCATTCCAACAGTGAGCAGCTGCTGCTCCCTGGGCACAACCACCCGACCCCTCTGCCTCTGTAATTCCCTCATCTACACCACAGTCCTGACTGACCCACAGAATAACCACACGAGCTGCTGTCAAATCCTTACATTCTGCTGCTGTGTAACCCAAAGCAGAACACAACACTTGTCGCATTACACAAAGTTCCCATAAATCTTGCATATTGACTTTTTTCAAAGCCACGTGCAAGATGAGGTTTTAATTAAGAAAAGATACAAGGAAAGCAGGATGAGAAGTGGTGGGACAGCCCCAGATGCGCAGGCAGGAAAGCACAGAAGCAGCTGTTCTGCTGGCATTCCCCACACACTTGTTCCCAACACGGAGCAGCCAGGGCAAGGGAGGGAGCACTGCAGGTGCACACGGAGCCAGAACAAGGGTTAGGCCCGGCCAGGTGAAGCTGGGACCAAAGCCAGTTTCTCTGCCTTTAAGCCGGCAGGACGTGCACCCACCCGATGCAAACACTGCTCTGCTTCTGCTCCTCAGCTCCCTGCTGAGCAAACCCTCCCCGCACAGTGCATGGGGCAGGGGCGAACCTGCACCCACCACTGCCTGCCCAGGTGACAAAAGCAGTTCTACAGATGGCTCCAACGCTTGGAAAGACAGAGTTTCCAAGTCCACAAAATCCCCTCGAAGACATCTAGTGCTTCGTATGTTTTTGCTTTTTTCAATTCAGGAAGTCTTTCAGCACATGTATTATGAAGATCAATTAATTACATAAATTCACTCTTTTTTTAATATATTGCTATAGCTTTAGCTAAAGAGTGATGTTATTGGATTGTCTTTAAAAATACCAGATTACAGAAGACATTTATAACACATATATAGCCCATCCTACTTCATTCTATACCAAGTATACAACACTGAGAACTGTAGTACACAACTGCAGGGAGACCTATGACTGACAAATTGCACCCTCCTTAACGACTCCATCTGGAAGTGGTGCAGTTAGAGAAAGCAGAAAATGCCTGACAGGCACAAACATTCACTCTTACAAAGTGAATAGAATTCAAAACCAAGAAAACTTAAGTTTTCCACTCAGGATGCAGTTCTGAAGGAATAACTTTGCAAAGACTGTTGCAAAGTAAAGAAATACGTCAAAACACAAGGAACTACTTAAAACTCCAGGGATTTATCTGTGACTATCACCTAACACTGCCTGCTATGTAACACATTTACTAGAGGAAAAATACCCAGACCTTCCCAGCCAGGCATGGTGGGAAGTTGGAGATCCTCTCTAAATTTTGATTCTTGGGCACTCGCTGCTGGTGTATGAACGTTACAGCAAAGTCATGACAAATTTTCACAGCACTGATCTCACACAGTGTGGTATTTTCCTCTTACACACAACAGCTCAAAAAGACAAAAATGTTCTAAAGAGTGATAAAGTACTATTAGTCAATTAATACGCAGTTTTACTCAAACACTGATGACAATATGCTATTCCCACGTGCTCAGGTTTTCCCTTGGAATGGATAATACCAAGGAAAGTGGAGGTTGATTTAGAATATGATGGCATAACATTGTTAGAAACATTAGCTAACATGAAACAGAAGATGGTTTAAAACTTTTGTCTAGTTGGTTCTTCTACAGAAATACCCACTAAACACCTAATTTAACATAGATGGAGGTCAGATCCTGCAAATGACTTAGTACTTTCTCAGTACATAAGAAATGAAGAGTTTCTTTTTTCACCAGCATTACCACAATTACATAGCAAGGTGGAGAAAACTTTTGGTGCAGAAGGGATTTAGAACAGAAATCCAGTTAAGAAGGAATGATACAAATTCACGTGCAAAACAGTATCCTCCTAGGTAACTTACCTCAATATCTTGTAGGCTGAACTCTTTTTGATCTTTGAAGTTTGCAGCTCCTGCACTCAATTCCATCAGCATTTTTGCTATTTCTGGTTTTATTGCTGCTGTGAGTCGACTCGCCGCTTCCATGACATGTTCCTGCACGTCTTTCAGTTGCATAGCTGCCTTAGAGTAGTGCGAGTTCCTAAACACACTGCTGAAAAGGTCTGTAAGGAAAGTGCTCGTACGGCAAAACACGTTGAGTGCATCCAGGTACTTGGAGATTCCCTGCTGGATGTCTGCGATCGGAGTGGTGTGGGAGGCGGGGTGGGAGCAGCCGCCCGCAGCAGCCGGGGACACCAGGGGGGCGCTGGGGGTGGCCGATGCCAGCGGGGCGCTCAGGGTCCTGCCCAGCTCGGGCATTTGATACTGCTGGTGTTGCTGCACTTTCTGCTTGGACCCGCCAAGCAAAAAGCGCCGCTTATAGTCCATTTTGCTTTCTTGTGCACTGCAGCAATACATAAGTGAGTGCTTGTCCAGAGAGTTCTTGAATTAACAATCACTTGTCAAATTCCTTCCTCGAGTATCTATGTACAGTAACAGTGCAGGACTGTGTACATAGGTTTCACAAAAGGCATTTCAGAAAGGCAAGCGTCTGTATAATCTGTATCAGCAGTGGGAAAGGCAGCAGATTTGCTGACTCCGTGTTTTCAGTGTTCAGTGCAGCCCTGCTGCAGTTATAAACTGTACTCAAAAAGCAAGCCCAAGTATCTTAATAATGCTCTGTCTCTTGTTTGGTATCCCCTCCGCACGCAGAAAAGCCAACTGGAGCAGGGAAGTGATCGCCTACGAGTTCTTCACGAGCATAACGTTGCCACTTGCTGTTATGTCTACAAAAGTTAATTTTGTCAATGCAAATAATAGTTTTAGAAGCAATACCTTAATACAATTTTCCCATTAGTAGTATCAGGAAAAGTGGAGCAAACCACCGATCAACAGCGATTATAAAAGCAGTGCAGAGGCTCTTTCCTTGAAAAAGCAAATCCTTATGTCAGCAGATCAAATATCTTCAAATGTTTTGACAGATCCAGTCTGCCAACTCAGTTTACTTGTAGTGTCTCTTCTTAATATTGGAGGGGGGAAAAAAATCTGGACTGTTTACAGAAGACTTTGCAAGTATAAGTTATTAAAAATTAGAGTGTTTGTTATTGCAAGCCTTCTTCCCCTTTCCCTGTTTGTTGAGGTAGTTGTTTCTGTTATAACATTAAGAAGTGGTGTTTCCAGACTGCGTTTTCCCTCAATTGCAGACTCAGAACAAAAATGCACAAATGTATTTGTAAGGCCTCTAGGTCATTTCCTGTGAAGGGAAAAAAAAAAAAGTTTAAACGTTAGAGAACAATGAGAAGGTTTAAAAATTTAACTCCTGGAGTGTCCTGATTCACATTTCTGGGCACACACTGTCAACAACACCCGAGATCCAAAGGGAGGGAGAGCCACACTGACAGTTTAAAAGGCTGTTACAAGCCAGTGTCATCCTGTTACTAAACTCAACATTGGAGAATATTTTCTTGTTAATTCCTTCATTCGAGGCTGTGAAACTTAAGACTCTGGCTAATCCCCAGTGCAAGTCCTGCACAGTTAAGAGCAGTGAAAGGTTATTACTGCAGAGCTCAAGGGGAGTTAATCACATTTTCTAACCTCATCCTTTAAAAACAATTAAAGAATGAAATAAATTTAAACTTTTTTTCATACACCATAATTTATTGCAGAACTCTCCCATTCATTTTAATAGTTTACTAAGTCAACAGATACAGGTCCTTAATTTTTTTTTTAGTACAACAACAGACAAATCTGCCTAATCCTACCTGAGACTAGCTGAGAAATACAACATTCATGTCCCATTCCAGTGTGATGGGCAGGCAGCATCTCTCACACACTGGTATATAAGGCACAACTGCCTGAGAGATTGGTCTAAATCACAGTCTCAGCAGACTGCAAAGTAGGGAGGAAATACAGCGTCTGTACTGCCCTGCTCCTACTGCAAACCCTGGTGCAGCTGGAGAGCCAAGAGCTCCTCGAAGGCATCTGCAGGAAGGTGAACAGAGCCTGAGCAGTGGGAAAGGGCCAATATGGAGCACGAGGTGTCCAAGACCAGACACTGATCAACAGTGTCAGGACAATATCAGAAGGATACAATTCCTTCCATCAGTTTGCCCAGTCCTAG
Organism: Ifrita kowaldi; assembly: GCA_013398055.1. Taxonomy (NCBI): domain Eukaryota; kingdom Metazoa; phylum Chordata; class Aves; order Passeriformes; family Cinclosomatidae; genus Ifrita; species Ifrita kowaldi. Next base: position 207,942 of record VZRS01010630.1, on the reverse strand, counting down.
CTCCAGTCACACTTCAGGCCACTCTCTCCCTCTCCTACACAACCCACTTGATTCTATCAAACATGGACATCCTTTTCCTTACTGCAGCAATTGCAATGTACAAGGATAGTATCAAACAGTAATTAGTTTTTCCCAGGCACTTAGAAGAATAATCTGGGAACCTTTTCATTTAACACTAAAACATTCCTTTAGCTGTTATATTTGAGAAATGAAACCTGTAGTAATATTGTCAAAATGGCTAGGGAACAAATATTTTAATTTTCAGTCAAAATTTCTTATTTCCACCTGTCTGAACACACACAATATTCATTCATTCCCATATTCCTACATATGTAGGATACAAGCATCCCACAGATAAAGAAGCAGGCAAGACACAGCAGGACAAAACAACATCCAGAGCTGGATAATCTCACTCCCACTAAAACAACAGGACACAAGTTTTTCAGGAAGTCGTTGCTGCAGATGATTCTGCTTCTGAGATCTAGAGCAAATATTCTTTTGTATTCCCACTTTTTAAAACCTAAAACTCAGAGAAACTCCCATATGCATTTCAGCATTCTTAAAGTACTCCAAGATGACTACTTACCTCCCTAACTACTTTATACTTCTCTCAATATTCACATGGAATGTGTCAAAATGCAATAAACTCATTAAAAGCTTAATTTTCTAGGAAGTCTTGATGCCATATGCATAGCTGAAAATAATTTTCTCCTTGCTTTAGAAGCTATGGTGCCTTACAGTGGAGAGCATGATTAAATTGGTTTCCTTGATTGCATATAAATGCAGATGGAACAAGAGAGTTGGTTAATTTAAATGCAACATATAAGTAAATCAGTGATTGTTTCTCCTAAGTAGACATGAAATTTCCCATTGCAGAGGAGCTTAAGAAATGATCACGAAAAAGACTAGGAAGGAGGGGTTTTCAAGCCCTAGAGCACTGAATTAGACGAGATTATCAGAGATGCACCTCAGCTCAGTGGTTGTGATTACACACAGAGCCTTTCAGGATCAAACACACTGAACTCATCATTTGGAATGGTCAGATATTTAGCCAATACATAAACCTGATGCATCCTAAAAGAACATAAATGTAACAAATAGAAAATAAAAGGTGGTTTCATATTTTCTACAGTTATAAACAAAAACGACCAATCATTGTGTTTTGCTTCTAGACAATTTCATAGTCAAACTTGCAGGTACTTACTCAATTCTTCAGCTTCAAAATTCCCTCGTAATAAAATCTACATAGAAGTTTAAGAGGACAGCTTGTATCCTCAGCTAATATTTATTCAAAGAGAGGAAAGCTGCACGCCTCAACACCAGACATGTGTCTGAATACTATGTCTGAAACTCTGTAATGAGCTCTCTGACATGCTACATACAAAATAAACATTCCTCCTTTTGCATCTTTTCCTGAAAAAGTGAAGCACAGAAGGTTCCCACGCTCTCCCTTCCCTTCCCCAGTGCTACAGCTCCCCACTGCTTTTGGTGCATTGACTAAAAGTGAGGGCTCCACACCGGACTGGATGGACTTTAGGCCAATCTGTCGCTTGCCACCTTAGGGGGAAAAAAATAATCAACGTGTTTCCTTGCAGTGATACAACAACAGCATGTTATCAGCCCAAAATACAAACCTTAAGCTTGTACTTCATTTTGTAGAAAACAGAAGTACTCACAGAAACCAAGTGAAGAAATCATCAAAAAAGTTACCATACCACAAGAAAAGGTATTTTAGTCCTTCCTTTATGTAATCAAAACCAAAACAGTGCTGTTCAGGTACTATTAAAGACTGTAACAGAACTAATATGTAGTATAAAACCCAGCCCCACGCTGAACACTACCCTGCTCAAAACAGCAAAACGCTACTGGAAAAGCTCAACACACTGTTTACATTCTCACTTAAGGGACTTAATGCTAACGTTAAGGAACTGCTACTAGTTTGGACTGTTTGAACTTCCAAAGAATCAGACAGCTGCACAAGCTGCTCTAAAAATGGCCACATTTGCATAGAGGAAACAGAGATTGCAGGAAAATGAGTGCAAATGCAAATTGAGTTTGCTACTTTTTTTTAAATGTAGCATCCAAAATTTTTTGCTGAGATGCTTCCCAGAAAAACGCTTTTTCCCAACTTCACCAGTCACAAGAGACATGAATAAACAGGGAAGACTTTCAGACAAGTGGAATTTGGTACCCCCCAGTTTGTTTTGGACCAGCATGAAGGGTCTAATCCCCCATCTGTCCTGTTTGGTATTACCCTGCTAGAAGAGAAGGCAACTTCTTCCCTGAATCAACACAGGAAACTGAGCAGAGGAAACAGTGCTTTAAAAAAGGTTCTGACATCAGCTTTAAAAACGGGCAAAAGTTTGCCTTCAAATGGTATTCTTTATGGATTCTGTTGTCCTTCCAGTGAATATGCAATATAGCACAGAAGACCAAAAAAACTGAGCTAATTTTTTTTTATGTAACACTTCATACTATTTCATGCTGGTTTTAATTTTAGGAGATACAGATCCCAAATCTCAGGATGAATTTAACAACACACCCACCATTTCTGTAAAACAAACTAGATTCAATTAATGTTCAAAAAAAAGTTAACTCCAAAAGACACAACCCAGAGCAGCCAGATTGCTTACCCAGGAAAAGCCTGAACAAACAAACCCACTGCGAGGCCAAAAGGCCAGGAAGCTGCCAGAGCCAAGGGCCTCCTGTCAAAAACACACTGATTCCCTCTGGCATTTAGTGATACAAATCCTGTGCAAATCCAAAAGTTACTCCACAAGAAAAGGTGCCATTCCACCTTTACAGTTTCCTGTCACTAATGTGTACATCCCATCCACTACTGGCCACGCTAATCAAAGTCCAAATGTGAATACATTTGTACAACCAAAGATACTCTAAATTGTCCTCAACACCTGCACAGCAAACTGGGAGCAGGAGGGCAAGGGAGGCCCGTACACCACTTCCTCAGGACTGGGCAGTGTCCCACTGTCCCCACCAGCAGCTGGCTCAGGGCTAGAAGAGTGACGAGGCAACAACAATCTGTGTGTGGGCATCCAGCTACAAACATCCTGGCCAAGGAACCCCCAGCTGGGAAGGATGCCCGGCACAGAGCCGGAGCGCGCGGAGCATCCCAGGGCAGCTCACCTGGAGCACCACACTGGCAAGGACGGCAGGGAGAACAGCCAGGGATTCAGAAGGCAGCAGAGACAGCCCTGACTAAGGAAGCTTCAGACCAACAGTGTGGTTTGAGAGCACAGGCATTACTGAACCTGCAGAAATGGGAAGGAGTCCCAGGTAGGAGCCTGGCACAGGGCAGCACCAGCATGCCCAGGTGAACCACAGCCAGCCTGCATTCCCAGGGAACAGCCAGGGCTGTGTAGGAGCAACAGGTCGCCTCCTGCTCCTCCTTTTAGACACGTCACTAAGTGGAGGTAACAACACAAATGGACTAAGATGGTGGAAACTCCTCCAAGTAAATTTTTCAGGATCCTCATAAATAAATAAATTAAGAAAAACAGCCAGGTATCGCCAATTATTTTCGGGGAGGGATTTTAAGACAGACATCATACTTTTAACTGGGAGTTGATTCATTTTACACTATCCCAAACTGAAGAGGGATTACAACTACAAAACAAATCCTTTCAAAAATACTAGAAATTGGAATCCACAGAGCAGAGATTCAATACAACGAATAGTTCTAATTTCAGCAACAAATCTCAACCTGATAAATTAAATTCTGACTTTGACTACAACTTCTCTATTACTCTCAATCAATACACCACATCTATTAATACTAAAATTGCAATAGGAATGGCACCTATCTAATATATTCAATCCACCCATGAAGAGAAAACACATAAAATGAAATGTGTGTGGGCTTTTAAAATTTGGTTTCATTTTCAAACACTGTTTTGAACATAAAACTTTTCAGAATAATACAAGAGCTGAAACTACGTTTCAATAATTAAACTTCTCAGTCAACAAGAGCTGCCTTCAAGTAATGCTGACTGGCAGAAGATATGCATTCACCTCTGACATCAACCAAGTTATTCTGCACCTGGAGTTCCTTGCCAACACATCATAAATACTTAAAGCACGCAAACGCTTTTATAGGGGTTGACAAGTATTGATTATCTTCACCACCAGGGCAAACGAGGCTTAGGGTTTTTCCAGACTCACTCCCACAGCTGTCAGGATGCAGGCACAGGACAACAGCCCCAGCAGCCTGGGAATGCCAGCAGGGAGAGGACTCTCCTCACCAAACCCCGATTGCTTCTGGTCTGGGGTTACAGATCCAGGAAGGAAAACCAGCATTGCTTTCCAAGGCTTTCTAACAGGGTGGGCAGCAGCCTCCAGGAGACCCAGGCACCTCCTGGATAGGTTTTTTGGTATGGGCTTTTTTTGTCACCCAAGTTGTAAAAATCTCCTGTTAGAGGAGGATGGGGGAAAGTCAGAAATAGACCATTATACCAAAATCATTTTAGTTCTTGTTAGCTCATGAATTGCTCATTGGGATTCCTTTTTGGCTGCTTGCCCAGAACAGTTGGAGGAAAAAAACCAAACCAAAACAAAAAAGTAGTCAAATGAATCCTTAGTGAATCCATGAAGCTCCTGCTGGACACATTCTTCTTCCAGGGTGTCCCGTTCCCAGCACCAGCTCACCCTCCCAGCTCTCCGGGGGCGGATGGGTGTCAACAGCCACACTGGAACTGACCCCGTGTCCTCCCTGCCCAGCTGGGCCCAGAGCTCACACAACACGCTCCACAGGGCCTGTGCAGTTAGCACAGTTTAACTAGAACCAAATTGAGCACCTCAAATTTCAACAGGGTAATTTATTAATTCAGAGCCTGATCTCATTTACCAGAGAAGCACTTACCAACCAAAGCACTGAGATCTGTTAAACCAGCAACATGGTTTTGTTAACTCAAAAGACCAATTTCGCTGATGATATATACCTACCTAATATTTATAGACAGTCTCTGAACTAATTTATTATTCTTTTGTCTAGAGTTTTCTTCCCTTCAGAATGACACTCCTTAAAACAAAGACAGTAAATTATTTGTGCTGATTTGTGTCTTTTGCCTTAGTACTGAAAAATCCTCTAGAGGCACACGTCTGCTAGGTGTCCGAAATAACAAGCAAAGACAAAAATATGCCCATGCCCTGCCCAAAAAACCCAAATAACCAAAGACTGTTGTGAAAACTACTCAGAGAGAACTGGAAAAGGCTGAAGAACATCATATTTTGGGAGTCAGGTAAGTACAAAGGGTCCTGCCTGCTCAGCACTACACCACCTCACTTCCAACTCTTAATCCTTCAGAAAAAAAATCTATAAACCCGTGTAACTACACTCCCTGAAAGATATACATGGAATGCAGGTGTCCCTCAGTCAGATTCAGACTTGTCAGCACAGTGAACTGGATTTTTCCAAGACAGAGCCTACAGTCCATTAGGAGACTTCTTGCATTCTGTCTGAAGTAAAACACGTAACACTCCAAACAGCACCAACTCAAGCCTCAGCAGTAAGCTATGACAGCAAAAAGAAAAGCTGGTGAAAGGAATGTGTTAAACCAGAGCTTCTTTCAGACTTGGGTGCCTCCGCCAACGTCAAAAATAGACGCCTGTGTCAGATCAGGATCACTGTTTCAAATCCTCCCTTGGCAATAGGTGCTTAAGTTATCTATTTTGAAAGCAGGACCAGTTCCCCTCTGAAAACAGAAAGAAAATGTCCATTCTTTTGAGAGAGCAGCCTAACAAAGCTGCTGCATACAGCAAGAGAAATTCCCTCACATGACTGTCAGCCAGCAGAGACTCAAGGCTCCATCTCTCATCTCCCTAAAAGGTGCACTCACCACCAGCCACAGGCACATTCCCCCACCACGGGTGGAAAATATGCTAGGATGAAGACAAAGCTTGTGGAACCAGACTGAGAGCAACCATAAGCAGCACAAATTTCTGCAGAAAAGGCACAGCCTTGCCTCCCAGAACAGCTCACCTGCAGGATTCTTTGACCCTACAGGACTGCTCAGGAAGAGACACCTGCGCACACGCAAAGCCATCCACGGGAAAAACACACTTCCCTTCCAAACAGAGGGAACTGCAAGCCAGGCTTTCAACCAAGGGACAGTGAGCTGACAATTGCCAGAAAATCTTGAGATCGAGTTAACATGTTCCTGTAAATGATCTTTTTAGGCCACAGATTTCACTTCCTGTTGAAGGGAAGTCAGGGAGGAAAGGCTGAGCTAGAGGAATATTCAACTAAGCATATGTGGAACAGGAATATTACTTGGGCAGGCTTGTGCACCATGGTCCAGTTATGGCCATCTGCGGCAATTCCCAAGACTGTCTCTGCACCCCCAGCCAGCACATCACATACACACTTGAAGTCTTTCTAAGCTACAGCAGAAGCCACCCATGTAGCAATTCTTCTTCACCCTGCTACTCTTGATTCTTGTATTCAAAAGTAAAAATGTAAACACAAAGTCTAGGATGGTGTTAAAACTTAAATGAAAAAACAAGCATTAAGAAAACAAATTTGATTGTTTCTCAGTTGTGTAATGGAAACCCGAAAAATCACCATTTCCCAAGTTTATGCAGAAAACCAGCTTTCACATGGGGGGGGGGGGGAACACAGCACAATTAAAATCATCAACCAAAAAGCCCAACACTAAACCATCCTACAATCCCATGAGATTACAGTAGACATCTTAAACCTCTGGGCTCACTTCAGTAATGGACTTAGGCACAGGTTTAGCTCCAGGTCCAGTTAGTGGTGTCTCCCACACAGTAAGGGGAGAGTTAAACTCCTTGTTACACCACCAATTGCAGCTTTCCAGCATAAGCAAATGCCATACTTAGTTTTCAGTAACATTAACTGGGAAGAGATGTTTTCAGTACACATTTTAAGATCCATGCTAAAAATTTCTACTAAAATTTGTTAAAGAGGTTTAGGAAATCACTTTGAAGAGCTTAGTTACTGCTGAGTCAGTGCAGATCAAGAAACCAGGCAGAAGGCTCCATGTAGAGCTTTATTCCCATCAGCTTAAAATGATCTGTCCATGGATTCAAACACTGCAGAAAAAGCTTCCACACCTAGAAAAATGGGAATAATTCCCACTCTTCGACAAAATACATAGAGAAATAAATGAAAGACATTCTTCAACAGATCTTCTGTCAAAAGTTAGGTTCTTCTGAGGAAGCTTTCATTGTCCCAAACAAATCACACCTTAAACAAGACTTGGAAAGAGAAGTGGGAATAAGAGCCCAGGCCCACACTACACTATATATATATACACACAGGACTAAGGGACTTAAGACACTAGATTAATTAGGGATACATTTATCAACTCATACATGGAAAAAGAATCCTAAACTCATATACAAAATGATGGGCTCTGGCCTGATCATTACCATGGAGGAAGGTGATCTACAACTGACTGTTTTTGCTAAACATCAGCCTGATGCTGAATGGCAGAGGCAGAAGAATAGATCTGGAAGGGAATAGCTGTGTTGGAAAAGACAGAAACATACTTATGGCACTGCATAAATCCATGGTTTACCCACACTTCAAATTTAGTGTGCAGTTCTGGTCTTTTATCACCCTTCCTTACAGAGGGGCTCACTTGGGTTACTGAACAGTCTGACCACAGGCTCAGGAAATCCCAGACAAAGCAAGTTGTTGAGGACAGTCTTAAAATAGAATTGCTTACAAATTCACCCTGTTCTTGCCTTTCCCTGGATACCCATTTACAACCTCCAAGGGATAAAGGAGGTTGAGGCACATCAGTTTTGAAGCCTGAATCAGCCAAAACTTGTCCCTCTCTCTACCCCAGCAACCACTGAAAGCAGTGGAACAGTCACGACAGAAGTGCCACAAGGACACACTGTTTACAACTCCCCTGCAAACAGAAACATTTCCTCATCCCAGCTCAGCTGTTCCCTTTCAGACTTCCAGCCGTTCTGCCGCTCCTGCAGATCACACAGATACCCCATTTCACAAACGCCCCAGGACTCGCACTTCCCAGCACATACACGTTCAAATGTACCCACTGAAATAAATACCCCCCAGCCAAACTGTTCTAAGAGCTTGTGATGCTGTACAACTTTAAAAAACCCAAACTCAGAGTAACTTCAGTAGGCATTTTAATTATTTTAGTAGTGTTAGATAAAAGTAGTATTTCAAGGCAGAGAAAATTACAGATCATCCACACATTTAAAGCCCTTCTATGAAGAAGGAAGTTCTGAGTACTAGAAACATGAGACAGATTATGTACAGTAAATCCTGTGAAGCCTGTATGTGATTTTTTTTGCCTGTTTGCAGCAAGGATGATGAAAGCTTTCAAAACATTTGGAGTAACTCAACACCAACAATCTTTCCTTACCCAAATTACTATGCTGCTTCTGAATTCTCAACACTTGCCACAGAATTCATCTACAACATTCTCAGTACTAGACTATACCAAAACAAAGAAAAAACCCTGCAAATGCATTTTCTTAGCTGCATTAAATGTACTAATCCTAACTCCCTTGTATAAATGAAGTGGCAACTACTAGCATGCATTTCCACATGTAAACTATCCTCTTTTTCATTTAATAACTGCTACCATAACACTCCTTTGTGACTGAAATTAAAACCTAATCCAATATTTACTAGTATTTATTCTCTTCAGTACAGAGCAGGAGCTTTATCTTAATGCTCCCCCAACTCATTCATTGAAAATCTCCTACTTGAGAAGTATTAAGTATTCCGAAATGATACTAATTTCATTTCCAAAAATAGGAAACAGGAGTCTGTATCAGAAAAACTGACGTCAGCACATCCCCTCAGTGCCACAGGACACTTGCAGCCACGGGGTTTTTGCTGTGAGTACACACAGAGATTCTGTCTCCACAGCACAGCTCCTGTCCCAGGAACAGCCTTTCCAAATGCTTTATGGGCTCACTGTATTTGAACAGCAGTAAATTCATCACTGAACAGCTGGAGTTTTGCCCAGGAAAACAAACTATATTCTACACTGAAGAGAGGGACATGATGATTACGCCTTTCATATCCCTCTCATGTTGAAAATTATGGAATTACCAGAAAACTGTAATCATGAAAATGTTAAACTAAGGAGAATGTATTTTTACAGCAAATGAACATAATTATGTTTACCATATTTGGGCCCAAAGCTGGCTGGCAATTCAGTCTGTATATAGACAGCAGTATCTGATTCACTGTCACAGGATATGAATAAACCAGAGCAATCCAGTGTGAATTACAGTCTCCCTCCCATAACAAAACCAAACATTAGTGTGTACATAACACTATAAAAGCATAATACTACTGTAAATAGCAATTCCATAAATAGTAGAAGTTGAGTAGTTTTCACTTTAATTCTAAAAAACATTCTTGAACTAGACCTTTGTAACAGAAGGCTTTTGGAGCTGTCAAAATGCTTTATTTCTAACAAATCTATGGTTTGTAATATATTGTCTTATGTAGAACTAATCTGTGTAGCTGATGAAGGAACAGTGGTGACAAGTAATTTGAGATCACAAAGATTAGCAAAGTAGAAGCAGTAGCATGCATACTTCATAACCTTTCCTCATTTTTTTAAATCAAAAAAGCTACTTGTGTGTCGTAGGCACAGAACTCACCTCCTCATAAAGGCCAGAATTTTTAAAGCTTAATTAAATATAGATGAGATTTTTAAAATAGCCCTAACTCATCTTGCATAGCTGGGGCCAAAATAGGATTAGTTATAAGATCAAATATAGCACCCTTCCAGTTTATAAATCTCTAACACAAATCAAAAGGAAAAGATAGAGCCCAAACTTGCCACCTGTAACATCTCCCTCTCCAAGACCACCCAAAGCTTAGTGCTTATCTAGCTGTTCTGCCCGCTTTACACAGCAGACAACTGAAAAAATCCTTCCCTGAGCTGCTCAATCTTCTCCAAATGCTGTTAACAACTGGTTCAAACACCAGCACCAGGGACAAAGGGATCCTCCTCCTGCCTTGTCCACAGTGTCCCAGCCAAGGCCACAATGGCAGCAGCTTCCATCGTTGAGACTCCAGATTCCACTGCCCTCCACTAGCTGCTCCAGTAATCCCACCTGCTATTTCAGTGCACACAGTAATTTGTTGCCTTTCATCCACACAACGTAAATGCCAAAATACGCCACAGGTCAATTTAACATCAAAAAGCTGCAGGCTGAGGAACTCTGCAGCAACCTTGGGTCTCCTCCATCCACTCCTTACACAGACAAAGCTGTAAGAAATTTCTGTCTTCAAAAGCAATTAGTTACTTGGGGTTTACATTTTATATGCTCTTCCTACGTAGACTAGCTTGATAAAAGTTATTTTCCTTTTATTAAGAAAAGCAAGTATTTTAATATTTTAACAACTGTTTTGCTGCTTCTTTCAAAACAGAGTTAACACTCTTAACAATGATGTTTAATTTCTTTCAATACAAATAAATTTACACATTTTGAAAATAAATCTGGTGTAGATGCTACCAAGGAGTATAAATAACTTCCCCAAGAGCTCCTTGCTAACAAATGCATACACGGAATCCTGCCGGCGCTCTCCTCCCTCCCGGCTCTAAGCTGCTGCATTAACTATACAGCAGGGAAAGGCACGCAGCAGTCAGACTGATGTGCACAGAAATACTGATGGAATATGGCTGATGGAAGGTGATTTTTTTCCTTTAAAAAAATTGCCTTGCTCTTAGGTTGAAAATTATTCACCAAAGAACTCTCAAATGTTTCCCAATAAAATCATCAGTTGTTAAATAATTATCAATCCTAATCTACAACATATAAAACACAGTCACACCATTCTACCATGTCCTGAAATTAAAAGTACTGATAGTTTTATACAAACAACGAAGCCCTCAATCGTGGGCATGATTTGTCACCAGGTTATGTGCCAAATATTTCTGCACTGAGTTGTGCAAGAACTCTTTTGTGCAGCAGAGGATACAATGGGATATTTATGCTGGTATAATGCATTTTGAAAGAGAAACAAATGCTGTGTTTTAATCCATAAAACAAATTAACACGATGGGATTGATCTATTCAGTAGAAATACAACATCCAGAGGCAAACCTGGAGACTTAAACTTTCATTATTTGTTAGGCCTTTCTGAAACCTCAGGTGTGTTCCCCCTGAAGCACCAAGTCCCAACAGTGGCACACACACAAGTGGAAGATGCCAAGTCCACACCTAACCAAGTACATACTATGGCATCTCTCCATACTCCTTAGAAGACCTGAATTTTGTTCACAAACTAAGACTGGAGAGAAACATTTAAAATTTTAAGTGGCATCTTCTGATGTGTCAATTATACTTAAAATTTATTAGCAACATGAACGACTAGGCTGCAGTTAAATGATATTTAGGTGACTTGAGCCATGCTGACACTCCTTCCCAGCAACTTTTATTGACAAAGGGCTTTTCTGCTGCATTAACTGTGACACAGTAAAGTTCTGCCAGCCATGAGACATTGCAAAGATGCCAAACACATTTAAGCAATGTTTCAATACCAGCTGATGCATCTACCACGGGTTTGGCCAGGTCCCTTCCAAATACATCTCCCATGCATCAGGTTTAGAGAAAGCAACTTTTTCAGCACCGGGACTGTTTGTGCTGGTGCCAGGACCCCCCCTCTGGTACCAAGCAGTGCCCATGACTAATCTGGCACTGGCAAGGAGAAGGCTACAATGCACAGCACTCAGCAGCAGGGCAATGCCTGGCAATTCCTATTGTGTGTATTACTACAAACTCCCCCAGGCACCATTTTTAGCCACTGCTGGATTTCTTCCCATCCCCCAGCCAGGCTCCAAACCTTGAAGTAACCTTGTTCTGTTCCCCCCCCAGAGACAGCTTCATGCCTGAAACATAACCTCTAATCTTATTTTCTATTTCTAGCATACAATTCACGACCCTTATCCCAATTTTTTAAATTAAATATCCTCCACATTGCACACTCTGCTTCCGACAGTCAGGACAGCACATGGAGTATGTCAGAATTCATAGCCGTATGTTTCTTGTTGAGGACAATTTAACATTACTTTTAAAAGCATTAGAAACAATGTATTTATACAATATAGGTTTAAAGCTCTCTCTGAAAAAGATTTTCAATACTACTGTCAGTACTCCACTGCAATGGAACAGCTTAATTTGTTGGAAGGTTTATCTAAAGACCTTAAAATACAACAGATCTGCACTTCAGGGCAGTTTGCAATGCAGAGCATTAACTTCCAGCAATTATTCATACTTGAAAGACTGTCTGTGGACATCAAGCTAAAGTCTTACAAATTACAGGGGGTTATTACAAAGCAAATCTCATCTGACACCATCTATTTCAGAGAACTTTGCTTGAACTTGTTCGGGTTTTTGCAACAACAAAATATAATTGTTTGTTTGCCATTGATTCTGTAACATTTGTTACACAAAGCCAATTAAAACTGGCCTACCAGACCAGACATCCATCTAGGCCACAATGGCAGTGGTCAAGATCTCAACTTTTAATTAATGACCACTATCCACAAACCTCTTTCATATTTTTACCAATTATACCCGATTTGTACAGCTGCTAGGGCAAAATGCTTTTCCATGAACAAACTCTCCCACAAAAGCACTTTGATACAGAACAGCTCCCAGAGGAATAAAAAAAGGTTCTTCTGTCTCCGAAGTGCTGAAAAACAAGAAGTTTCCAGGACGCATCCCAAGCCTGGAAGTTGCAGCCTGGCATGACCAGGCCCTCTTGGAGTTGCCAAGAGGTACAAGCACATCTGGGTTTTCAGCAGCCACTCTGAGCACTCCTCTGCCTACCCCAAAATAAGCGATTTCAGTCCCAGAAAATACCCCCAGGAGTGGGAGGGAGCGCTGGGCACTGCTGAGCTGGGTCTGTGCTCATGCAGCACGGAGGGGTCAACCTGGTCCCTGCCCCTTAGGGAACACCCTCACTGAAACTGAGGGCAAAAAGGGAATTCCCATGGACCCACACTCCAAAATATTTATAACACACCAAGACAGAAGCAAGCCTTTCAAAACAAGGCCAACTATACTGATATGACTTGATTAATCAGAGAATTAGTCAGCCTAGGATGTTAACAGCAAAGAAATTGCCACTAGTTCTTCACAAAATTACTTTCCAAATTATATTTTAGACATAATCAGGACAACTTGACCACAGAAAAAAAATTAAGAAATAGGAATAATCCTTGAACGATGACATTAGGTGTTATGACACAATTTGTTAATTTTTTTTAGATATATACCTTACCAATGTGCTTGACAATAAATATGGGTTGTTTCACAGCGGTTTGCACAGGCAGTTCTAGTAAATACCACTTGTTTGTTCTACTTCTCTCTCCCACTCCTTCAGCTTCCATCCTATTCTCAGCAGGGCATCATTTGAATTTCTTACCAGTTCCACACAAACTGAACAGTGTAAGTGGGAGGACAGCCTCCAGCAATTAAGAATAAAAGTAGATAAGTGAACACATACCAGACTAGAGAAAACCAAGTGTGAGAACTTTTTAAGGTAGCAGAGCTGGATTTTGGAATGGGCTGAAAAACAACAGAGAAATTGTGAAGTTAAGAGCCATCTCATTAACATATTTATCCATCAGTGGATATCATAAAACAAAAGTTATCAATGACAGGAGCAGGGCACCCAGGAGCAGCCCATGAGATTCATTCCTAGGTGACTCCTGGGGGATAACAATACTTTCTGTCCTTTTGTAAAAAAAAAAAAAAAAAAGGCATTGTCAACATAAAGAAAAGCAAGTCAGGACTGCCTCATCCCTCAGTCATGATGTTATAAACCCAATTTTGAATGGTAACTTCACTGAGTCTTAAGGGTCAACATTTGAAAACTTCTCTACCCCACCTCAAAATGAGGACTTGAAGCATCTTAAAAAACCTCACTGAGATTCTCATGTCAAGGAATGACAGCCACAAAAATTTATCATGCCACTAGGAAAATATGTCAAAATATGTTTTCAAACGGATACTGTTAGTCAAACGGAAAAAGAGTATCACAACAGCACTGTCCAATAACCCAGCTATTTCAAAATATTGAATTAATTAAGCATTTTATGGACATCAGAGTAATAAAATGCATAATTAAAGAACTAATATAATATTGCTCGTCAATGTAAATGTAAGTTAATTTTCCCACAGTCTCTGCCTTTACTATGAAGGGTACTAACGCAATTCTAAGTCCTCACTGAGGACAGCATTAGTCTTTAATTTTTCAGCACTGTTTCCACTCCCATCTTTCAAAAACTTGTGCAAACACAGCATAGGTGGTTTTAGTTACGCTAAGAATATTCTTCATTAGTCATCAAGAAAGAAACCCAAGTTGTAGCAGAGTGAATCCATACATGACACCATTTTAAAATCATTACTTCATAGGGAAAGGGCTCCTGGAACACAGTCATTGATGCAGGCTGGAGCTGCATGCTGATCTGTGCCTTCATTTCCAATAAAGCATGCAATGCACATTCAACTAAGTCAAAACAACCCTTTCAACACACAGTCGCTTATAGGAAACATTCAAATTACTAATGAGCACATGAAAAGCTTTTAAGCTCACTGAAAATTTAGCCTTTTTTTTTTTTAATTTCTGAAAGGAAATCTGAGAACTGTTTTTTGAAAAATAAACCTTTCACTTAGAGCACTCCAGCATCACCAGGTAAGTCAGTAAAGTGCTGGCAGCAGTGCTGTAATCACTGCTATCCATACTGGGCGGGGTGAAATGGACATTGAGCACCAGAGTGGCTGATGGTTTTCTTTGATATTTAACAACATAGTAATTAAACTAATGTTTAAAAATTAATTTAACAATTCAATTTAAACTAATAAGTACATTAATATGATCTACAACAATACCAATGTGATCTGGTAAACACTGTATTAGACACTGTGCCTTGTGACTGCTACCTGCCACAGCCTTCCCCGACACACCTGGCTGAGCTCACACAGCTCCCCTGCCAGGGCAGCCTGGAGCCTGCTGGGAGGACCCTGCAAATCCATCCCCCCAAGAAACACAGCAGGAATCTTCTACCTGAACACAGATCTCATCTAAGACATTCCCACACATTCACTATTTCCAAGTCCCTCCAGCCCCAGTGAAACCATCGCACTGCAGTTACGGCTCAGCCAGGCTGATTTTGGACAAAGCTCGATGCCCACTGCTCTTCCATAATCAGTATTATGGAAACAACAACTTCCACAATGGCTCTGGAGAAGGTAAGTGAAATTATTATTTAGGAAAAAATTTCTCCTTGCATCTGCTTCAGGATAAGCAGCACAGTAACAGAGGCCAGTTAACCAGGCTTGAACTTCCACTGCAGTTCTTTATTACATTCTCAATTAATTGATAATGCCCCTTCATCCATTTTTCCCCATTAGGCAGGCTCTGACAAAAACCTGAACTTGTATGTCCTGTGCCCCTGAAATACTGACGGCAGCAGAAACTGCCAATGGCTACAGCACAACCAAACAAAACAGCAAATGCTTCTGCAGGAGGATTTCCATCCACTCCTGTCCTCCAGGGTGCTAGACGGGAAAAAATAGGGAACTCTGTTCCTATTCTACCAATACTCCATCCTTCTACAGCTCTGTAAGGATCTTGCTCCACTTTTAGAACTATTCTGTTAGGCAGTTACAATATCTATATTCTACATAAGTCCACAACATGTATCTGCAGAAAACCTCTCAGGGAACACAACAATGCATAAACACAGGCATACATTTATTTTCTGCATTTCTAATATAACATGAAGTTTGTAGTTTCCTGCAAATTTTGAACACTAAAAACATATCCTGCTTTCTTGCTTCCAATTCAACTACACTGGTCTATTTCCAATTTCTTTTTCCTACTTTTAGATTAACTCCTGCCAGCTTAAACCCCATAGTATTAGACAAGCATCCTTACTACACACTGAGGTATTTATAGATTTGGTTTTATCCACAGCAATACAAAATATGGATTTCCTGCATGTACCTAACAATGCCTGTTACGTGCACACTACACGATGCATGTTCTCCCTATTGAGGGAGCTGAATTTCAATGAGACATTTTCTCAAAATTTCAAGTCTTGAAATAAATAAAATAATTACCTTCCTTCAAAGCATCCAGTAACACCCTGCAGCTGGAGCAGGCCATACCACTTTGTGCATTTATTTTATTAGGAACAATGTGTTCTAAAGACAGAACTGGGACTAACCACAATCAGAGTATTATCGAGGGGTTTTATCCTCTACTACCATTTGGGCATTTACATGAAGCAAGGAGAGTTTAAGCAGTGCTTTAGCTGCTTCAGGGACACTAACTTGCACCACACTGAGTAACAACAACAGGAAATCTTTTGCATTTTCAGCACAGCAGACTGCTCTCCCCATCTTTCAGCTTTCAATATTCCAATCCTCACTGTGTAACACACAATCGAGAGAGTTTTAAATGGGAATTAAAGTCTAAAGCTGGAAAAAAAAAAGTAAAACTAAAAGTAAGAACAAAAATAATCACAAGGGAAAAGAAGAGTGACTGGATTCAGCAGCATAATAAAAATGAGATGATTCTGTGCCTGGCAATGAAACTGATGGGGTTTTTTACAGCATATCAATACAACCATATTCAAAACTAAGATGAAACTATATTTTAGGGCTCTCAAATGCTATTAGTGAGGCATCCTGCTGCTTTCTGAGTTGCTGCATGCCTATCAGCAAATCATTTTAAACAGTAGAGTCTCTTGTAAAATGGAACCTGAGCTCCTCTTACAGCTGTTTTATTCTCTGTCTGAAACAGAAAATTATTCCATGGAACACTTGTCATATTTTTCAGGTGATTATGCTGGCATTCCTTTGCCTCTGAAGTTGAAACACCCTGTTTAGGAGCCATTTCTTTGTCCACGCTTTGGTCAAAACAACGGATTTTATTACTCAGAACTGACACTTATTTACTACTAATAAAAACTATTTCAATGTTATATTAAGCAATCTCTACTAATAAGCACCTAGAAGATAACTACCCAAGAAAAAGCGTCAAGGAAAAAATCTTGTGGCATTGAGGTTTTTACCACATATCAATGTTGTAAATACCTGACTATCTTATCCTGAATTCATAGAACGCTTTGGTTTGGGAGAGAACTTAAAGCCCATCTCAGCCCCCCCGCGATGGGCAGAGACACCTTCCACTGTCCCAGGTTGCTCCAACCTGGCCTTGGACACTGCCAGGGATCCAGGGGCAGCCACAGCTCCTCTGGACACCCTGTGCCAGGTCCTCACAACCCCCACAGGGGAGAATTTCTTCCTAGTATTTAATCTAAATCCACTCTCCCTCAGCAAAGGCCATTCTCCCTTCTCATATCACTACACGCCCTTGTGAAAAGTGACAGATTTAAGCTTGTTATTCATAAAGGAAAGGGTTTTTTACCTAATATTTGTAATTCTAAAAGATTACATGGAGTAGTCTCAATTATTTACTGAGTTCATGACTATGAGCAGTTGCTTTGCTACGTTTCTTACTACAGTCTTCTTGTATTTAACAAAACCCAACATTTTGAACCAAGAAAAGGAAACAAAAAAACGAGAGGCATTCCAGTGTAAGTGCAAGTAAGCCACAAGTACCTGCCACACAACCTCCAGCTTACCACCAGCCCAGGCTGAGGCAGTATCTTCCATATGGAAGAACATAAGCAGCAGTTTTAGGAAAAAAGTCATTTCGCCAGTGAAAACAAAAACCAATTCTTCCCTTCACATCAACTACAAAGCATCATTTTTGAAGTATTATTCCTTAAAGTGCTGGTTCTTACCAAAGAGATACACAACATCTTACCTGCAGTGCTGGAATACCCAGCAGTTAAGACAAGGGTATCTTACACCTGAGGACACACACTGCTATATGTAAGTCAATTTGTCAAGTGTATCCCTTCTCTGAGGGTTATTCTACAGCTGCAATTACCATTCCCTGCCTTTTTTCAGAATATATTAAGTGGGTCCTCTGAGGCTTGGACTGTTTCAGACAGAAACCCACCATCCTTTGGCCAAAACACTACTTGCCTGTTACAGTGTAAGGTCAGGGAAAGCCAATGAACTACAGGACTTAGGTCCATGGTGTGATGTAAAAGGAGAAATTAAAAAAACCCCTCAACACAAATCCTTAGCGACAGCTAAATAAGGGATTTTAAGTCCACTAAGGCAACAGTGCTTTGAGGCACGATGAGGTTTTTCACATGCTACCAAGCACAATAATCAATATTCACACACAGCTACTTGCATTTTTGCCTCAAGTCTACTGTTCCAAATTATACCACTTTAACTTTGCTTACACTAGAATTTATTTTAGAGAAAAATATTTAGCATAGACACAGTATGCCAGATGCCCTGCATTCATATTATAATTTATTCTTCAACCCTGAACCTCTGAATCAAAACATAGCATACCTTCCTAGGAACTCATGATTATGAGGACTGCATCACTTACAAAGCTTTAAGTTAAAAGGAAAAGGAGAATTATTATGTAGTGTAGAAAATTTCGTAAACTATACTTACCCTTGTTGTTCTTGATCTTTCATTTCATGTGCAGTGAAATACAAGCAATACAGCAGAGAGGAGGACTCATGCTCCAGATCAGAATACATCAAATAGCATATGCAAAGAAGACATGACATATTATTTCCCTGAAACCAAAAGAATTTTTTGAAAGAAGCTGCCTAGAATCTGTCCTAAAATAATTTCAGAACAAAATACGGATACAACTTTTTAGCAGAAAGCAACTGACTGAAATACGGAATTTTCTCCTGTTTCAGAATGCAACTTAAAATACCAGTAATAACATATTACATCAGACAGAGAAAAGCACCCACTGGCTGCAATGTGAAGCTGAAAAAAAGACCATAAAAATGTGAATGTCTCAGGAAAAAGAGCGAAAGACAACGTTAAGCCAAATGTTGTCAGCTATATGAAACCAGCAGCAGTCTTCTTCATCTCTCACACTGCACAAAGTTGAGGGCCTTGAAGGCCTTTCAAGTGAAACACAAGAGAAGGCAGTCTAGACAGACATTTTCCATCAATAATCCCCCTAATTGCAAGGGAATAATGAATCACAGGGTGAGGACAGAGGAACTTGAAGAACAGCAACATGCCAACCCAGTGTCCTCAGAAACTGACTTGAGAAGCTCAGTTTAAAAATCACTGCAAATTGTAACAACCCCCCCTCCCCCTGTCAATGCACTGCACAAGCAACAAACTGTGCAGCTGTTCAAGAACAAATTAAACTTCTATATTGTACCTTTAAGGCCCGATGAGCTCCTCAGCCCTGCCCTCTGCTACCCTGAGCCACAGCAATCCCCACACCCTGTGCTCACCCAACACACCTGAGCAACACCACCCTTCAGAAACGTGTCCGAACACACAGCAACAGCCTGGCACCTCCTGACACCCGAATGGCAGAGCTCTCATCTTCCAACCCATGCTCAGAGGAAGCACAAGTCCAGAGCAAACCACGGTCTGTTATTCATTTGTCTGACTGTATCAGACAATCCTAATCGAACCTCCTACAATCCAACCATTCCAGAAACTAAGATGGAAAAAAAAACCCCAAACAAACTCTTTTCCTACTGCATCTTCAAAGGAAGAAAATGCACTTTACCCAAAAACCATTTCCCTAAATCTTGTGTGTCAACTACAGATTTAATCTATCATACCAATTCATCACCACAAAAATGTAACATTTCTATACAAAAACAAAAGATGTATCATTAGTGGTTTTCAACAGATTTCATACCGAGAAACATCTGCAGAGCAATGGATTCGCTTAACCAGAGCAGGATCTTTTCCAACCACTAAACCAAGCAACAGATTAAGTTCAAAATAGCACAGGTCAGATGCACCACTTCTGCACACAGATAAAGCTCTAACTGCACTTGACCAAAGACTGCCAAACCAGACCATACACTGTCCCAAGACTCAGCATTTGGTCTTAAAACTGAAATAGTCATTTATGTGAAAGACAACATTTAAATTAGGATTGATAACCTGGATCTGCTAAGAAGAAGGTGCGAACAAGCCTGTGTTAAATTCATAGCCAAATTTGATAAAATTTGCTACTTATCGAAGTTATTTTGTAATACCTGCCTATAACTTTACAATGTTTGCACCTCTTTGGACCTGGAATGAGGTCAAAATGCTGAATTCAACATCACAATCTGTTGCCATGGAAATCATTGCAATGTTTAGACAAAGAAGTTTATTATGACATCTAATAGGATTGCTCAAAAAAAATTGTTTTCATTCTCCTTCAGAAAGCAATACAAGACAGACAGAAAGACTCTTTTGAGTAAGGACTTTTCCAACATTTTAATACAGAACCAAGCATATTCCCAAAAGTAGGATGCTGCTATAACATGCTCTGTTTTTCAGGGTTTGGCTCTAATAACCGGTATTTCCTTCCAGGACTCCATACAATTTTCATCAGCATGAAACAAAAATAAGCCACATAATTAAAAGTTCACGTACACTTGTATTATTTTAGGAAATTTAATTTATAGTTGACCTACCCTGCTCTCCTATACACCAGCAACTTCTCTTCACAAACAGCCAAAACAGAAGTGCAAGTGTAACACTACCAAAGCATTAACCTTGTTTCTGTCAGAAGATGTGCATCTATCTACACTGGAGGAAAGACAGTTTATTTGTACTGCACTGTGAGTATGCCCAGTTCGCTCTCTGTAGGTAAAGAACGTCCAAGCACCCTCTCACATCCCTCCTCTCCTGCCAACAACAGCAGTCTTGGTTTCATCTGCACCACTCACAGCTGAACTCAGCAAAACAAACTTCTGATTGTTACTAAGTTTCTTCATTCCCTTGTTTATTTAATAAATGAAAGGTTTTAGTTTTTCCTAAAGAATATATGCAATATTTAGCAGTAGACCTATTTTTCATCATCATATTAAAGTTCTTGATTGCATCATTTGCTTGCAAATGCTCATCTCATGTAGCAAAAAGGCTTGATCTTATTACCTTATTATTTAAATATTTGCAAGCTGTGTTGCTCAGCCGAAAAACCACAAATACCTAACTATGTTTTGGTAAGAGGCTAAATAAAGTTTATTCTGCGGCTCTGCAACATGCACTGATGAAGCAGGATTCTGTAACAATGTCTTTGCACAGTTTTAGTTAACACTATTCTGCACCACCTGGCCTTAACTCCTGCTTGGACCAAGAACTGCAGACCACTCAACACAAGCAGCATTGCTACCCTTCCCTCCCACCAAACATCTCCTCTCCTCAGGATCTTTCCATCTTTTACAAAACACCTGCATTCATGTTTACCTGCATTTGACAAATCTGGTTTCTTCTGAGTATTTGGAGATGACAAACTCATCCTACGCTGAAGCTCCCCTGAAGCCGAACATACAGAACTAGAAGAATGACATTTTAGGTACCCTCTTCCTCCTTGTATTCTTCCTCCTTCCACATAATACAATACCATCTGGTGCAAGACGTGCAAAGAGCATTCTGAGAAACATTTTGAAATACCAGAAAGAGGTTACATTCCTCAAATCTTTTGGACTCTGGCACAGAACTACATTTACCCACTGAGATCCTTCCCCTGTGATTCCCCAGTCTTTTATCTCACAGGTTCCCCTATCCACCTGTGAGGATGAAGCCACAAGAAAAGTCTTTCAAGAAGAAGAGTATTTCTGAACTTGTCCTTCCTGGTCACTACAGCTCTCTCTGCTTTTCAGCATTTTTGTTACATGATCATATAAAAAGAATATCTGGCTTCTTCAGGATGATATTGTCAGCTTCAAATATTTTTAAGGAACTTTTAAAAATATTACCTTGTACTTAGACTTTTAGGAAGCAATACTTAAAAGACCTCCAGATTCTCCTGGAATGTGAGCTGTAGACATTCAGGTGTTTTATCTTTCTCCAGGGAAGTTCATGTGCTTGGACTCAAACTGTTTCCAGGTACACAGCCAACTTCTGTAGTATGTACGGAAGAGCAGGAAGTTCAACTTTCATTAAAAAATACCTAGGAACATTGCCCTGAATATCCTGGTATGAGACAGATCATGTGGACACGCTTCAAAGGATCTAATTTTACCCTGGTAAATCCAGAGGAATTCCCAACACCATCCAGAAACTCACAAACATACCAGTTATGATAGTCAGGTAATCTACTTAGGAAACTAAAAACACTCAGTGACAGGAGCAGAGATAAATTTCATTGGTAGACAACCCTCACATGAATGAATCACACTAGAGATGCCTGTGGAGAAGTGGTAAAAAGGTCCACCATGGTCTCGTCTACCTGCTCTTCTCACACCCTCTCCTCTACAACTCATTCTATACACTGCTTTAGAGTTCCCAAAAAATGTTTTAAAAAAAGCATTAAAGAAACAAAGTTCAATATTATTATTTCTAACAAGGGAAACAAACTTTCTCTTACATTCAGAAGCTGTTTAGGTTGAGGAGATTCATTCTGTTCCCAGATTGCAGAGTACTCAACACAGAGCCCGAGGAATTTTCTATAATTGGATAGTACCATTTAAATGTCAGCTTTGAGTGCACAACTAAACAAGAGTCACACCTAAAATACTGTTATTAAACAGCCAGTTGACATGTTCCCTTATAGCATTCCAACCAGCACATAGGTAGTGTCAGGAAAGAACAAAAATAGAATATCTCATCCTGAGGAGTGACCAACAGGGTGGTGGAGGAATTTTCCTGTTGAAATTTTCCAAAGAATCTGTCTTTTGCAATGCTGTTGTACAGAAATGCTTATCAGAAAACATTAGTGCCTGGCAAGTACCCCACTGTAACATGACTCGATAAACCAAAACAGAGTCCCATTGACCCCAAACCCCCAACCACTGAAAAAGCAGAAAACTGTTAGGAAAGCCAGCAACAAAAGACCATGAAGAAGGAAATATGAAAATCTAGCTAGCCTAAACCAGCAAATATTCACCAGTTATTTCAGGGAGAAAATGTTACTAAAAACATAAGCACGAATTGGTCACAATTTAGAGAGGTATTGTAAAGATGCTTCCTAAGGCATTATGTTCTCTGATGTGACCCTAACAGTAAAACATGGGCAGTTACTCTACAGCAAAATTTTTTTTTAGGTTTTTGGTTTGCTTTTTAGCTAATATATCAAAAATTCTATCTACCAGTACTATCATGTTCTCCTATGAGGGCTTTCCTTAGAAGGAAGAATATTTATTTCCTTAGTGAAAATGGTTCTTCAAAGCCAAGTCATAGAATATCACACTTCCAGCTTGAGTTGGATAAGCTACCGTATGTTATCACCAGACTGAAGCCAATTTGCCACCGATGGAATGCAACACCACAGCTGGGAAAATGCCTGACGTGCTGCACAGCCTCTCAAAGATGTCTGAAAGCCTCACAGAGCCTCAGCTACCCCCACCTCAGACCCACCCATACACTCACAGACACGCCAGGACTCCCCCAGCTGTACCTGGAGTCCTTTGCATTCCCCTTTTCAGCCCTTTTCTTTCATTCTTCAAAGCTTGACCAGCATTTCTAAACCTTCTATTCTGCTTTTTCTCACACACACTCACTCCTTTTTCTTTTACTCCAAGGCTGCTCCAGCCTGGATCCATGTAAGTTGGTTTGCCTCATGCAAAGCTTGTGACCTTCACAGAATCACACAGATCAATTCCCCAAAATTTATCTTAAGTAATCAACACACTAATCTTCATTAATTACAGCAGGGTAAGACAAGATTGATATTCCAAGACCACAGTTCTCAAAACAATTTGTCTTGTCACATTAGAGCTCTTCAAAGTGAAACACACCTCATTAACACCAAAATTATCATTTTGAAGATTCATTTTAAAAAATCTTTTTTTTTTCCTCCTTGTTTTAATCACTGTTTTGGCAAAATTCAAGGACTGGACTAAACCAGTTTATCCACAGAACACTACAAGACTGGAATCCTATCAGACCAAATTGGCAATTAACCTAGAAAGCAGGGTTTGTGAATGGAATGTATCCTATTCCCCCACACACACCTTAAGGGTTTCTTTGATGGCTGAAAGAACAAATATCTAAACAGCTCCTGATGTAAAACTGTCTTGAGGTACATAAACAGCAGAAGAGAAGAAACACAAAGCCAGAAGTTGAACTAACATAACTTCAAGCTTCTTCTCAGCGAGTCTGGAACCCATCTTTAACATCTTCTACTTAATTTTCAAAATATTTTTTCATCCTACTAGCCAGAATTTCAGATTTTACACGTATCAAGACACAGCACCTCCTATGGTTTAGATCCACAGTCCCCATTAAGTTTCCAGCATTGCTTTCAGCCACAGTACATATAAAATCCAAACAGAACCTGGAACATGCCATGGCCCGGGAGCGTGGGATTGCCTGCAGCATATCACTACCACTATCACTTGTTGCCCAAAGGCCTGGGAAGGGTATCCAGACACATCACCAAGCTCCAGGAGGACCAGAGTAATTACAACACAGACTTTTGTCAAGCACAGCAGCACCAGTTGCCCTCGGAGCCAGGCCCAGCACAATGCCCTGTGATGAGGTTACCCATGCTGCTGGAAATGTCATCTTTCATGTATGATATAAACCCCTTCTGTAGCTACTAACAATACCCTGGCATTGTTTGCAACACGTAGGGTGTTGCACTGGCTAACATCCAATCCTAGTAATAATATTCTATCTACCTACAATCACCACAAGAAAATGCTCATTCTCAGCCCTGACTGGTTCTGCAGCACAGCAGCAAGCTCCTGAGAGAGCTGCCACACTCCACTGCAAGTTCTGCATCTCCCTGTGCAGTTATCTGTCTGCACTGATCAGGCACTTCTCTAAAACTGTAGAAACACCTTGAGATTACTGGGAATAAAGGAGCTCTTTTCATACAGCACAATTAGTCATAGAAGCAGTGATAGCTATTTTGAGCAGTACCCATTAATCACTATCATTAGCAGGATTTCTGGTGCACCAGCATTCATTGTACCAAGAACAAGTCTTTTCCTATTACAGTACTACTACACAAACAAAAGCAGCAGCACAATTTCTCTTGACATAACCCTGTTTTGAGTAAGGCAAGTGGCAGCACTTAAAATGACAGTCAGTGCCAGGTTTAAAGAAAAGCTTATTTAGGACAGAAAAATACAAGTGTTTTGCTGCAAAGAAAGACTGGCCATCATTTATGTGCTGGGGGAGAAGGGGTGTTGAAAAATAATAGATAGCGGGAAGAAGTGGGGAATAAAGATCTCAAGCTGGAGACAGCACACCCTCAGAAAAACAAGATGCCAGTGACCAAATCCAAGCTGATGGCCAAGAAGTTGAAGAAACCTAGACTTCACTTTTAAGCGTCAGCGGCATGTATTTTCCTTATTACTTTTTATGAGGGATTATTTACCTGTTAGCCAAATTTCACAGTCTCAGAACAGACTTTCAACTAGAAAAATATTCCCCGTACACATTATTTCTAGTTTCCTAACCACCCAGAGCAACTCCTGATTCAGAAGGAGAAACGCCAGCGTTTCTGCCTTACACTGAGCAAGGAAGCAGCACCACAAGATGGACGGAAAGCAGCGGCTCTGAGCTGCTTCCAGCCTGGTTCCTCCAAGCAGCAGAAACATGTACGTCGACCCGAAACGCACCTTCATCACAACCATAGATTAAATACTTGGAAAGTTCTTCTAGGAAGGAAAGAACAGAAAATAAAGGAAGAAAGAAAAACCTTCTGCAAGTCTTGAACTTGGAAAACTTGCCATTCTTTACAGAAGGGTCCAGCTTTATCTTGTGTAGAAATGTTGCCTGATAGAAGACTCGAGCCAAGTGCAAAATCATGTTGGTACCCGTGATATACAAACAGCACCTGTGCACATACCAAACTGGGCCAACACTGCTGATCCCATGAGCTGCATATCAAAATCTTCATGTGGCCAGGAGCCACACAACACATACCACATACCTCAGAGAGGTGAGGGAAGGGAAGCTTCAGCCGCCTGTGCCCACAGAAAACAAAAACAATTCCTCAAGAGCACCACTACATCTCTGCCGACAGCACTAGGCTGAGGAAATAGAAACATCTAGCAACGACAGCCTTAAAATTCACAAGCTGTAGATCTGAGATTGTCCAACAGCCACCCTGGCAATTATAGATGCAGTGCCATTTTGGGAGCCAAGCCTCAGCCTTGTGCCAGCTGCATGTGCCTCCGAAGCCACCGGATGAGCCACTCTGTAGCACCAAGTTTATTGCAGCTACACACCACTGAGGTATGGCCGCTCTTCACAACACCCAGACCTCTGTGCCTCTATAAAAGCAATAATGATAATAATAACGGCCCATTTATACCTGTTACAAGGTTTATAATCTCACATAAAACAACCAAATAAGACCTTCCGACTGCTTTCAAGTTCCTAAGCCGACATTCACCCGACAAATACATACACCTCTACCATTTCCTCTCCACTCAAACGAATAAAACCCCTCAAGCACGGAGAAGCAAAGGAACATCAGTAAAGTTTTAAGCTACAGCCCAAAATGCGTTATCCTCTTCTTCTGGCAGTTACCATATGCACACAACATAAGGCTCGGCAACAACAAGCGGCACTCGCAGCTCGCATCAGGTGAACAATCTGTACGCAGCCCCTGCAGCGGCCGGGGTCGCTGCTGCCCGCAGGCCCCGGGCCGGGGGGCGCGGAGGGGCCGGGGGGCCCC
>VZRS01010630.1:165758-180881 GCA_013398055.1 Ifrita kowaldi | reverse complement strand
AGCGGGCGGGCGGCGCCGGCCGCGGGGAAGGGACGGAGGGAGGGAGGAGACGGGAGCGGAGGGGCGGCACCGCGGGGTCCCGGCGTGGGGGGCGCGGGGCGCCCGGGACCGGCCCCGGCTGCGGGGCAAGGAGCATGAGGGGCGGCCTGGCGGCAGAAAAAGAGAGATGGGGAAGAATTAATCCGTGAATATTTTATATGACCTTAAAATTGTGAGGTTTCTCACTCTGTTTTGGGGTCAGATGCAGTGTCCCGATTCAGGAGAGCTGTTTGACATGGAGATTGCCGGCGGCACCTGCTAAGTTCTCTATTCCTTTTCTGTCCAAAGTTACTTGCTGAACAAACTGCAGGATTCAACACTGGTGTTCAATGGATTTATTTGGGAATTAAGTAAAACGCACAAACATCATCTCAATCTGATCCCTTTGACTAATTGTCATGCTGCTACCAGCTTTAGGAGTTGTTCAGAAATAGACCTGGTCAAGGACGTGAGTTTAAACTGGTTTCATATTATTTCTCATGCCTAATGCAGGTTTCATACAGAAAAGTTTGGTGTACAAAATGATGTATTTTCAAATCCTATTTCCATAGCAAGATTCTCTGTTAATCCTGTCTTCCTTAGTAAAAAGTGATTGCTCTTTATTTCCATGACTTATTTAGAATCTTACATTTTAAATGGAACAAGCATTTAATAATGTACAGAAATGTCTAGTAAAGTTAGAAAATAAGGTAACATGTAGTAGGAGGAGAGTAGTTAAAAACTATTTAAATGCATGTAAGCAAAAATTTTGCCTACAGGGCTCAGCATCCAATCATCTGGCTCTAATTGCCCCCCAAAAACCCCAAACCCACATACTTGGATATGATACTCATAAAGTGAAAATAACAGTAATTTCAGTGCTGCTAATCAGAAAACTCTGTGGGAAGAAGTGAAATTGTCAATTTATTGGACACCTTCTAGCCACAAGCTAGAAATAGTCCTCAAGTAGTGTCTGCGGGGAGCTGCCTCGGAGCAATCTGTGGCTTTGTTTCCTTCTCCAGAACAGATGGTTGCTGGCAGACCGGGCTTCTCATCAGTGCCTTCCCTCTGAACTCTTCTGATTTTTGCATGTCTGCTAAGCATGTCTCTTCCTAGTAAATTTAGTCCTCAAATTAAGAGATACCTGGGAAATACTTGGAAAGACACAAGGGAACATACGGCTGTCATATTGTTGGCTCCTTCGAAAGAGAGAGGTGTTGAGTATTCTTTGTACAGGAGCAGTACAACAAAGGGCTGGAGATGGTAACTTTTTACTCTTTTTTTCTCCTTTTAACTAAATGGTTGCTGAAACACTGATTTTAAAAAAAAAGGATAAAAAGACTGATAAGGTTTCAACAAGGTTTCAATTGGAAGGAGGTAGGTATGAAGTGGAAAAACCAAGTGGAAAGGAAGTCAAAAGAAGCTGAAGAGAAAGGGGAAAAGAAAATAAAATACTGGGATGAATTTTCCTTCCTTCCAGAACAGACATTGAGGCAAGACCTAAAAGTAATCTAAACCCCCTCACACAAAATGCCTAGGGTTTTTTTTGTTTAGTGTTGTTTTGCTTTTGGGTTTTTTTCAGGAATGAAGAGGGAGATATCAACACACACAAACAGACATGTATTTTTAGGGATGCTTATATTTCCTGGCCTTGGGAAGCAGGGTGGCCCATCTGGAGCTCCTTATTGGCGAGCAGCCCTTGAGGAGCTTGAGTGCTGCTGCTGTGCTGAGGCTGTGTCAGTCTGAGCAGTGCTGGGCCTGCTGCAGGAGTTACCTCAGGAGTTACTGAGGCAAACACTGCCACTCGCACTTGGGTTTTGCTGCCTGTCCCCTCCAGGGCTGTCCCAGAGGAAGCCTGGGCTCTGGTGAGCTGTTGTTGCCTGTTCTGCTCTGCAGGGCGCCTCTCCTCTCCAAGCCATGTCCCCTGCAGTTCCTGGCCATCTGAAGAGTGATGTGCTGCTTACAGGACACAGCCCCCTCCTGTCCTGGTGCACAGCTGGCAGGTTGCTCCTGCAGGAGCTGACGGCCACCACCACAACTCTTTCCAACCATATTCTGTTTTACCAACACGCAGTTTTACCAAGAGATCCCAGAACTACACGAGCCATGCTGACTAAAGTGCACTGTATTCACAGGCAGAAATCGGTTCTACAGACTGAGTCTTACAGTTCAATACATCAACATGTTCTTTCACACTATCTGGAGGTATCCAAATATGCTCCTATTTTGTTATCCTACTGATTTAATTGTATTCAGTGGAGTGTGCAGTATTTGGTTCTGTCAACATTAACAGTGGAGTTACACACAATAGGCATATTTTTTATTTTGACTCCCTGGATCTATTTACATATTGTTGTAGGGGTTTTTTTACAGTGCTGTATAACAACTTTTAGCATATAACTATCTCTAAAGGGCAGATATTTCATTTGAAATTTACTGCAGATTAAATGTGTGGACTGAGAGCATACAGGCACAAAGGACTGGTAAGAATTGTAGCCTTAAAATTAATATCTCTTACCAGATGGCAGGAATTTTAGACAGACTGTGAAATAAATAGGAAGTTCACACTTCCTAATATGAACAGGGCATGAAAACATGCAATTCAACAGAGTGTATAATAACCAATGCAGAATAAAGAGGAAACTCTCAAGGGCTAAAAAATATGTGGTGTAGATATCTATCGTGACATTGTACCTTAAAATTATTTTTCTGGAGTCTTCCAATGCAATATTTATACTGAGTAGTCTATTTTTTTAATTTTGTGAATTCTATGATTAACTATTGATTAACTATTATGATTAACTATTTAGTAAAGTCCTATGTAAATCAGCATAGAATAGATGTATTCAGTTAAGTTTTCCCCATTGATGTTACATATATGTGAAAAGTGGTCTCCAAGACCTCCCTTGAATAGGAAGGGAAGGAAATCAGTGCACAGTTTAAACAAAAAAATTAACAATGTTGTTTAGAGAGAGAGGAAAGCAGCTTTGAAGTGTATTATGAGTGCAACTTGATGTCATGGGCTGTAGGAGGATGAAATCATTACCTTGGGAAAAAAGCAGCACTGGCACAATAGCCGTGCAGATGTTAATAAGGATATGCCTATCAGCAAGGTGTGGGATAAGATTAGGAGGATGAATATTAATAATACAATCTCTCAAGAGTGTGTTGTCTTGTTACAGGAAAAACCTAATTTACAAGAGGTTGTTTCTGTTAATCAGAGGGAGATAGGTTTAGGAAAAGGAAATGTGGGGAAAACCAGGGTGACTTTGGAAAACAGACTAGACCACTAATGTCCTATTGTATGAGCAGTGATTTTCCCTTTGTGGTTACTAATTACAGTGAATGCTGCAGTGACAGCATGCTGAAGTGCAGGATGAGCAGCAGCAGTGTTGCACTGATATCGGGCTGTGTGTACCGGTGGAGCTGAGCAGCAGTGAGCACGCAGGTCTGCCTGGGGCTGTGGTGTACAGCCCGTGCAGTGTGTCACAGGCCCGTGGCCACAGCCTGACCCACTCCTGCTGCCTGGATGTTTGACAATGCAGGCATACATGTAGGCAAGTCGGGCTTCTAAAAATACATTTCACAAATCATCCATTCCAGCTGTCAGGGTGAGAGCAGTCCTTTTGTCCTGCAGCCCTGGACAACAAAAATCCCATTTCAGACAAATGAAATTTAGTCCTTTGCTGTCTGCCAGGAAAGCTGCTGACCTGTGCTTTATGCCCTCAGTGCTCTGCCCCATCATTGTGTCCAACCTGAGGCTTAGCACACGGGTTGGCCTCTCGCCCAGAGCCTCTGTAAACAGCACCGACTGGCAAAAGCAAGGCGTGGGCAGAGCCCCCAGTGCTCTCTGGAGCAGTTCCTGCCGTTACCTCCGCAGGGCCAGTCCCGCTCTGGAAAGAGTGAGCATGGCTGGCTATATATGGCCACCTAGAAATAAAAATAGGGACAATCACCTTTTCTTGTCAGACAAATCAAAGATCCAGGTCACCTTAAAAAATGCTAGGCTGCAGGCCATACTGGCTATAGGGAAAATAAATAAATATATAAAGTATATAAACCTCTTAATCCTACATGGATCAGTCCAGTTTTGATCGAACTGAACAGAGGCCATTGACTTCAACTGATGCTGGATGTGTCCCATGACCTTCTGGTTTATATATTTAGACTCCCCATACTAATCTTCTCTTCTACAGGTCTGATGTCATCACCATTATTATAAGCAGAACTTGTCACTTAATTGACAGCAAACAACCTTTCCAAAAAGTAGCCAAGGAGTAAGAACGTTTTGTCAGAGTGACATATGATCATGACTGCCTGCAGTCCATTTTTGTTTATGGGCAGTGGAAGAATGTCAGATATTTATAAGGTCAGTGTCCCTAGTCCAGAGAAGAAGGAGAAAATGTGTTTGGTTTTAAATTGTTGTTCTGCTTTAAAAACTGACTTCCAGTTGGGCTTAAATGGAGGACTAGGCTCTGAAGTAAATCCTTTGCCTGTTGCAGCCTAGGCACAGCAATGGGGTGCTCCCAACTGCACACAGAAAGGAGTCACTGGCATTTCATGTTTTTGCTTTAGGAAGTCAAATACTTAAACATAAGCACAATTCTTTTTGACTGTCTGGTGATTCAGATGTCTGGGATCTCATTTTGCTTGTTTTTTTGAAAACTTTCACAAAAAGGAATCAGCTTGCAAAACCACAAAAATGTACTTCTCAGCCAGCTGTGGTAAAATAGTTTGCATGGCCACCTCAATACTGGAGAAGTCTTTATATTTAAAAAAAGTATTCTGATGACTAACACATGAACATGAATTCATTATTAGTAAGGCATTAGCAGTTGGCTTAGAACTGTTCAAGGTATGCAGCAAACATGGACGTGCTGAGAGAATATTTGTGTGACAAAAGAACTGTTGACATTCGGTCATACTAGAACTTAGAATATTGTTTTAAAACAGATATGCTGCAAATGTGGGAATGAGAACTAGACTGATTTTTTTTCTACTTAATTTGCCATTTAAGTATATGGCACAGTAAGGTTTGACAAAAAGTAAACTGTAAATTTATGTAACTGACCCCACTTATTAATAGGGTATTAAAGACTTGTAGTATAGAGTCTAAATACTGTTTAAGAGGAAGTTAAACAAAATTTAGAATTAATTCTAGAACATTTGTAAACAGGAATAGAAAAATAGCGTTCATTCTACTAAGCGTCAAAAATTAGAGGCTACCTACCAAATGATGTTGCGTTTGTTTGACCTTGTTCAAATGATTCCATTAAAGTGTTGTGTATGTTTCAGGTAACAAATTTTGACATTTTTAGTAAGTGTCTTAAATTGGATATAGAATTGTTGTTTGAACAGTCTATATTAAACATTTTACCATACAAATGGTAAATTTTATTTAACTTACGTTAATATAAATACGCTAAAATAACACGTGTTTATAAATATATATAAATATATTAAATGGTCTAAAAAGAAGCCTAAATGGTAGTTTAAAATCATTTCCATGTGGTAATTCCTGCAACACAGGGTTGTTGCAGGGGGACTGGATAGGGGTCCAAATGCTATTGCATTGACTTAGTTTCTGTCAGGGCACTGTAACAAAGGCAACTAAATTTCAATGCCTTAGTGGTACTGTTATTACCTTTTGCCTATACAGATTTTTATTGCGGAAGACTGCCAAATAAGGAGTAACTTCGTAATTGAGAACATGGAATTATGAAAGTAGGTTGAACAGAAGGATAACAGGGAAACATGTAAGTTAATATTTCATGGATGAAACTTTGCTAAATTACTTGATACCGTAGAGAAAAGTGTGGTAGCTAAAGCTGTGATTTGATGCAGGCATGACATACTAGGCTTTTCTCTGGAGTTTCTTCATTAATCACTGAAATGCTCAGTGTTTCACTGTGTGTCATAGATCTGTGCCTGAGATTGGCCTCCTTACAGGAAGGCAGGAATCCACTTACAGGAACAACCTCTGAGACTGACAAAGCTTCCTTCCTAAACGACTCTTGCTATACCCTCCATGCAGGGCCTCTCTTGGGTGTCCTGTCCAAACCAGGCCAGGTCTCCTGGTGACATCATGAAATATGAGATGCCCACGAGCTCATCTTTGGCCACGATGGAGCTTTGGCCACCTGTCTGTCCTGTGCTTGAGAAGATATTCAGGATGTTGACAGAGAAGAGTGGGACTTACCTACTAAAACTTGGCAGTCCATGCTCATCTGTTTTCCATGGGAGAGTGCAGCCCTCAGTGCTTGATTGGCTGAGGACCATTTTCCTCTGGCTCCAACAGGAAAACCAGCATAGGTGACCTCCCTGGCACCAGCGTAGGTGACCTCACTTGCTGGTTTCAGGTTCCTGATTTGTTTAGTCAGCTTCCAATGCCTTCATACTTTCTCAGTAACTGCTGCCAGGAGTGTATGTGATTTGTTTGCATCATCGGCCACCCCCTGTGGCCAGGCTCTCCTTGACACATCTGACACCAGGTTTGAGCAGCTCACTCCCCTCATCACTAAACTGAAGTTGATGACACAGTGCCCAGTAATTTTTTTGTTTGTTTGCTTGCTCTTTAAGCTTCCTCAGCAAAAATGGTACCCAACTGGCTGTGTTATTAGGTACAGATATCCTGCACTGCTGGACACGTGCCAGGGATGCAGAAGCAGATCTCACAGGGGTTATGGTTCACTCTGCTGTTGTCTTTTTCACAGCCCAGAAATTCCTCAGTTGAACATTAAGGGCTACCGGAAGTTATTTCTCTGGCATCCCACAAAACTGAGATCCTTCGGCTGCACCAGGCAGAGAGATGCCCTTGATGTCAGAGTGACTGGTTAATGGTGCTCTCTGCATCCCCTGTCTCAATTTCTGTGCCCTTCTTGTTTCAAGAGGCACATACAAATCTCTCTATTGTCGTTGGGGTCCAAAGGTCACGATCCATCTGTCGATATAAATTGTGTGTAGCTTTGTTGAAATTGATAATTGTGGTTCCCAGCCCTTTTGCATGACGTCTAATCAATTGCAGTATTGTAAAAGGAGGTAGAATAAGCTACCAAGTCTGTATCAGGCTATCAGATCACAGTTGTGCCTGGTGTGAGAGGCAGGAAACAAACCATCAGCCCCACCAGAACTGCACATATGAATTATGCAGCTCTTGTGTGAGTTGTCACGTCTGTGAGCGTGGGGGACCGTGAGACAACAGCCCTGTGGTAGCAACTGACAACTGAGGGAAGGAAGATCTTCCCTTTGTATGTACACTGCTAAATAATTCAGAGATGAGGTTAACAGTACCTATAGATGAATCTTTTTTTCATTTCACAGCAATGAGTCAAGATACTATAAGTCAAATATGTGTATTTCAGATCCTTTTAGGCACCCATCAAGCCACCAGTTACTAAAACACAAGGGAGATAAGATAAAGTGATCATAGGCCATACAAATTCTGTACATCAGTTGTTTTCTATTGTTGGGTTTTGCATATGTTAGTTTTTCTTTCAGAATTCCAAGAGTAAGGAAATTTATGATATAATTCTTGCAAAAAGTTAAGCTTTTATAGCGGTATTGAGTGTCAACATACTGTATTCACATCTCAAGGACTGTTGTAATTCCAGGAGCTGGAAGATGAGAAGGCAATAAATGATATGATACAGGGTATGCTTTTCTTCCTTTTTAATGGGAAAATATTTCAGCCATGGTGATGTAGTTGACAAATGTTCGGTTTAGCATAAAAGAAATAGGGGAAGAAAAGAGATTGAAATGCATAGTCATATAGGAAATAAAAAACCTAATCAAGGAGTAATCATAAAAGCAGTGAAAAACTTCTCCTATAGTGTTCTCAAATGAAGATGTAGAACGTGCACATGTATCCCCCAATCTACTCAATATTGTTTCTAGAGAATAAACAATCTGTAGATTTGTTGGGTAACACAATTTGCTCTTTCCTGGAATAATTGCCCACAAACATGAGCTTGACCCCTGTGTTAAACTAACGAACCCTTGCCTGTGTGTGGAGGGTGATCCCAGGGATGGATGGTTACAGAAAAGTCAGATTTGGATATTAGACACACGTGTCCCTAGCAGGAGTTGTGGTTTTCTCCTCATGTGGATTAAAAACACACTGACAGTCTTCAGAGTTGCTAATTTAGGCCTTTTTGATTGCAAGTTCCAGGAAACTTCATGTTTTGCTTCATCTTATAATTCTAGGAATGGTGGTTTCCCGAGAAAAACAAGCTCATAAGACTTTGGAACTCTCATGGTTTCTGTGCATGCAGAATTGGCAAACCAGCACAAAACATAATCAGAATGAAGTTCAATCTGTAGTGGTTTTACACCCTATGTTTTTAAGAGCCTGCAATCATTTTTCTGAAAACATGTAAACAGAAATCCTTGTAAAACTCTTTTCTCCAGCTGTACAATGGTATACATGTATTTTGGGGATTTTCAGCCATAACTATAGTAGCACTAACAAAAGCTTGTTAGCTTCAGTCATGTTTTTTTTAATGATCTTAAAATTTCTGGTGCTGGTCTTACAGTGAGATCCATTTGCACATAGATCTCACTGAAGGCCCAGGACCTGCAGTTAATATTATTCCATTCTGTGTCTAACCACACTCCCATTTTACATAAAAAGAAGATGGGAGTTAATTTCAAAGTCAGCAATTTATTTATTAATAATAATATTTGTGAATATCCTGAAAATCCAACTCAATAGGAATTTGAAGACCTCAAAAATTCAAAGATCTGGAGAGCTTGTCCCCTGAAAAATTGGATAGTACCATGAATGATGAGGTACAAAGTTGTATCTGTAATTTAGGAACCTGCAGTTATTTGCAGTGTAGTAATTTTTGCCCCCTGTATGACCATACCTTTTAAATTCAAGTGTCTAGTAATACAGACAAGCAAAATAAAACAGGCAGGTATTTCAAACAGAGTCTGTAGAAAGGACAGCAGTAACATGTAGATCTTTTTGAAAAGATCAAGTCTATAGAACTGGGATTTTAAAGAGAGAGACTGGCAAAAGAATCAGGCTCATCTGCTATGCAGAGGAAGAAATGTCAACCTGAGGGTAGCATCTTCTAGAACAAAATCTGCATTTCCAGAGAACTTCCTTGAACTGAAACAAGCTGCAAGATGGGCTCATTTCTTAAAATATTAATAATAAACTTGGGTGAGACATTCTTATTATGCTTTCACAATGCAAATTCATTAAATTGCAATGATAATAAATCTTGAGAGATTACGTTTATAACAGAATATCAGATCGTTGTTTCTGGGTTTTCTAGGACCCCGAGATTTGTTTGGCATGCAGCTGAACCATCATTTATCTTTGCTGACAGCCTGGTTTTCATTTCTAGATGTTGTGCTGCTGTGCACCAAATGACACTGTCCAGCTGGGGGTATTTTTAGGCTGCTTTGTAGCAGATGCAGGCTGGCACATCCCTGCCTACTCCCGTGATGTTGGTCACATTCCCAGCAGGAGCCCCACCAAGAGAGGAGGAAGGAAACCACTTGCAGAAATGAGAGTGGTGCAAAGCCACTCTCAGAACTCTGCTTTAGTGGGTCAGCTACCAAGAATTGCATGTGAGCAGTGCCTTAAAGCTGTCTTTGCTTCCCTTCAGGGACTCAACTTGCAACTGAAATATCACACATGGGGAATTTGCCAGAACTTGGAATTAATATGCACATGACCAAAACAGTTAAAGTTACCTCCTGTTTGGTGCTGCGAATTCCTCATCCTCAGATGTGTTCTATTCACTGCAGCAGTGAGGGATACTTGAAGAGGTGAGTGTATATTAAGGAATATATTCCGAGAGTTTTGTTGTGCTGCTTTTAAAATGTGCAGCAATCTTTGTGTTAAATTTAGCTGAGGAGATCAGGCCCTATGACTGCAAAAAATTTCTTTTTCTAGAAACCAAAGTAACTTAAATGTCTGTTTTAAACCATTTCCATTGTGAAAAGTACCTTTAATCTGGCAAGATGTAGCATCCAATCTCAATAGCATGTTTTAAGACCTTTACTCTCTATTGTATAGTGCATATGCAAAATAAGTACAATGTATGATATGTATATAATTATGCATCATTATAATGATTAGTATTTAATTAATGCTAATACAGCAAATAATAAATACAACAATTACTTGAAAAAGTAATAGTTATCAGAACTGACATCATTCAATTAACAACAGAATGAATTCCCCATTGTTTTCAGCAGAACTCCATTTCCCTGGCTGATGGAGCCACCTTATGAAGACAAGACCAGGACAGCTGGATCACAGACCTGCAAACCAGGCCTGGGCAAGGGGAACTTGGCAAGTGCTTTTACTGTGAATGTAGGCTAAAAGTACACATATTTTAACAACTTTGCTACCCTTCTACATGAAAAAAAGATCTGCTTGCTTTCTTTTTCAATGACTCCTTTTCCTGCTGGTTTGTCTTGTTCTTGTGTCACCACTAATGCACTTGGGACTGAATAAGCTCCCTGGCTGTTGCATCAGGAGCAGAATTACTGCTTGCACTTCCTGAATTTATCTTCATTTTCGTATTGAAGTTAGCAATAGCAACTTTTAATATTAAATGGGCCAGGCAGACAACTAGTAAATTGAAACTGTAAACCAAATGTGATATAAAAATCAGAGGAGGCACCATTGCTTTTCTTCCAAACACTTAAAATAAGAGTAAAAACCTTATTTCAGCTTCACTGCTTGTAAAGGGGAAGAAACACTGGATTGCAAGAGATGAAGTTTTTGTGTCACGTCTAAAAATACCTCCGAAGGAGTTTACCTGTCAGTGCGGATTCCAGAGCAGCGCTGTGTGCCTGCAGCTGGTTCCAGGAGGCAGGACCAGAGCAGGTGTGCTCGGAGCTGCCGTGAGCAGCCGGCCGAGCTCCGGCACAAACCCTTCGGAAGGGCATCGCCGCCGTGCCGCCGCAGGGCTGGGCACGCAGGCACTGCCCTGCCCCGTGCGCTCAGCCAGATGATGGCACCCGGGGGGCAGCTGGTGCTCTCTGGTGTCTGTTTTGGCAGAGGTTTTTTGGGAAGGGAAAGCGTCCTGCGTGGGCGCTCTGGAGTCGCCGAGAGCAGCCCGGCGCTCCAGTGTCACCTGCAGCTCGCCAGCAGCTCCTGCAGCGGGCCCCTGGCTGCTCCTGCAGTCACTGGGGTGGCAGCGTTTTCAGCCGGGCTCCTCCGCTATGTCTGTGCCACAGCTCCTAATTGAAATTTTAGCCTCCAGTCACACATACATATCTGAAGGGATTTTGCACTACTCAAATAAGCGTTCTTGACCACCATTAAAAGCTGTGCCTTCTGTAGCAGTGTTACTGAAAATTCATGGTTGTGTGCTTATTATTCAAAAAAATACCCTTGCTTTCTGATATAATGGTAAATTATAAACTAATTTCCTACACAATGGTTAAAATCCATTGTGTAAAGAGGAATTGTACCCAAAATGAATGTATTCCTTTGCTACCAAAACAGATTTATATCTGGCAGCCACTAATTGTTCCATCTAACAAAAAATAGCTGTCTTTGTTAGAAAAAAAAATACATTTTAGAAACTCTATTACTTGATAGCTTTAGCAAAACAGTAGTTAACTGAAGAGATTTTTTTTTCTGTGCGAATAGAAGCGATTTATTGTCACGATTTGTAAATTCAGGAAATGGATCCCCTAAAATAACTCTTCCAACAACTATAGACCTTTCTCAAGTGTAGGATTCTACTGCTGGATTTGCCTTCCATGATCATATAAACAGTGGCACCCGTGCTCCTCTCCAAGGAAATACATGGTTTAACTACACATGCATCTTAGCAGAGACAAGAGACCTAAATGTGACAGAGGAAATTGCTCTCATCTTACAGAGCTTGATT
Source organism: Ifrita kowaldi (assembly GCA_013398055.1). Taxonomy (NCBI): domain Eukaryota; kingdom Metazoa; phylum Chordata; class Aves; order Passeriformes; family Cinclosomatidae; genus Ifrita; species Ifrita kowaldi. The sequence goes on along the minus strand of VZRS01010630.1, from coordinate 168,999 downwards.
AAAGCTTTAGGCATATAGCTTTTTAAATGACAAATGCTCAATGAAATAATATTATGTCTTTACACTCCAGAGCACTATTAATCTGAGGTTCTAGGACTTCAGGAAATGTTAATTAACTCATTAGCATTCTTGTAAAGTGTTACCATTACACTCATTTTGTGGGCTGATAACCAAAGCATGGAATTATTATGTTTTTTTCAGAAAGAATGAGATTGGCTTCTCTTCCATGTGTGTTCCATATCAGATATTTACAGAGATGTTAACTGCTCATGCAGCAGTGAACTCCATGAATCTTCAGTCAAGTTATCCCAAAAGGAGCAGCAACAATTTTGGGAGAGACTGAACAACTTCAGCAGTACCCAAAGCAGGATGTTTCTGCAGCCTGAAGCTTTGTGTTGGGTATTTGGGAGCCCAAATTTGATAGCTAAGAAGCCAGGAAGTGTTCTTAACGGTTTGAAGAAGTTGCATGTTCCAGGAAAGAACAGAGATACTGTTGGCTGTTCTGAAGAAACGTAAAGGTTTGCATCACTTTAAGTACATTTATTTTTTCAGGAAGCTGCCTGCTCTAATAATTTAGGGTAAATAATGTGCGAATTAGGAAGCCATTGTTTGGTCCATTGAAATGCATCTCTGCACAGGCTCGCTGAAATCTGTTTGTGGTTTCAGGATAATGAAATGATATGATCACTGCAAAACACAACTCACCACAGAAATGTTGTGCAGTGTGGGTATAGAATTTGTTCATCTAATGCACACACAGCCTCATGCCTTGTTCCCAACAGAAGCCACCAGCAGATGATTTGGGGAAAGGTGTAGAAGACCCATAAGTAAAGAATAATCTGCTCTATGCATTAGATCTCAATCTTAAATCTGTTTGTATGGTAAAAACATGAAGCATGACATTTTCATACACTTCCAACAAGTTTTTAGTCAAAGAAATCACTGCTTTCCAGTCCCACTGGTAACAATTTATCCACTGAAACTCTTTTTGAATCTTGTGAAACTGTTTGTCTCAATGATTTTCCTTAACAATTAAGTTTTGTAATATAATTACATGTTTATATTATTATTGTTATTTTTGCATTTCACAACGAATTTTCCATTGTTTTCCTGTTACAAGGCAGCAAGAACTGAAGTTCAAAATCTACCTTTTCTGCAATATGCTGCAATTTTTATGTTTGGGTTTTTGTGGGGGTTTTTTTGTTTTGGGTTTTTTTGTTGTTTTTTGTTTGTTTGTTTGTTTGTTTTGTTTGTTTGGGGTTTTTTGGGTTTTTTTTGGTTTTTTGGGTTTCTTTGTCAAGGCCTTTCATGCCTGATTCATTTTTAGGGTAAATACCAAACATCTTTCAGTTTGCCTTTTCCCTTGCCCAGGTCATTCTTCTCATTCTTTTACTAATTTCACCTAACCCTGAGGTATCATTTATTGAGATCTTTGCAGCCCATATCGTTACACTTTCTTCCAGATGAAAATACTGATTTCTCTAATATTCTTCAACTTCTTAATTAGCTTTTTTTAAATGCATCCCAACATTTTGTCTACTCGATTTGACCACAGCTAAACATGACCTCAGTCTGCTCTCTAAGCTGTGACCCTTTCTAAGAATGAATAATACAAGTAACTGTTCTTCCCTTCCACAGCTCAACACTTTCTACTTACTAAATTTGAGTTATGTGTGCCATCAGCCTGCCCAGGTGATGTTACCTAATTGGATCTTTAGAAATTCTTTCTAGGCTGTTGCGGTGCTTGAGTCCACCAGGGGATTGGCCAGGGAGCTACAGGGCCTCAAAGCAGTGTAAGTCTGCTGGTGGGCAGGCTCAGAGGTCTAAGGCTATCCTAGGTCATGGCGAGATCCCACACGACCTTGCTTCCCTATGTTAATTACCCTCAGTTGGTTGGCCTGCTGGCTTACCACGCCCTTTACCCCTTTTAAATCCATGTTCTGGATAGTTCTCCCTTCCTCCATACCCCACTGGTTCCCAATCCTCTTGTTGGACCCCTCGCCTTCCCCAGTGGTCACTGTTCTGTCACCCCACGTCCTCTCCGCCCCTTGGCCCCCAGATGATAGGTCTCTGATGTTCTGCCCGCCCCCGGTACCGCCCCACATAAACCCCTGGACCCGTGAGTGTTCTTGGTGGTTTGTCTTTGGACCCTCCTGAGGGACGACCCTATTAAATTCTTTGGAACTCCATACAAAGAACCCTTCCCACCTCTTTGCCCCCGGTGTCGCTGCAGAAGCTGTCTGGCCTCTGTGTGTGAGTGGCCGGGTGCAGTCACCGATCCAGCTGTGTCCGGCTGTGTCCCTGTGTGTGCGGGGGGCACTCCCCGGGCGGCGCCGCCAAGGGACGCTTCGGGAAGGATGCGGCAGCCCTTGCACCGTTCCACCCCTCACCGCATCACTGGGCCTCTCTGACCCTCATGTAAATAACCTGTCATCTACAGATTCTGCTGCTCCCTCATCAAATCTTTGGGTTTTTTCCAAATCAGTGATAAATATATTAAATCACAGACAGCTATTATTTTATTTAGTACAATTGCTTGTATAATTCCAATACAAAAAAGCTCTAGTTTGACAACTTTATGTCTCTCTGAAAGTTAGCCTGTTTCCCACTTGTGTTTTAAACTTCAGTAGCCATTACTTTTTTTAGAATGGCAAGTAATTAAAACACGGTGATTTAGTGCTCACTTCTACTCTGGCTCCCTTTTCCACAGATGAAAACCTATCTGTAATAAAGAGAAACTGATAGAAAATACCTTTATTACACATAATTAGACTTTTCCCCACAATAGTACAATTCATGTTCTTAGCCTACCTGTTTTACAGGGGGTTTGGCCCACGTAATTATTTCTTAAAGGAGAAAGATTTTTGAGCAGTCTTGGGAATCTGGGGAGGGCCCGGCTGACTGGAAGCTGGTGAAGGTTATCCCGATGTTCAAGAAGGGCAAGAAGGACCCTGGACTGACATAGGATTGTCAGTCTCATTCAGTGCCTGGTAAAATCATGGAAAAGATTATTCCGGGAGGTGTTGAGGTTCCACAAGGACAACACAGTCATCAGTCACAGCCAGCACGGCTTCAGGAGGGGAAGGTCCTGCTTGTCAAACCTGATCTGCTGCAGCAGGGTAACACACCTGCTTGATCAAGGGAAGCCACCTGATGGAATCTTTTTGGACTTCAGCAAAGCTTTTGATACCATCTCTCCCAGGATCCTTCTGGACAAAATGCCCAGCGTTCAGCTGGATAA
>VZRS01010630.1:100128-158542 GCA_013398055.1 Ifrita kowaldi | reverse complement strand
GGCGGCCCGGGCACATGCGCCGGCAGCGCCGCCGGGGGTCCGGGCCGGGGGCGGGGGGAGCTCCTCGCAGCCCCCGAGGGGCGGCCGCGCCGCCTGCCCTTGACTCATCCTTGCAGCAGGGTACGTGCCGGGCAGCACAGCGCCCGCTGCTCTTGCACAGCCGCACTGTGGGACCGATACTCGCAAGCTTCTCGCGCCCCGTGCTTAGTCATGATAAGCTCTTCGATAGAATCGCGAGGGGCCGTGCATCCCTGTGAGTCCCCTCCGCCCGTACGACCCTGCCCTGAGACGGGCAGCGGGGGGTGTTGAGGAGGTTTAGCCCTCCCTCGCCTCACGCGATCGCTGCTCCAGAAAATGCCTTGCAGCGCACTTTGGTAGAGGAGGAAGTAACAAGTGGAAGCATCGTGATAACGTTCAGCACCTTCATCTTGTAAAGTGGGACTCGTATTTTCTGCACGCTAGAGACCGTGCTGAGAAGGCACGTGTGTGGTTACGTTGTTGTACTATAGCAGCAGTCGGAAAAGTCTAATATTATGAGATGCATCCCAGATTTGAGCTTTAAAGTGAGCCTGGGTAATAGAGGTAAACTGACCCTCCGTTCTAGAGTGTCGTGATAAGACTTGTGCGCATCAAGCTTTTCATTACTGTCCTGCGTAAAGGGAATCTTTTCCCCTTTTGAGCTCATTAGGAAATTCTTACATTGTAGTTAAAGATTGTATGTGAAGTCCTGCGTATCAGTATGTGAGAGATAAAATATCATTTGCATCGATGGAAAAAGTATGCTAACTTTTTGGAGTACTGACTTCACCTGGCACTTTTAATGGGACTTTTTATATTGTTAAGAAATTTATCAGTAATATCTTCTACAAATCTGCTCGATCCTCACTAGTAGACCTAGTTCTTGTTGCAAGTTTTCCTTATCTCCAGTATGTTTTCTGTGAAATGGTCTGTACTGAGGTTATTTATTTCAAATCGCTGCCCTAACTCACATCCTTTTGTGCTGCCCATAAGTAAACAGTTCAAGCGTCTTAAGTTTACTTCATCTATCTTAATCCTTTCTTTTAATTATTTCAGTCCTGAAATTATTTCCTGATAAGTAATTTCATTCTAGTCAAGGAGAACTTCCTCATAGCAAAGTACAATTGCAGAGCTGACAACTTCACTGGTACACTTACCAGTGCTGGCTGCTCTGAGCCAGATCAGCAGGGGGATGGTAGTTAATATCTGTTGAAAACCAAAGTAATCTGGAGGTTTGGCCAGATGGTCCAGTGTAGTTTGCAACTTCCCTCATGTGAAACTAAGCTTTATGAATATTGTTTTATTTCTGCTAGATATTGTTGTAAAATCATTGACTCCCTTCCTTTAGAAGGAAAAGAGAAGCGCTACCCAGGTGAAAGTGCTTCCTGATACTGGTTCTGGAGGAATTTCAGACTGATGTGAATAGTTTTTATTCTGACTATTTTATATCTGAGCATAAGTATCTATTTAATATTATTGTAAGAAGCTTACACTCATTGCATCCTATAGAATAGATATACAGAAGATCCTTTCTTCCTTTTGTCCTTGTTTTTTCCTAGTTCAGAATGTGTATATCCTGTTCTCCTGATACGGAGTGTAGTCACACCTGTAAGAGATCTTTGCCTTCTTTGCCACCTTTACCAAGGTGGTAGGGTAAGGTCTGGTAGGAGCAGGAGTTCTTATCAACAGGGGTTGTTCACTAGAAACTGCTGGCTTTGAAAGGGTTAGAACAGATATGATGCAGCCATCATAAAACTCAGCAGGTAAGACATACCTGGGTGCTGACAAAGGTACCCCTGATGCAGATAGAAAGCACTAGAATGACACTCCTGCTGCTTGGCTTGTCCATTTTCAAGGATAAGAAAGAGCCTCCAGTGTAAATGGAAAATGTGATGGGAGATGAAATCATTGAGATGCTGCAGGTTAAGGGCTGCATCACTTAGAAGTGGCTGTGGCTTACGTGACAAGGCTCTTGTCCCCCCCGAGCAGCACTGCCATGAGCTGCTGCATTGCAGAGTGGGTAGTTGGGCAGAACACGGCTCAGCTGCAGGGTTTGGGGCTTCTGTCTAAACAAAGGGTGAAGGGATCCCTTGCTGTAAGGGCTTAACACAAGATTACATTGTACGCTGTGCGCTTCGCCTTGTGCGTGGGAAGTTAAATCTGGTAGCCATTACTTGATTTGGTTTTGCCTCAAATGTCTTGAGTGGCACACTTCTGCAGTTTCTTCAAATGAGCAGTGGCTGGAATCCAGCCATAATTTCATGAGCTATTGTCTTCTAGGTCTAGAGAGATTGATTTTCAGTCATATATGTAAAATAATGTATTGTAGATGTAAAACATGTCAAGTAAACATGAAATCCTGTTCTTTGTGGAGTAGAACACTGGGAGAGGCTTTTAATATAGGAGTTTAATACAGGCGAAGCATTCCTAAACTTATAAACTGAAGAAGTGTTAGTATACCAATGATCTTGCTGTATCATTGGTGAAATGTGTTCAAGTCTGAGATGTGTCTGTAGATAAATTGCATCAAATTTCAAAGATTTGTTCTTATTTTTCTTCTGTATCAATGAGTAGCAAATGTGGTGGGTGAGACAAACCAGTCCAGCCATATCCCATGGATCCTGGTGCTGGGTGGTCAGGGTTTCAGGATCACTGCTGGCAGCCTGCTGAAGAGGAGGGTGTTTAACAGCATTGATACTGCTTTTCCATGCTTGTCTGTGTTCTCACTTATTAAAGAAATGTGGTTCTAAGACTGTGCTTGAAGACACCTTCCTTTCCTTATTCACTCATATACTTTAAGACTATAAAAAGGATGTTACTGTTAATGAACAGTTAATGAAGTTAACAGTTAGTGAAACCACTGAAATGTTAAGGCCTTGCTGGTTAGTACTGTTATTGCAAGTTCAGCTCCATTCTTCCTTTGAAGAATCTTGCCTGCTCTGTCATGTTATGTATGAATAACAATTATGCAATAGTGTGTCCCTGTGAAGTCTCTGGCATATGTGGCAGCTGAAATGACAGAGCATGTTTTTGTGCTCAGGTATTGAGAAAGAAGAAGCAGCGGAGACAATGAACAAGGCAGAAACACTGAGAATTTTGATGGCTGCAATTTCCGGGGGGGGATGGGTGTGGAGCTACAGGGAGAGTAAGATGTGCGTTTATCAGAGGCTGACTTGCAGAATTCAGCCCTTCAGTTAGAGTAATTGCATAGATTTGGTTGGAAATGATTGCAAAGAATAAATTGAAGGTAAAAATCCGTTGTTGTAAAGGCCTAGAGGACCTGTAGAACCTATCACATAGATACAAGGATAGTAAATACAAATGGGCTCACTTGGTTTCTACTGGGCTACCATTTCTGTGTTTCCCTCTCAGATGTGAACCTACAAGTGCCTGTATTCTGAATGGTTAGGCTGTAGCTTGCAGATCATTAATTAAATAATTTGGAGATATCCACTGAATTGATGAGGACTGCGAGACTAAACCATGGAGAAATGGGGTTTAATTCTGCATAGTAGTTGACAGAATGCTTCTGTACACGAAGTTGTACAGATTTTTAAATTAGACTTGTTCAAGACTTGGATATGTAGGAAGACAGTTTAATTTTCCAGTAGCAGAAGAATGTGACAAGCTCTTTACTGATAATATATTAGGAAAAGGTTTATTATTGCTAGAGAATCCTGGTGGCTCAGTGGAAACAGTATGTGATTGGTCAACTATACATCAAATATACTTCATTGTATTTGGGTTTTCACAAGCAGAAAGTGGACACTGTAATTCAGGTTGTTGAAAAACGTGGTTTTCAAAAAAACTGCAGTCATTTTATAAGACTTGTGGGGCAAATTGGTCACTCACATCTTCTTTACTAACTTAGTCTAATTAGGATTCTCATTATTTTGTAGTCTATAGTGGAGTTACCATTGTCTTACTTAAAAGAGCCATCCCTCAGGAGTGTGCAATTAAACAACCTGTTGGTTTTGACAGCTTGACCCTGAATACTGACCATGGGGATATCTTACTGGATTACTCCAAGAACCTTGTTACAGAAGAAGTGGTGAAAATGCTGATGGAACTGGTAACTATTTAAAATCTTGCATTAATAAACAAAATAGCTTTTAACTGCAACTCACTATTCTAGCACCATTTATAAACATTAGCTAACATATAAGTTAAAAGGCATCTGTTTACAAATCTTGGCAGGATTCAAATTCTTGCATTATCACCTAGCCCCAAGTTACAAAGCCATTTTTCAGTGCAGATCTGCATAAAAATACTTACTTTAAAAGAGGAGAATTTTTTTTTTTACCTAGAATCTAGTGGGTCATTTAATGTGTCATAATTTTTGTTTCCCTGTCTTGTGTTAAATGTTCATACTCTTTTATGTAGCTGGACCTATGTGTAGTGCATGTTGGCTTCCCGCTATTTTAAGAGGGATCTGTATTTACCTTTCTCAGGCAAAGTCAAGGGGTGTGGAAAGTGCCAGAGAGCGTATGTTTAGTGGAGAGAAGATCAACTTCACTGAGGTAAGGCTGTTTCTGTCCATGGTTCTTTCCACTTTAATTGTGCCTGTGTATTGTGGATGTTTATGCATCTGTGTAAGCAAAGTCTTGAAAAAACTTACTTTAAATACTCCTTTGAAATGCTGAGTGGTTGTGATGTTTGCCGCACTACTTCAAGAGAAAACTTTAAAGTTCTTGCTAAAAAAAGTCCTTTCTTTAGTATATCGTATTTTAGATGTTTTAGTGGTATTTTTTTTTCCTTCTCTTCCCTCTTTTGTAGAGAGGAAGATGAGTTAGACCTTGCAAAGGGCATGGAGCAGAGTATTGCATTCCAGGTATCCCTTAAGTGCTTTTGCCTAATGTTAGTGTTCATAAAGCTTAGTAAACTGCCTAAAGGGTGTGAGGGAGGATTGTGTAAGACTTTCTGCTTTGGGCTGTGATGCTACTTGTCTTTGGGTGCATTTAAAAGTCAAGACTATAAACAATCTTGGGAAATTAGCCATGTATTTCAGTAAGAGGATGAGTACCTTCCTCTTTTTGTAGATCTGAAGGTTGTAGTTATGGTTAAATCTTTACTAAGACATACAGAAAGACAACTGTATTTTTTCTGTTACGAAAAATAGGATGAAAACTGGGAACTCAACAGCATAGTGGGTTTAATTAGTCTGCATTAAAAATTAAGGCTACTTAGTACATTTGAGGCAAATTCAGAGAAACTCGTAATTCCTTTGACTTGGCTGTTGACTGATTTTGCTGTTGCACAAGCTGCTTAAAGTAACTCAGCAGTTGGACATTGTATTGTTTGTGAATGATTCATGTTTGTAAAATGGCACAGACACAAACACACAGTTTCACTGGAGAAATGGTTCCTGTTCCTTCTGTATTAATGCCTTCAATTTGCAGATGTAGCTAGTGAAAAAAGAAAGCTGGGAAAGAGGGTGAGTCTTAAATCTGTCTGGAGGGTTGTCTTGTCAAACACTGCCTTTTGCTAGCCTCACATAACAGAAATTATTACAGGGTTAGCCCGTCTCTGACTATATATTATAGAGTTGTTCTTTGCTGTGTATTGAGAACAGGTGTAGCAGCTGAAGTCTCAGAAGGATGCAATTTTCACAGAAAGCACCTAAACACAATATTAAACTGTGATATGTTTGGCTTCTGCTGCTAGCTCCCTCTTTTCCTACTGTCTTGATGCCACTTTATATATCTTACAAGTCTAGAGATGCTTCTTTTTTTATCAGGCTGTTTCTCAGTTGCTTCTTTCCAATTTAGAAGTTGACTTAGATGGGATTTGCCTAATTTTTCTGTTTGTATAGAATATCAAATCAGATTGGTTTGCCTCTGGAGTATGGGCATGTGAACAATGTGAAATTGTTAGATGTTAAGCAGGATGCTGTCAGTCAGCATGAATAAACCTAAAGCAGTAAGACATAAGGGAGGTGCTTGACGGCAAGAACTGACTTGTCCACTACTCTTGATCTGCTTTAGAACATTCTTTGGATACTTGTCTGAAGTATTTTAGACTTGTCTGTATTTGGTGCTGCAGGCATTGACTGCATGGTGTGTGCTTATGTGGAAGTTCTTTATGGTGCACCCATGTGTGTTGGTGCCAGGTGTTTGCCCCAGACGAGTTAAAACTTGGAGCTTGATATGGTACAAAGAGCATTGCAAGGTAACTCATCTGACCACTCATCGTGGGGACAGTCTTCATAGCCTGCGTGATGTTTAGGGAATACTTCTGCTTAACTGTAGAAATCAGGTCAAGTATGATGACTGCTCTTGATTAGACAAAGCATCCTTCAAGCCTGATAGTGAGCAATACTTACAAAATATCATCCCATGGCTGAGTGCTGCAAAAAAAAATTCTCTGTTCACCCCAAATTTGAGTGGGTATATTTTAATTAGCAAGTGAAAGAGGTTTTTTGTATTCCAAGTCACTAACCACGAACTCAATGATTTTTGAATTAGCATTTGGTATTTAAATCATAACTTGGCAGTTTGTATTGTCTGTGTTGTCTTTGTCTCACAATGCCTCTCATTGTAGTAAGGAACAATGAGGTAGAGCAGACTAATTTTTTAATTTGTTCATTAGTATTGACTAATTCTTTCATTCTAGATTAAAACTGTTAAGCTCTTAAACAGCTGAACCACAGGCCAGATTTCAGTGCTTTGCTTTATGTGTAACTGTGGAGAAGTAACATAAAATGGTGCATGCTAAGAGACTTTTTTGTCTTAAACACAGCGGCTGCCTACATATTTGGTATGCAAGTGTTCAGGCAGCATTTAATTGTGGGCAGTGGATGGAGGGATGTGGCTATTGTATCTGTTGTTGTCAAATGTTTAAGTTGTATGTCTCTTCCTATATGAAATGGTCTACTCGAGATAATTGAAAAGATGCCAGAGAAAATAACTTCAGCTGCTTGTTGTAATTGATTTTTCACTATTGTCATCAATAAGAAACAATTTCATTCTTGTATACCTAAAGCATGCCAAAATAAAGATCACTGAGTAGTGAATATTGCTGAATTCTGAACCTCAGTCTCTAAATGCTTTTAAAGGGATTTTGAGCCTTTTTTCCCAAGTAAACTGTTACATTGCATATTGTGCTGTCATAAGCCCCCTGCACTCAGTTGAAGTGAGAGGGTGATTGAGGCAGTTGCTGATGTGTATATGTACACACACTGAAAATACTGCTCTACTAATCGCAGTTAATCTAAAGGATTTTTAAGTCTTGAGGACTGTACTGCCTGCTGGATGAGGCATCTGAGGCCCTGAGCTGTAACTTGGAAAGAGCTTCAGCTTGATTTTTTTCCTTTGTTTCAGAACCGAGCTGTGCTTCACATTGCTCTGAGAAATCGCTCCAATGCGCCCATCCTTGTGGATGGGAAGGATGTTGTTCCAGAAGTAAACAGAGTGTTGGACAAAATGAAACACTTCTGTCAGGTATAGTACCACCATAGCTTATTTCTCATGTATTTGTTCTATACCCAGCCAGGTTCTTACATGTGTGTTGTGAAGCGTTGATTGTAGACTGGTTGTAGACATGAATTATTGTGTCTTTCTTTGAGGTTCACGATAGTTCTGGCTCAAGCATGGAGTTGGAGCTGGTTTTATTGATTCACTTTTCTCTCCCTGTTTCCAGTTGGGTTTTTCTTTAATGGGCTCTGTAGATCTTGCTCTTTCAGCAGTAATCTTGTGTGTACTTTGGAAGTCTTGTAAATCATTAAGTACCATTCAAATATTACTTCATTTCTTGCTAATTTTTCAACTAATTGGCTGCATGAGGTAGAAACTGCCTCTTAACATTTTTGTAAAATCAGGAGAGAGGTAGAAGTTCGCAGCTCAATTGCTATTTGATTATGCTCATTTTAAATAGTTTCTTAAGGACCTTCTGTTGTTAGGTAAAGTTACTTTGATTCTACTCTGTTTGCAGTAAAAACTCCCTGAGTAGTTTTAATGCGTTTTAAACAAGGCTGTGAGGTTCTCAACCTGCTAGGTTGCTGTTGTGAGCCTTACCCAGGTGGTAATGCCGTGTTTCACTGCCAACTCATGCTTCTAACCTATGCAAAATGAGCTTGCATTCTGTCCAGTTCTTAATGATAAATGCCAAAATCACGATAACTGACACCGGTTGGTGTGAATTTGGTACTTTCCTCATATGCTGTGAGAATTGAATGGCTGTGGAAATTCAATGATGTCTGCCACCGTAGGATTTTTAGCTGATTAAGGTTTTGGTAGTGCAAAACAAGGGTTTTCACTAGTGCCATCCTCTTGTTTGCTGTATGATTTGAATTATCAAAGCCTGTGAGTATCATTTTCCATGCAGATGTATCTTCTCTGCAAAATAGAAATCATGTTAAGCAGTTTCTTCGAAACTACTAACCAATATGCTGGTTTCAGTCTTACTTACCAGATGGGATTTTAAGACTATGTATCATCTATGAGGTACAGGAATGCTGTGTACTAAAAAATGGATTTTCTGTTTGGAAAAATGAAAAGCTTAAGTATTTGTAGCGAAGGAGAGCAAATACCAGCATAACCAAGTGCTTTGTAGAAAAATTGCTTTAGAACTGGGGAATGTACTTGGAAGTATTCATGATACTAGAAAGATGGTTTTTGTGACTGAAACGGTTTGAATGTGTAGGTGGTAGATGATGGACAGAATTCAATGTAGAGTTTGTTATTTAATGATTGTAGTTTTGTTTTGAAACTCTCAGTGACTCTTAAAGAAGAAGAACAGAGCAGGAACTTGTACCACGTGCTGTTAAGGTGAAGCCCAGAAATAAATCCTAGTGCAAAGCATACTTGTGATAGAAAAACTTCTAGAATGTCTGGTTTGCCAGTAAATCTCTTATCTCTGGGACTTTCTAAATATTGTCTTCCAGTTTAGTTGGCGAAGTTTTTTCTCGTTAAAGACACTTAAAGAACTGCTTCAGGTTCAAACACTTGTTGTAAATAGTTTAATGCCCAAGATCTTTTCATTTTTGGATAGATGTCTCTTGTGTTAGCAAACACTGTAAGGGCTACAGCAATCTACACAGAAAGGGGAGAGTTTTAACTTCATTAAGTGTTAGAAGTAAAAACACATTGCAACATCACTCTTAGACATAATGCAATGTCTAGCTAAGAAGATAGCCCTGAGTGTAGGCCTTAAGGTCTGGAGGCTTGAAAGCTGTCTTTGTCAACTTTCTACAACAATATCTGAAAACAAAGCCTGTTTCCAGGGTTGGCATCACTAGCTTTAGTGTAAGTATAAAATGGTCATTGCATTTTTATTTTTTTCTTGCCACAGAGGGTCCGTAGTGGTGAATGGAAAGGCTACACTGGAAAGGCAATCACTGATGTGGTCAATATTGGGATTGGTGGCTCTGACTTGGTAAGCTCCTGACTTCTATACACCCTGCACATCTTTGGGTGTGTGCTTACAGTGAGGATAAAATCTAATTGTGGCTTCTATCCAGGGCCCTCTGATGGTAACTGAAGCCCTGAAACCGTATTCCAAGGGAGGCCCTCGTGTCTGGTTTGTATCCAACATTGATGGTACTCATATAGCCAAAACCCTGGCTGAACTTAAACCAGACACTACTCTCTTCATCATTGCATCAAAGGTATGTCTGATACAAGCACTGCCTGTGACTTGCTCTGCCTGTAAAGAATTCAGTCAGAAGAGATGTCTGTTCACAGGAATATCTAGATCAGAGACTTCCAGTGTGGATTCTTTCTAAACAGGCCTGTTGTGATTCTTTCTAAACTTGCAGTACAGGCTTGTGTTGCTGCTGAAATACTTGGGAATCTGTAAGTCAGCTGCTGAGAATTAATTAACCTAAATAAGATACATGAAAAATTTCACGTTGTCTGGGGTTTATTTCTCAGTCAATGCAAGTTTTAGTTTTATTCACAAGTTTGTTTTCCTGCACTTCTCTGTAGGTGGAGTGTAGGATCCAATGTAGTTACTTCTTTGGAATTCTGGATGTTATTTCATTCCTAAATGACATTTGGTCCTTTATTTTAAGTACAGTGTTACTTGTTAAGTGTTCTGGTTTTTTGCATTAATGAATTACATGTAGTTTTAAGCATCTCCATTTTATTTTAGGGTAGTCACAAAATACCTTCCCCTAAATAACTTAAATGCTGAGTTCTTTGAGCACTATAAATACTAAGCTGCTTTACCTAAAGAGGTAAAGATAGTCGGCTGATACTTTGTAAGATGACACTTATTTCTGATTACAGACTGAATAGCTGCCTTTAAGTCTTGCCTTGCTAAGTGCTTACTCTGTAAGCATAATTGCCAGCAGCCCTCTTCCTCTGAGGAATGCTTCTGTCTGAGCAGAGGAAAGAGGTGGAGACAAACTTCATGGTTATGTAACTTGCGTTGTGTTCATTTGTGAAGCACAGTAGAACCTTTCTGCTGTTGGAGACAATCTGCAACAAATGAACATGTGTGCAGTGCTGGCTGTGCTCTGCACTGTGCTCATTATCTTACCTTGGCAGTGCTGCAGCTCAGCAACAGCTTATGGACTAATAAGCAAACTGCACAAAGTAATACTAATGGTCACTTGGAACAATTGAGTCCAGGGATCACGGTTCAAAGGCTTAGAAAACTGCCAAATTGAAAGAGTAACACTTGAGTTTGTTTGCCAGACTGTAGTTAGATAATTGGATATATTTGGAAGAGGATGAATGGCATTTTTTTCTTTCCATAACAGGCTTATATTTCATAATGAAATATTTTTGGAAATGGATGAGAGTAGGATGAATCTAGTGTTCACCGTTAAAGCTAAATTTTGATGGCTGAGTAAATCAGAATGGTTGTAGATACTTGCAAAACTGCGTGACTGAACTTCTGTGCACGCTTCATGAAGCAGGAAAATGTTTTCCTCTAATCAGCAAAACAAAAATTATGACAAGAGTCTTGGCAGAAATGAGTATTCTTCCATGAAAAAGTAGGAATTGAAGAACAATAGGACAGTCCAGCTGGGTTATCCTGTTTTGACGTTCAATTAGTTTGTTTAGTTGAACAGTAAGACTTTAATTTTTTAGTAAAAGAGTAAAATAGAAGACTATTCTCAAGGTTTTGCAGAACAGTTTGGGGAGTGGGAAGGTAGGAGATGGGGAATAATTATTCAGATCTCAGATACATAATAGTTTAAAACTAGATGGGTAAATCTAGCAATAGTAGTGTTTACTGGATTCATAAACTTGCTTTTTTCTGTAATCTGGCAGCAGCTGTGTATTATGAACATCTAGAATCACTCTGCTCTGGTTATCTGAACATGTGATGTTTTAGTAACCTGAACTTGTTTCCATTTTAAGAACAGTGTTTTACTTATGTGCTTGTTTTCCAATGTGCAGACTTTCACCACCCAGGAAACCATCACCAATGCAGAAACGGCCAAAGAGTGGTTCTTGCGTGCTGCTAATGATGTAAGTCTGAGATGTTCAGCTTAAGTAACAGAATGCAACAGCTTTTGTTGTGCAATTTCTTCCTGATTATTCTGTGTGCTTTGGAGCAAAGCCAATAACTGCCCAAACATAAGCTTAGCAAATGATGTACTTAGGTCATTTCAGTGCTTTGTTAATGACAGACCATTTTGTCCAATCAAAGTGATAAACCCACTAGTTTTTCATTATAAATGGTTGTCATGTATTGTTCCTCCACATCTTGCCTGTTAAGTAATAGAGTAGTGTGCGCCTTAGAGCTGACCAATAATTTGGTAGAACTACTGATAATGAAAACACAAGAATACTGCGTGTAGCACTACCTTTAAATTATTGCCAAATCTTTAAAAACTAGAAATGAAGCTATGGTTGGAATGATACACTGACAATTCTATGGCAGATGGCTGTGCTATGAATAGAAACCTTGTATTTGGCTCATTCTCTGCTATTTCTAACTCTTAAAAGGAAAAAAGCAGATACTGCCTGTTCAGGTAATTAAGATGGTCTGTAACCCGTTCCAGTCAGGGTGACTGTACTTAGTTTGAAAGCTGGGCTTTGAAATTCCTCCTTACACTACTGTTCAGACAACTTACCTTTGTTCACCAGAACACCTTCTGAAAGACTGAAGTCTAAATCTGGAGCTTGACATTTATCAGTAATTCAAGTTGTCTTGGTTTTTTGACCCTGGCTGGAAAGGCAGTGGATGTACGTTGAGCACCATCTGCTCCAAAGCTGTGGTGGTGGTGTCCAGGCTGATAACAGACTCTGAAGAAGAGGGTGTGCCCCTCTCAAGAGGGAATGCTTCCAGAGGGCTTGATGAGAATATTGTTAGAATGTTCTCTTTGGGTATGCTGCCAAATCCCACACTGAATCTGGATAAGATGATTACAAATTGATAACACAGAAAAAACTGATGATAGTCAACAGCTTTTTGTTTAAATGGTAGCAGATGAGCTTTGTAACTAGAAATGAAAATAGTTAAATTCTAGATCTAACTGTGTGTTTATTTTTCTTAAGCCTTCAGCTGTGGCCAAGCACTTTGTTGCCTTGTCTACCAATGCTGTAAGTATAGCCAATCAAGTGTATTTCTCCTATGTACCTTTAAGTCAGCCTTACTTTAAAATTTAGTAGGGAAGCCTATCTTTTAAGATGCTTGAATACCAAATTTCAGCATTCCTCTTGAAAGGAAGTTTTTTTTTCTACTCAAAGTAACTGAAACACTTCTAGAGTATTGAACTATACCAAGACTGGTCTTTGATTATAGATGTATGCTTTTTCTGCTAGAGCTTTAAATCTGAAATCAAGAGCTCTTGTGCTTGAAATGACTCCTGTTATTTATGAGTGTTACCGCTAATTGCTTAAGTGTGTGCGTGAATGCAGTTACATAAACAAATGTTATTCTAAACTCCAGGTAAGAGCTGAAATAGTGCAGGCAGTTTGAATAAAGCTTATGATGGGCACACTCTGATGTGGTGCTTCATTAAAAAGTATGGAGTAGAGTGACTGGCAGCAATTAGCAAAACGCTGCAGTCATTGACAGGCTGTCAGGGACTGACATTATGGTTCTGTTAAATGTAAACTGAATGTCAGTCCAGCTTTAACTATATGGCCGCTTAGATTCATCAGAAAATGAATGTATGCAATTTTTAATAGTGAGTAGTGGTAGTTATTTCTGGAAATGAAAATGTAGTTTTTGTGATGGATGCTATGCATTTTTTAAAATAGATGTAGTTGTGGAATTGTTTATTTAATAGATACATAACTTGTGTTTGTTTGCTTGGTATAAATCTTTTTATGACTGTTGGTTTTACTTACGGTGTTTTTACATGTTTATTTTAGCCTAAAGTTAAAGACTTTGGAATTGACCCAGAGAACATGTTTGAGTTTTGGGATGTAAGTAAATGCCTGATACTATGTGGTAGATGTTAACTGTTAGCTTTTTCTGAAGCAAGTAAGAGGATTCCAACTAGATGTCTGGAAACTGCAAAAGTGCCTAAATTATAGGAGTTGCGTTCAGTGTACTGAAATACCTGAAAACCCTTAACTAAAGGCAAATTGAGAACTCTTGCCCATTCTGTTAAAATCCTCCAGTCAAAGGTCTGAAGAGGAGTCTTCTATGTTCTTAGCTGTCTAATCAGCTGTTGAGTAACAGGAGATAGTCTTGGCTTATTCCTCTGTGCAAGTAGTTATTATAAGCTGTGACATTTGCCTGTTGGTGTCTATGGTGTATAACCTAGGCCTGGTAAAGGTCAGACATCAGAAATGGGAGCCTGATTGGAAATTTTGTAGCAGATGTGTATTTTAAGTATATTGCCCTTAGTCTTGGTCCTTACATGTAATCAGAAACAGGTTGGTTTGTCTCATTGACTAATTGCCTGACAAATGAGCGGCTGTTCAGAAGTCATTTGGAATGCTACCTTTCCTAAGTGTCAGAATTTTGCTGAAGCAGGCTTTCCCTGTAGAGGAATGATACAGTATACAGAAGAATGATACAGAAGCAGTCATCCAAGCTGCCGGTTCAGGATTTGGAAGTGAACTGGCATCAAGGTATCTACTTCAACAGGTGTTCTAAAAATTGGACAAGTAGGATAACTTCAGACTCTCAGAAATGGCATACTTAAGGATTCATTAGGTTGCACTGTAAAGTGCAGGTTCCCTTGGCTATGCCAAATATATATGGTTAACTATCACCAGAATGAGTATTGATTTTGCTGGGAACAGTCTAAGAACATGCTGCTGTTTTCTAATAGTTTGAATGTAAAAGCCTTGCACTTCTCTATCTCAACCATCTCTTGTTTGCAGTGGGTTGGTGGCCGCTACTCCCTGTGGTCTGCCATTGGTCTCTCCATTGCCCTGCATATTGGTAAGTATTCCTGTGATGTCATCATGCCAAGAATTGCTGCTTGCTTCAGGGGTGTAACTATGGAGTACATTAACAATAGTAGGTTGTGAATCAGATTTGGGGCAAATACTATTTACCTGCCTACTCTAAGTGGTTGGATGTGGGTGCTAAAAAATGACCTGGAATGCAATGGAAATGTTGGTATTTTAGTACTACAAATACAGTTTTAGAAATTACCCCACACTTGGGTACAAGTAGTCAAATTCCATTGCTTTAGTCACATAGCCAAAAGTGCCTGATTTATGTAAAGCTGTGTCAGTGTTGAAAATCAGACCTTGCAACTGACACTCCTAATCTTGCAGTAGGATATTTAGTATCTGTGAGTATACACACACTAAACACCAAAATCCTGTCTCCAGGTCTGCATATGAGCTCTGTTTAGCATTGTTAACCTTCTCCTATTAATTCCTTTTGTTCCCAGTACTTTGTCTAGGCTATAGGGCCTGATGATTACATTTGTTCCCTCATCACTGCTTTCAGATGTTTAAAGTCTGAAACGATAATGTTGTTTATTTTTCTAGACAAACGTTAGAATTCTCTTAGACTGGGGTTAAAAGAGTAATGTTGGGTTTGGTGTTTTTTGGAGTTATATGAATAGGAGTTTTCGTGTGTAGAAAAATGTATTATAAGAGCAAAATAAACAAGTCAGGCTTGCTGTTTTGTCTGCAATAAACTGTTCATTGCTGCTGTCAGACAGATTTGGTGCTGACTGCCGATGTGCCAGCCTATCTGCACTTCTTCCTCTTAGACCCTTCATCTCCCACAGCTGGCCTCTGACCATAGGTAGAGCTGCTGCTGTGGTTCCAAACACTTCACCTCCCAAGAGGTGTGTAAGAATCAGGATTTCTGTTTTTGCAGGAAAGGCTAGCCTTAGTGAAACTATTCATTTGGGAAAGTGAATGGAGGTTTAAATACCCTAACTACAAAGCAAAGAAAGCTCAAGTGAAGAGAGAATAGGGAAGGGAGGGGTAGCCTTTTTCTTTGAGAATATCTTATTAGAGCTGTTTTTCCTCACACAAGTGCAGAAATCCCTGCCGTAATAACCTTGCCCTGTTTTTTGGGGGATGTCGCTCCCACTGTCTGTGAAGCGATGAAGTGTTCAAACTTGCCAAAAACTACGTGGCCTCAAAGCAGCCTCTGTATTAAATGCCTCTGTTTTCCTTCTAGTTGCTCATTCTGCTGAACAGGGAATTTAGGCGAAGGTTTTTGAATTATGTTTCATGAAGTTGGGCTTGCTCTGCAGTCTGGGCTTCACGCTTAAGCAAATGTCTGGCTTACGGGATGCAAATTTCAGGAGAAGTCTAAGTGCAACTTTAAACTCAATTAGTAGTTGGGAGCTCTTGCTGCAAACAAGGAATCAAAAGTGTTTCACAATTGTCTCTATGAGAAAAATCAAGTTTGAGTTGTAATAGCAAATACAAACTGAATTCTTTCCATTGTTAGGTTTTGACAACTTTGAGAGTCTGCTTGCAGGAGCCCACTGGATGGTGAGTGTGGGATGCCCATTTCAGATGTTCCTCTTTTAGAGTTGTTAGTAAGGAAAGTGAAGGCAGGTTCGTTTCTAAAGTTCAGCTCCCCGTGTTGTCTTGATGCTGTTAAAATGGCAGTTCATGGGAAGCTCTCACTGGATCAACACAACAATAAAAACAATGTAGGAGTTGGGAGGAATGGCAGTTGCTTTATCAGAAGTGTAACTTTTCTTTGTGTCACATAGGATAATCACTTCCACACTGCCCCCCTGGAGAAGAATGCGCCAGTTCTGCTGGCCATGCTGGGGGTGTGGTACATCAACTGCTACGGCTGTGAGACCCACGCCCTGCTGCCCTATGACCAGTACATGCACCGCTTCGCCGCCTACTTCCAGCAGGTAGGGCTCGGCAGAGCAAGGCTTCCTACAACAAAGTGAAGATAAGCTTCTGTCCTGGTTCAGGGACCTGAATGCATGTGTCAGTTAAAACTGCAGTCACTTAATTCATGTAATCAACTGCCTAAAGAGACTGGTGCCAAGATTGATATCAGCTTATTTGCTCACTTAAAGAACTTTTCCTCATACCTCTGTTATCTTGGTGTCCATAAATTAGGCAGCTGTATCCCTGATGCTTAGAAAATTTCTGTAAACAAGCACTATTTATTGTAGTTGAAGTATGTATGGAAACTTGTGCTGATACTGAGTGATCCCGCCCTTCACTTCTTTAGGGTGATATGGAGTCTAATGGCAAATACATTACCAAGAAAGGCTCTCGTGTGGACTACAGCACTGGCCCTATTGTGTGGGGAGAGCCTGGCACCAATGGGCAGCATGCTTTCTACCAGCTCATTCACCAAGGTAAACAAACTATTAAACACCTTGTTCTGGAATTAAAGTCTGAATGGCTACAGAGCTGCAGGAGTCTGCAGAGTTTGCACTTGTTGAGAGGTTGGGCTCTTATCTAACTTAGCATCACATTGCTATGGGACTTTTAATTAGTGGCTTGTGAAGGCTACAAGATGCAGGTTTTAGCTACAATAAGGAGGTCAAATAAAGCTAAAACTACTGAGCTGTATTGTTACTTAACCCTGCTGCAAATAATAATGCTCTTCTATAAGGCTTTTAAAAATGACTGAGTCTGCCAGTAACTCTGAAAATGGGGTGAGAAGTGAGGGTTTTTCTAAGACTTACCTGTTGCAGGGTTATTGACCTGGCTTTTCTTACAGGAACTCGCATGATTCCCTGTGACTTCCTGATCCCAGTGCAGACCCAGCACCCCATCAGAAATGGCTTGCATCACAAGGTAAGTTCTTTGTTAGGGCACCTTATTTCTTGTGGCTCAAAGCACTGAAGCTTACTTAGTATTGCATTGTGTGATATTTCTAAATGTCCCTTTGAAACTATACAGAAAGGCTCTGTCAACATTCACAACAGATTTAAAAATATCTAAATTATAATTGCATTTATATGTAATATATAATGCAGTGGTATGTTTATTCTTGAAGCAATTGCAGTGACAGCTCTTGAGGCAGCTTAGTGATGTTTCCTGTGGGCCTACTGAAGCTGGAAAGAGCTGAGCAATTAAGTATTTGGAGAGAAAATACCTTGAAGAATTTTAAGGAATGTAATTCTTGCAGAGTAGGAAGAAGCAAATTCTCAGACCTGATGCGACAGCATCTCTGAGGAAACTTTCAAGTCTTAAATTCTAGGACAAAATTTGGTGAATGTAATGGTGTGGCTGAAGTGATGGCCTTCTACATAGATGTTTTTAACCTGTCCAGTTTTTAGTTTAATGTATCATCTGACTAAGGATTTTCAATGAACTAAGACTTTTCTTAACTTCAAAGGTGTAAACATGTTCAGGTTAACTATTTACTGCATACTTCAGAAAAAGCATCTTTACTCACTGAATTTCAGTCTTGTCATGATTTCAGTATACAAGTGCTATTTAAATTGTGTAATAGTTTTTCATCAAGTAACACCAAATACAGGTGAAAATTTAGAGTATGACTTCGTGAAAGAAGGGGAGAAAAGGTTTCATTTGACTATAAAAAACTTACTGTATCTTCAGGTAGGACAAAACCACAGATAAATTTGCAGGCTAACATTAGACAGGGAGCAATATACTAAAACCTTGCAGTGCATTGGTAGGGATTGCTGTATGGTAAGCTGTGGGGATTTTCCTGCATACAGATTAGTAAGTACATCTTAGCTGGTTACCTTTGACTAATCTTTGCACATTTCCATGTTTTTCCATGATACGGTGTAGCATGAGATAAAATCATAGACTATACTGGGTGAAAGGGCTGTGTGAAGTCCTGGCTCCTCTGGTCTCACTCGCTGCCAGCTTCCGCAGGGGCAGGATTCTGCAAAACTGTCCTGGTTGTCTTTGCATACATGTACTTTAAAATAGTAATTAAGTCTCTTGGCACTCTGAGGTACGAAGCAATAGCTAAAACTGCTGCGTATTTTACTGCCACAGTGTTAAAACTGGCTTGTAAGTCTAGACTAGGTCTTGGTTCAAGCACCAGGGACCACTATTCCAGCTCTGCAAAGGGTAACTTGTGTTTATTTCTACCTGCTAGATCCTTTTGGCCAACTTCCTTGCTCAGACTGAGGCCTTGATGAAAGGGAAGACAGCTGATGAGGCTCGCAAGGAGCTTCAGGCGGCTGGGCTGAGTGGAGAGGCTCTGGAGAAGCTCCTTCCCCACAAGGTACCTTGGGGGCTGAGGAGGTGCCGTGGCAGTGAGAGCTTTGCTGGGGGTGGCAGGGCAGCCAGGATGGGGTGGCACCGGTGCGACCTTGGCGGGGCACTTGGAACAGGCTGCGAGCAGCACTTTGGCTCTGGAGCCTTGGGGGTAGAAAAGATGGGCTATCTCAGCACTGCCCTGGGCTAGTGACTTCTGGGTTACTTCTTGTAGCCCACAGTAGCCAGCAATGGTGCTTGGAGACACATTTTTCATTGTGTTTGTAATAAAACATGGAAATGATACAATTTTAAAGCTTTCAGGACTTTGTATTTGCTGCTATGCAAATAGTCCAGTGTGGACTCTAAGGAAAATAAAACCTGCAAGTTTCTGATGTGAGTTGTACAACATACTAGATGGCAATGTAACTCTTGTTTTGAAAGGTCTTTGAGGGAAATCGACCAACCAATTCGATTGTGTTTACAAAACTTAACCCCTTCACCCTGGGAGCCATCATTGGTAAGTAAATTGATTTCTCATCTGTGAAGGCTAATGAAGACTTTCTGATCAAGTTTATTGATAAATCTCTTTCTGCTTATAGCCATGTATGAGCACAAGATCTTTGTTCAAGGAGTTGTCTGGGACATCAACAGTTATGACCAGTGGGGGTAAGTTTCCTTGGTTTGTTTCTTGTATACTTATTGACAGATTCTTGAATCTATCATGAGTTAGAGAACAGACAATGAAAAAGTTTTATAGTTAGAGTGCATCATTATGGGATAGCTTTAAATCAAAACAGATTTTCTGGGGATAGGTTACCATGCCATAATGTGTTATGCATAGGTTAGCCATGCATAATGACTTGTAGATAACAATTTTGGCTAATGACCTCTGTTTAGTCAAATTTAAAAACTATGAATGTAAAAGAGATGCAGTAGTGAGGAAAATAGTCAAGCAGGCTGAACACATGCTCTGAGAATTAGGAAGGAAAATATCTTCCCTATAATGTGTGAAAAAAGAATTGTTTTACCTCTAGAAACATTTAGTAGGCAGTTTGAGTGGCATCTGTTGAGCCACTCAAACTGCCTACTACTGGTGGTCTGATTGACCACCTCTTATTTTTCCTATGCTGGAGAGACAATATTCCTGGCAGAGGTCTGTGTATGCAGGAGCCCTTGGTTTCATGCAGGCTGCATCTATGCACAGAATGAGGGCTGTGCTGGCGCTCCATGAGCACAACAGCAGCTTAGAGGAGTCTGTCACTGTGTCACTTAAAAATGAAAGACTTAATCAGGAGCTAATCGGGTTCTTTCATCTGTAGTAATATGAACTGTACAACATACTGTATGTAGGCTTAGGTAGAGGGATTGGGAAATAAGATTTTTCAGGTGCAGCCTGCCTGTGCTGTGAGGGGTTGTTTTGAAGAGCACATTTGCTCTACAGGTGTACAATACCAGTTTACACTAAGCTACCTTAGTCTTTGTATGTGTTCTTTTGTCCTATGCAACCACAGCATGTTCAATAACTAAATACTGTAGCAGAACCTGAAAATGGAAGACTGTCTAGTACAACCTGATGTCTATTATAAGCTCTGAAATCAGGAATGCGGTAGGATTATGTACAGCTTTTACTGTCACACATGAAAATCCAGAATGGCGTCCAAAACGGTGGAATGTGGGGGATACTGTAGAAACAGCCTTGTTTCTTGCAGCTGTTGGAATATCCTAGGTTCTTACACTGTGAGGCTGGAACTCCTGGATAGCCCACTGTAGTGCTGGAGATGCTTTCAGGCTGCAACTCAGCTGTTCATTGTTCAGGTGACACAAATCAGTGTTATGAGCACTGTCCTGTTCAACAATGAACAGGAGCCAGCTGAATGCATTCTGCACTGGGGAAGGCTGCACAAGTGAATACTGAGGTGAAAAGCCTCTGCTTAACTTTTAAAACAAAATGTTCACTTAGACGTCCTGTAATTTGAGCTGTCTGCTCAGCTAAGCAACTATGAGAACTCCAGTTTTTCATGAATGGCACTGAGTTGAATGCTTTGACAGTAATTTTTGAGGGGTAAAATATCATAGTGTTCACTGGGAAGTTACTTTTTACTGGCGTCTGTTTTTAATATCAGTGCCTTATAGTAAATACAGTTAATTGGTAGCACTAATAATTTTTTTTTTCTTCTGCTTTTATAAATGCAGAGTGGAGCTTGGAAAACAACTTGCCAAGAAAATTGAGCCTGAACTGGAGTCAGATGCTCCAGTGACATCTCATGATAGCTCAACAAATGGGCTCATCAATTTCATCAAAAAACACAGAGCTTGAATTGAAATACTTGGAGGACATCGACAATCTCACCACCGAATACCCTAATCTGTTGTAGTTGTGCTTTTTTTTTTTAGCCACTTCTAACAAAAACAGCACTTTACAGATGTAGCTCTCTTCACTTGTTGCAGTTAACCTTGTTGTGTCAAGTGTTACAAATGAAACTAGTTTTGTGAAGCTCTGAGGTTGTATAGTTGCTTTCTGTTTTTGTGGCTGTTAATCTGTAAAGTGCAATTGGTATATTCCTCAATTCTGATCCCTCAACTTTCTTAAAGATGATCACCTACTGATAATAGAAAATAAAAGGTGTATGATGGATGAGTAAAACTTCTTCACTCTATCTTTAAAGTGCAGCCCTAGTAACATCTGCCTCACTCACTGTGTAAAGTCCTCTGAAGCCAAGTAAGCTGACTTCTGTCTTTCTGGACTGGTTCCTATTGTAAGTTGGAAACTAGAATGTGTTTAAAGAATCAAATCTACAGCTGTAGATTGTTCGGTTAGATTTCATCCCTTTTGAGCAAGATACAGATTTTTTTTCCCAGTGCTACTGTGAAAATGCAAGTTTACTGATGTTTGGTAAAAGATTTCCTGTTTTGTCTGTAAGCTATGTGGACAGCTATCCAAAAAGGAAGTAAGTTCCTGGAGTGACAGTGATATTGTAGCTTCTCCCAACAGTTTTCCAGAGTTTGTGAAGCAAAAGCTTGGGATCTCTTGGAGAAGAAATTTATTTTTGGTATCCTCCAGGGGCGATTTCTCACTGTTTAATCAGCATCACTGTCTGACAACAACAATGAGAAAATAGAGAAACGTGCTTGTCAACAAGTTGTTTATCCTCTTTTGTTCTCTACTACTGTTAACTTCTTTGCTAGCAAACTGGCATGCTCTGGCTATTGTTCTGTAACACCTTTAATAAAGGTAAGACACAAGCATTGAAAGGAAACTTTGGTTCTCGTACCCTCAACACTGACTACACCGTGTGAGCTGGGACCCCTTAGTGCCCGTCTTTGCTGTGCGGCTTCACTGGCCGGGCAGGGTGCTGAGGGCTGAGCCTCTCTGATGTGGCACCTGCATCGTGCTTCACCATCCACCTGCTGGGGTTAGGATCGGACCGATGGAGCAATATTTCCGTGTGAAGCACGGTCACAAAAAGAGAACCCACTGGAGGGAAGCATCCTATTCTTACGGGAGGCTTTAGACCTCTCCTCCCGCCGTGCGCAGGTGCTCAGCACGGCTCGCTCCTCTCGCGCTGTGTCCCTGAGCGGCCGGGCCAGACCCGCCCCTCTCCCTGAGGGCGCTCTGGCCGCGCGCGGGCGCCCCCTGCCGGCGCGGCCCTCAGGGCTCAGCCCGGCCCGTTGTGCTGCCGTGAGGGGAAGGTGTGGCGGCAGCGTGGCACAAGCAACGCCGAACCTGCCGAACCTGCCACCCTCGGGCTCACAGACTGCGCCAAGGGCTGCTCTGTGCCACAGCGCCTCGGGGCTGTAGGCAGACATAGGATGGAAGCGATAAAGAAGCTTTAAAAAGCTATTTTTCGCTGGAGTGGTTGAGGAGGCCACAAGTAATGTGTGAGGGAGGGACTGTGGGTGCGTTTTGAAGATGACATAGTATAAAACCCACATCTGCCTCAAGAACCTGCTGTCAGTGACAGGAATTTTTTGTGGCTTTTGGGTCGTGCTGTTCATGGGTCTGTCCTTATGGGGGCTCAACACTGTTTTCTGACCTGTGCCCTGACACATGTCCTGTGAGGTAACACAGCCACTTTGTCACTCAAATTTCTTGAGCTCCACTGAACTGGTTTAAATCTTTCTGTTTAATATCAAGCCACCCCATTCCTGCAAGAATAAAAGTGATTTCTTCATGAATTGTGCTCTGGTAATGAGAAATTCCGACCCATTGAAGTCTGTCTGGGAAATTGTAATGGGCATGGCTGAGGTCTGATGAAACTGTTGTCATATACAAGAGAGAGTGAAAGGTAATGATGTGCCTAAAGTAGGCAGAAACTTGTCATACCCCTAAAATGGCACATGCTCCCTAATCCTCAACCCCATCCATTACCTACAAGACCTGTTCCTTGTGAAAGCCTCTGAGGAAATACTGTGTGGCGATGCTTCAGCTGATGTAAGTTAAGTTGATATATTTTACATTTGTAATGCTAATTTGACTATATAATCATAATAGTATCTCAGTGTCAAAATTCATCTATGAAGGTATTTTAGGCGTTCTTGAGAAGGTAATTTCTGTATTCGTGGGGAAAATCTGATACTTAAAATATGAATTTAGCATAATTTTATTCCCACTGGACATGTACTTAATAAAGATTGTGTGGGTTTGAGTTCAATGGAGGAGTAAGTTTGTATAGCAATTGATCTAAAAAGACTGTCTTAAAGAGCTATGTGTGTGAAGGCATCTTCCAGTCCTTTTGTTTGAAGAGGATTTGGCAGGAATAATCAATGATTGATCCCTTTTGGCCAATTCACAGTGGGACTGTTCTAATTACTAAACTATCCTGCACTACCTGTGGAGTTCCTGCAGGCTTCATTAGGCTGAAACCTTGAAGGAGGATAAGATAAATAAAGTTCCAAATTTAATTTGTCTTACACATACAGTTCCCAAACTATACTAAGAACTTCAGTTGAACCTGTTGCTGTTATGGAGGAATAAAGAGCACTTACAGATCTGCAGTGATAGCGCTGCAGTGCTCAGGTCATGTGTCTGCATGGATCAGTCAAGTAAAAAGAAGATAGCTTTACCTCATCTGTTCTTTATCTCTTTCAGGTATAGTGTTTATGTTTAGATGTTCTTGAAATTATTCTGCTTTGGTAAGTCCTGCTGTTATTTTTTTGTTTGGCTTCCAGAGAGAACAGTTAAGCAACTTGGTTTATTAATGAAAATTCAGCAGAGAAGGGCATGCTTTTGGCTTCTAGCTCAGTCAAACTCAGTCAAACTTTAATGCTAGTAACTGCATTGCTGCTCTTTCTCTGAAAGAAAACTTCAAGTTTTTGTTAGTTTTGTGGCACACGGGGATTGTCAAAATAGATCAGATAAAAAGTAGTCCTAAAGCGAAACATTTCCAGAGGGCTTGTAATGTCCAGATAATTTTTTATGTCCTCATTTTTTCTTTTGTGTTCCTTCTTCGATGGATTTTTCTGAAAGAAGAAAATTATAAAATCCTGGTGTTCTCTTAAAACAAGATTTTCCAAACCTGGTGGATGTACTTGAAATTTCAGAAAGTATATTCACAGAAGAATTTTTACTCAGGTTGTCATAGTCACTGGATTTTACTTGATGGTGGTTTCACAAGTAGACACACTTTCAGGATTTCTCGAAACTATTTTTTGAGATTTACGTAGCCTTTCCTCTAAGGAAATATTTTGAGCCCGCACCAGTAAGTCGTGTATGGAGAGGGCACTCAGTGTGGCTGTCTGTGCTGAACAGGGCTGTCCCTGTCTGGGAGAAATGAAAGGAGCTGGGGAATGGATAATCCTTGCAAAGCATGGAAGCAGGATGCAGCTGAGGGAAGAGCTAGATGTCCAGGAGTTGGCCTGTGACCGTGCATCTGGAACGCTCTCAAGTATGTGGTAATTCCTAGAAAGGCTGAGCTCTGCCTTTCGTCATTAGCAACAGCCACAAGAGACAATATCTGCTAGAAAGATCCCTCACACAGGGTAAAGGCAGAGCATGTTGTTTGCTGTTCTGAGTGCTAGTGAACTGCAAAAAAAAGTTTGAAAAATCTGGAGTAACAGTTTTGTGTTGAACATGTCTGTGTGGCTTTGGGCTTACTAAAAATACCACATTTGTCATTCTAAGTAAAATGGATAACCAATGAGTTTGACGAGCTCAGACCTTGACTCTGACTTTTCATAAAGTTTTCAATTTTAAAGTTTTCAAGTTGATTTAAATTTATTTAGATGCTCCTGGATTAACTAAAGGGCTTTGCTGTGTTAGCAGAGCTGCTCATTTTAGAACTGTTTCTCCAGGCTTTTCAAGAAATGCAATATCATTTTTTTTCAGCTATCTTGATGAATCTGTTCTGTTTTGTTGTGCTCTTGATACTTCATTTAATGGGTTTTTGTTTTTGTTTTCTTTATTTGCTTTATTTTCCAAAACCCATTATAGACATCAACACAAACAACAAAAGATCAGTTGGCACAACCCTGTGGCTGGGTAGTCTCTGTGCTTTAGCAGCAGTGTTTCCTGAGCTGCTTAAGAAAATCAGTATTACAAGAGCCAGTACAGGGCATCAGGACAGAACAAGAGGGGTCAACACTTTGCTCCCTAGCAACAGGACAAGAGGAAATGGCCTCCAGTTGCACCAGGGGTGATTCAGGTTGGATACCAGGAAAAATTTCTTCACTGAAATAATTATCAAGTAGTGGAACAGGTTGCCCAGGGAAGTTATGGAATCACTGTCCCTGGAAATGTTCCAAAAACATGTAGATGTACAGGGACGTGGTTTAGTGGTAGACCTGGCAGTGTTAGGTTAATGGTTTGGCTTGATGATCTTAAAGGTCTTTTCCAATCTTAATCATTCTCTGATCATCTAGAGCCTCACTGGAATTCTCAATAAATAATTATCAGTATTGATCTTCAATGCCCTTTTAACATGAATTACATAATTTTGAGCTGGGTGAGTTATAATGGTCTATGGCCTAAGTCATGTTCAATTCTAAGCTCATAAAACTGCTATGTGTAATCACAGTGGATTTTAAGATGACAAAGAGGTGAAATTAAAATGAGTGTGGGGACCTCACCCACTCTAATCTTAGAGCTATGAGCATGGTATAAGGACTACTGGCCAAGGTCTATGTGTACAGCTTGGGTCAAATCCTGCTTGGTTATATTTCCACTGAATCGAGACTTTACTGAGGAGACTTACTGTCTTAGAATTCATAGCTAGGATTTCATGGACCTGTGAAAATGTCTCATTGACTTCAGTAGACAGTGGTCTGTGCCTTGGATTATTAACTGCAGTTATGAGGAGATTGGGGTGACCTGGATTATATGGCAAAGACATTTTGGACTATTTCAACCTGGTTACAGATGTACGTCCCCACAGAAGAAGAGTTAAAAACAGGAATCTGCAGTAAGAGGCAGATGCACGTGCAAGGAACTTACAGTGTAGCCTATAGGGTCTTTCTACTCTGGCCTCATAATGCTTTTCAGAGGTGAGCAGTATTCCATAACAAAAAGCACCAATTTTGTTTGAAATGTGTACCTTTGGAGCGAAATTAAAGTTGTAGGAGATGACTGATGCTATGACTGTTGGTGTAAAAGAGATCCTGTAGTAGTGGTCTTCCTTGCAAAAAACATTTTGCTGTTAAATAAGTTTAAGATGGAACAAAAATAATATGGTGGTGTCCTTGAATTCTTTTAATAAGAAAAAAGCATACATAGATATTTAAAATAGACATATGGGTTTTGCATACATAAAAGTACATTAAACTTCTTTTCCCTTTTAAAGCCTCAGAGATCTTCCTTTTGGGAGATACTAACATTCCCTTCATGTTGGGTGGATTTACCGCAAGGAAAACTGGAGAAAACATAAAAGTGTCCGGTTTTATTTAAAACCTTGGTGGTCTTTAACGGCTGCCCCACAGTTCCAGCCTGGTACAAACTTAAACAGAGCTCTTTGTTGCTCTTGAATGTGACATAATCCTTTCATCTGCTGTGCTGAATGAAGTATGCACATGGCTTTTTTGCTACCCCTGCTGGGCTGCCTTGTTACACCTTCAGAGCAAACCACCCCTAGTAAAAAAGCTTGGGCTCCGTCATCCACCCTAATGCCAATAAACAACAGATAACTATGGCATCTTTTGGCTTTAAAATGCTGCCCCTCATTAAACTTGTGTGTTGAGGAAGGAAACGGCTCCCCACATTATTGTTTCTTGCAGATACAGAGTACATTTTTTTGTTGTTTGCATGTTTGCTAATTTGAAGCTCTTTGAAGAATCCTACAGGGAGATCAAAGACAAAAGATTAAAACGTTTTTAATAAAGTGAAGAAGGATCAGGTTAGATCAAAGGGACAAGCTGACAGGAAATAAGTAGGTGCCGTTGTTGGCTGACACTTGCATGCTGTAGGGTGATTTCTGTGCTAATGTGAGGTCAGAAGGAGGATTGCTTTACATCTTATTGTCTCCAGACTTTGCTGACTGGGTGTGTCTTTGTACTTCACTTTAATCTCAAAAATTAAAACCCATAAAGTCACAGTTTGGCTCAGCCACATGATTTTTCTAGTTATTTAACTTTGATTTTGAAATAAAAATAAAATTTGGAATGCACCAGCAGGGTATGGAGGTAATTAATTGGCCTGCAAGGGGATTCAGCTACAGGAATATTCGTTATCAGAGGCACTGGGCCTCAATCACCCCCACTGTCATTCTGCTGACTTTCAGGGAATTAAGTCTTACCCCACTGTCTCAAGAGGAAATGTATTTTCTTTACATAAACACCAAAGCCTTGCATGCTCACAGGTTGTACGGCTGTAGATAAACCAGTACAATGAAATTAATATATCCCGTTCAGTTTCTTATGCAGTTTTATTAGTATAGAGCCGCTAATTGGGCAGAGTTTATTTCTCTGAGAGATTGAAGTTGCAGCACTAACTGGAATGGGCTCACTGGCCTCCTTGTGAACTTCAGTGTGTAGGTTGTGGTGGGTGCAGGGTTGGCTTTGGCAGCCTGGTATCTGTACATCAGAAGTAAGGTGCCTCACAAAATACCCCTTCTAATAGTAAATCACCTTTCTGCCTGACATAGCTAGAAGCTAATTTGAGGACAGTCACAGGAAACCAAGCAGATTTCTTTACTATATGATCCATGGGTGATTTTGTAGTTCCACAAAGATTCCACATTGATCTCCCCATGTGTCTTCACAGATGAAGAAAACAAACAAATGCTCAAGAGGTTTCTATGTCTTTGTGTCTGTGATCATGAAACCTCCTCTGAAAGGATGTTTTCATGTGAAGGTGCAGGATTGGGCCCACAGAAACAATTTTGTTTTGTTCCACAAAGGCTGGTAGCATTGCTGGTAGCACTGGTTTCCTGTTCCACTCAACTACACGTGTAGTTGCTCCTCCAGCACTGAGGGTTCTTCTGCCCTAACGCAGAAGGGCACACCACTGGTTAGGTACCTTACTGGGCATGGCGCAAGCAATAACTGGCTTTTTTCAATCCAGTCAAATCCAGTTAAATCAAATTAGCAGGGTTTGGTATGGCCTTAACAGAAAGAGCTGCGCTCAGCCCCTTGCTTAGTACTATAATACAGATAATAATCATACTTGATTAGAGAAATGTATTTTTATTGTATTTTGTTATTTTTGTCTTGCAGTTGATTATGTAAATGAGCAATCATTCTACATAAACAAAGGAAGGTATTCTGTAAAATAAAGTTACCCAAACTTTTTGGGGCAAAGTAAAACAAATGGGAAGAGATATATGTTTGTAAACTGAAGAAAGTTTGTGAGTCTCAAAGGGGTGTAAGAAAGAGCACTGGTTTGACTAATGTGCACCAGTTGGAAAAAGGGTTCCTTTGCCCTGCCTGTGCTGTGGCTGAGCAGAGCTGTTCTCTCCTGGGGCACATTGCTCAAAGCCAGAACTTCACTTGCTGCACTGTTGTTTGCTGCTTCACACACTCCTTATTGAGGGGTCCTGATGGAAAGCCACACATTGGATTGTGGGAAGGGCTGCTGTTCTGGATGCAGTCAGGATCACTTCACAGTGCAGTCTGTGAAGATTCAGTTTTGGGACACGTGATGACCCCCCAGGGTCATGTTGGCAGTGCATTGAGCCAACAGTAGAGAATGACATGGGAAGGAGATAACATGGTTTGCTTTTGAATGTTGTCTCATTTTTTGTAGTTGGTTGTGTTCCATGGAGCTTAGTGGGTTGCCAGGCTCTTAGTTTTTGTGATTGGTAGAATCTAATTAAAATTGCTTTTAAGTCAGAAATGTGCAGCATTCAGACAGAAAAAAGATTGAAGACTCCTCAAACAGCCCAAGTGCTTCTGCGCGCCCCTTGTAACAGCCATGTCCATCTACCTCTGTACCCACTTAGTCCCTGGTGAGTCCCTTGCTGGACTTGGCTTTGGTGGAAAATACGCCCTGGTGTGCTTCTTTAAGCTTTTGGATTTAGAAATGGCAGGTCATTCTTCTTGAGGTTTATCTGTCCAGTTAAAACATTGGATTTTTGCCTAATTTTAGGTACTGCATGGAGCTCTTCTTCTGCAAAAAAATACAGTCATAGGAAAAAGACTGATTGCAAAAAGGAGTAGTGCTTGGGTAGTAGAAAGCTAGGGATCTTTGGGATCTCAATAGTAGACGGAAATTGCTAAATCTTACTGAAGTTGTGAGGGATACTAATGAGTCTATCTGAACATAGGCTTCTGTATTATAGAAGTGCAGGAAAAATAGGCCGTGTCCAAATCAGAATAATCTGGAGTTGTAAATTGATTCAGTGAAATTTGTGTGATCTTTTAATATATACAATACCATAAACCTGCAGGCATTGCAGGAGACTGATAGGGTTGGAATGTAGCAGAAATTCAAGGTACTCAAAGCAGTCTAACAGTATGAAAAGAAATGGAAGAAAAAGAGAGTCTCTTTTAATGGACTTTGCAGAATGAAGATTAACAATTCAGGGAGAGGCGCAAAGCGGGGAATAAGGATGTTGACAAAGTGTTATGGTAACAGAAAATTCAGTGATGAAATGCAGAATTCCCCGAGGGAATCATAAATCAGCTTTAGTCTATGAGGTATGTTGGTTCCTAAATCAGCAGGAGTCTGGTACCTAAATAGCTTTGCAGTCCAGTCCCAGATGCTTTACTTTGGACTTTTCTCTTCGCTTTAGGTTTCATGTGGTTTTAAATTTAACAAGGCACTTGTTCCTTTTGAACCAAAGCATGTTAATAGTGTCCTTAATATATTTATAAAGCAAAGAGTCTTGAAGGGTAGCTTGGTATTTTTCAGAGTTCAGAAATGCTAAGTGTTTTAATAAAGTAGAAAGCATTAAGAAAAGGTTGAAAAATGACAGGGAGTGTCAAGCTGAGACTGAATAACTTTGGAAGATTTGATTTACCCCATGCGTGAATTTTTGATGTGTCTTTTTGTGATTCTTTGGATGTGTGGCTGCAGTGGCAGGGTACTCAGTATGTACGATCCAAACACAGACACAGCAGTTTACTCGTTGATGAATACGTCAGCCAAGGGCGATGTGGGGTTATCCCGTGTGGATGCAGATGGGAGGGCTGGAGCGGAGCCGCAGGACAGCAGCCCGTGTCCACTAGGTGGTAATGCTGGGTGCGGAATGGGCTCCCTCCTGCTCCCGAGGCCTGCCGCGCTCTCTACTGCTGCAGGGGAATTTCGTACAGTAATTAATTTGATCCGAGAATCTACTGCCTTTTCAAGGAAAGCAGGACTTAGTAAACATGGAGCTGGTGGCAGTGCACCAAAGCCTCGTGTAGATATGCCTTTTACAGTGGTACACGTCTGTAATTTCTCTATGTAAGTTTTGGGGTGGTTTCTAAAGCTGTTGACCATTAACTCTACAATAGCTGTGTTCAGCACCTGTTATCTCTAGCTATTTTAAAAATATTCCTCACAGTAAATTATAGTCTTTGGTCCCAATAACACGTGGAACTGAAAGAATAGCTGGATGACAAAGTGCCATCACTGGTGTCAGTGGGAAGGAAAATTTACTTGAAGTGATTTGTGAGGAAAAAAAAATGCTGAGAGGTATTTAAAATTAACTCAGTACAGCAATCTGTATGCTGAAGCCTTTGTTTAATAGGAGATCCTGGTGTCCCGGACTTCCACAATGTCAGGTTAGAAATTAACCCAAACTGAAAAGGGAATTTGGGGAAGGAAGAGCGTGATTATTGGATCTAGAATTTGGAGCAAATGATTTAACAAAAATTTCCCTGGGTCTCCTGACTGTAGGAATCAGTTACATTTCTACTGTTTTTTGTGAAGGTAGAGTTACCAGCAGCAAAATATTTTGTAGATCAAACACTGGGTCTTTCAAGATTGACTGCATAGCATTACTCCTTCCTGCAAAGTCTAGGGATGCCCACTGGAAAACTCCTGCTTCAGTCTTGAAACAGCACAGAGCAGTTCCATCTTACTTTTCGCTGGTGAGTCTATGAAGCAAACCCATGTATAGTAGGACCATAGATAGAGATGGGCTCTGCCACAGTTCTACTGTGAAGGTCTGTCCCTGGAGGGGCTGCAACCCCAACTTATGTTGGAGTAGAAAGTAAAAATCCTGGGATTTTTTTTACAGAATTTCAGAAAATTCTGAAAAATGAGTTTGGGAATATCAC
The DNA here is from genome assembly GCA_013398055.1 of Ifrita kowaldi. Taxonomy (NCBI): domain Eukaryota; kingdom Metazoa; phylum Chordata; class Aves; order Passeriformes; family Cinclosomatidae; genus Ifrita; species Ifrita kowaldi. The sequence continues at coordinate 127,400 of VZRS01010630.1, read as the reverse complement.
CCTGAAAAGTTCTAATTTTGAACTCTGTATTAATATTTAAAAATGCAAAAGGCAGTGCAGCTTTCAACTGACAAATGTTAAGGTTCAGTATTGTATTCTGGGTCCTTTGGTCCAGGCTTTGCTCAGGCAGTTCTCTATGTTAACGTGTAACATTCACTTGAGAGGGACAGAGGATGAGGAAGACACTGGCCACATTTACTGGGGAAGTGGGGAGGCAACTTCCACCCCTGATGTCAGGAAAGTGTGGGTGGCACTGGACAGCCCTGCCTTGCAATAGAGTCCTGGTGTTTATTTGAACTTGGTCAGTGTGCAGGGTTGCTGGAGAAGGGAATGCGGCTTGCCAGGCCCTGTCTGCAGGTTCTGCAGGTGCCATGTGTCTGCCGTGGGACAGGCGGGGGGCGGGGGCTGAGTCCCGTGTGCAGCCATTGGATTGTTCTGCCTTACAGCGACCAAACAGCCTCTTGTCACACCCACACTGAGGTTTATGAGGAGTCTGTAAGGCTGACACAGTTCCAGGTAATGAGCAAAATTGCAAACCAGAGGTGGGGAGAACCACTATGTCATTGTATTTTGGGGGAATTGGCTGTATTTTATTTTTTCCCCCGCAGTCTGAGCTCAGTCTGGAGTCAAGCTGTGCAATTGTTGCTTTCATCATCTTGCCTTTTCTCTCTCCATCAGGTATTTATTGCCCTTCAAATGCCGATAGAGTTCAAAGTACACTTAAGCCCCAGCATTAACTCTAGACTCAAAACAGACCAGTAATGTCACTGGTATAAATGAAAGCTTACAAGAACAATAGATGTCACTGTTTTAATGCTGGCAATAGGGATTAGTCATATCCTTTTCGAAGAAAATTTTGTATTTCTGCATTACACTTTGTTTTTCCCGATTAGATTTCTTGTCAGGCTGTGCTGTGTAACTTAGTCTAATTTTGCTAAGCCTGTCATTGTAGCAAGAAATCAACATTAGCAACAGTAAAACTTGGTTTTCATGTTCTTGATCCTGCAATCTCACCCACAGAGATGGCACTTTTGGTTAGTATAGAGTCCACTAGTTTAAATGCATTTCTTTGTGTGCATAATGGCTTTATTGGGCAAATCAGTGCCATGGTCAAGAACTGTACTTGCTAGGATTCACTTGGAGTAGGAAACATGTCTGTTAGAGTCTGTCAGGTCTATTACATACCTTGCCCTGCCCAACTGTATTTTGACTCTAAGCAAAATGTAGTTCATCTTTCTGTGGGAGACTTTTTTCCTTTAAAAAAAATCCTGTTATATACATTTTTTTTTATTTACCTGTACTTGCTTAAGTTTTTTGCTACCTGTATTTGATGTAATTGTCATTTGCTGTTTTAAACTTATCTCTAATACCTCATGTTTATGTGACTGGAGAAAAACACAATTTTCTTAGCAACTCAGAATTATATTTTGGCACTATTGAGCTTCTTCCTCAAAAGTAAAATGTTAGCATTAGGTGGAATGAGGCACATCACCTAATATGGTAATTACGGAGACAGACAATCATTAACTTTATTAAAGATCTTGAGACTGATCCAAGATTATAGAAAACAAATTATATTTTTTGCTTATATTTTGTTATTTAAAAATGTGTAAATGCCTTGTGGATGGGATTTGAAAAATAGGTACAACAATCTCAATTTTGTAAAGAGTATGTACAGTCTTTGTATATGACTCTGACAAAACATAGGATTTAACTCTCAGATAAGCTTGCTGAAATATTTGAACAGCTCTCTCTAGAAAATGTTAATTGAAACCTTAATATTGTCAGAAAAAAAGATTGGCGTTTTTATAGTTTAAAAAAAAAATCAGTGAGACAATTCTTACCTAAACCTGTGTTTTTAAGACTTTGGCTCTATTACCTGTTGCTGGTACCAGAAAAGACATAGAAGAATATTCAAAACACAGTAAAGCCCCACAGTTATAGTGCTAGTATTTGCTTGGGGAGAGTAGAAATATTGGAGCAAGTAGTGCGTATCCTACAAATGAGCAGGGCATTTATCTTCATTGTACACCTGATATTGGCATTAAATGCTCTGGGATCAACAAGACTGCCACAAACCCCTCTGAGGAGATGTGCAGGTCACAAAGCTGAATTTGGCCTCTGCCATTTGGGAAACTCTCCCTGCCCTGGCCTATGCCAGTGCTGATGACGCAGGGGACACACTGAGGACGCGGTCATGTCTCTGAGGTGTCACTGACTTGCTGTCATACAGCTGCTGTCCCAGGCTGGCCATGGTCCCCTGTAGGAGGCACTTTCAGTCACACAGTGAGAATGGAGAAGCATGAATTTGGAGGAATGTTGGGGTTTTAGGAGGCATTTCCTCAGCACACTTCATTTTTTGCTTCTCCTAAGTTTTGGCTGTTATTGATTAGAGAGTCTGTGGTCATAGAGGAGTAAAAACTCCAAAACCAGTAGCAACCTGCGGCAGGTCTCACCTGACGGAAAGGAGCAGTTTCAAAGGATGGTGTCTCACCCTGAGTAGCTGCTTACAAACTCCACTTTGGGCTTTTTTGAGGCATGAGAGGGAACTTGTTTAAGCCTCTTGTTTAAGACTACAGGTGTTATCATCTCTGGCTTCCAAGGGAAAACCAGTGCTTTTTACTGGGGAGTCCTGTGTCTTATTTGTGCATTTTGAAAGGATATAATAATACCAACACTTACACTTTTTACATCGAAAGGTAGAGCAGTCTCTGTGTGTACTGTGGAACAAAAGATCTGTTAACTTTTTTTTCCACCCCTAATTAATCAATAGATGAATCACATGTTCTCTTGTACTCCATATTTCCTGTCCTTTTGTAAAATGTTGTCTTTGTACTTACACGTAATGTTTGTTCAGCATGCAGAAGGCAGATGAGAGGGGAAAGAACTTACCATGAGACGTTGAATGTTTCAGGCAGTTGCTCTGTATAGTTGCATTATTACGAAAGGAGAGATCATCTTGGCATGTGCTGGTTTGCTTTTAAATAGTAGTAGATGTTTCTTAAAAGGCAATGGGCATGCGATGTTCAATTGGAACTGGACTAAAGCAAACAGGCTTTCTCCTTTGACAAGCTCACAGTTCATTAGGGTAAATTACCCGGTACTGAGCTCCCTGTATGATTAGATGGTTATGGGATCCAACCTAATTAGTTTAAAGCTGGCTTGGGTATCTGCACAACACAGCTGTTATTTCTGTGCTGCGGTGCAGACTTAGTCTAAAGTCTTCATTTGAAATCCATTAAAGTCAAAGCAGCTCTTTCTGTTGGTTGAATAAGCTTTGCATCAGGCTGAAAACGTGTCAAGAGTAGAGTACAGAAAACAGAGAGCCTGGCAACATGGTCCAGGCCTGGCATGTTTATGGGGATGCAGCGCTGTGGGGAGGGGGCTGAGAATACAGGCACAGGGTGGCACGGCATGGGGACAGCAGGTTTAGGGGCCAGGCTGGGGGGGGTGGTGAAGGGGCCTTGTGTGTAATGGAAAAGCACAGCAAGGAAAGGAGGAGAAGTCGGAGCACCGGAGGGGTGAGGGAAGACTTCTGAGGAGTTTTGCCAGCAATGAGAGAGGCTTGGATTTTGTACGGAGAAAGCCAGAGCAGCACTGGGTGGAAAAGGGCTCAGTCAGAGCCTCTGCGAGAGGTGGGCAAGCAAAGGCAGGGCTGGCAGCTGCCGTAAGTGGCACAGAGGGAGCAGCTAAGGGAGGGAGCAGCTTGGGGAAGTAGGCAGCACAACCAATCTAGTGGTAAATATTCAAGTCTTCCTTTTCCCACTGCATGAAATTATTTGCTGCAGCCAACACTCTCTTTAAAGAAATCCATCCTGACAGCAGTGGGGGAGCAGCAGGTGAGCCCCAGGGGCTGGAACAGACAGTTGCTCCTCAGACTGGTGGAGACATGACCACGCTAAGGAGTGATATGCTTCTGAAAAAAAAAAAATCTGAAAAAGCATAGCAAGCATATTTTAGGGCAGGATGGAATGTTTGCTCAATTAACTAGTCAAAACAGGATTTCTTTGTGTTCCTCACAGCACTGCAAAGGGAACTCCCTTTATGAGAATTAAGTTCTTTGCCTGTATCTTTATTACCCAACATATACTGTCTTCAGGAGTTTCACTAGTGTTAGCTGATCACACTCTCTGTTGTGGATTAAAGAAACTGTTTTGTCCTGACCTGACTGGATACAGAAGCAATAGGATCAAAATTAGACAGCTTGCTCAAAACCTGAAGGATTTGCGATCACAGTTAACATCACAATACTGTTCTGCTCATGTAGGCAGGACCATAAGATCAGCCGAAACCATGTTTTCATCAAGCCTTACCCACTGCCACCATGTGTTTGGGTTTTTTTTAAATTCTGGAATGGTCTTCAGAACACCCACTTCACACTTATCTACAAACTGCAGGTTGCAAAACATACCCTCTAACAAAATTCAAACCATTAATCTCATATAAAAGATCAAAAGCTGTGAACTGCAATGTCCCACTGAAAGAGATCTGGAGTGAGAGCTTCATTCTGGTCTTAGATCCTTACATTAACATGAAACTTGTTAAGTGACATTCCCAGACTAACTGGAAAGCAAACTATGCACTACAGTACACAAGAAGACAAAACAATTATTGTCCTGTCCCTTTACAATATGATCAGATTTAAAAGTTTTGCCTAACCCTGTCCATCAAAGGTGTATAATACAATAAAGAGCATGAATATCCTGACTGTGTAAAATGTTTGCTGCTTCAGGGAAAAGGCATCAATTTTCCCTCTTCCACCTCAAGTCCTAAAAAGTCGCATGTTAAACGGAGAAATATATGTAATTTCCTAGCTTATTTTGGGCAACAGGGGTACAGCACAGATGTGGTGCAACAAACACAATCTCCTTAACATTAAAAGAGCACATTTAAATCAGACAAGACTAAACTAAGCAGACCAGCCTCCCTCAGCCTCACACCTGGTCTCTTGTATTGACATTGCCTCATAACTCTGAATCTTCTATCCTTTTTCATATTTCCTGCTTGAATTAAGGTTATCAGAACTAAGGTGGTTTTTTTCAAGGTTTATACTAACAGAATATGCAGCAGGAATATGTCACCTCTGCTTTAGCCAAAGTTCGCACTTTGTGACCTGTGGATTGGGTGAATAATTTTGGCCATAATGTTTCATGGGATGCTGCTTCCCCTGCTAACCACCCCATCAAGGAGGGAGTTGTGGCTTGCAGTTTTCAGGCCAAAGGCAAAGACTTACCTCTAACTACTTACAGTGCACACAGCCACTCTATCAATTGGTTTGTCTTGGAGCCCTGCTCTTATTACTATTTGCCATTCTCAAATTGATGTGTCATCTGTGGATTTACTATCCAAACAGTTTGAATTTTTTTCCAGTTTATAGGTAAAAATACTAAAAAGCCTACTGTCAAGACTCAACCCTGTGCAATGCCATTAAAAACACAGCTAGTTAATGATGAGTCTCCATTGACAATTGTATTTGTGGAGCCATTGCTGAAGTGGTTAAAAGGACTGAACTCCAGCCAGGTTGGTTGCAGTGGCTGTTACTGCTGCAGCTGCACCACTGCTGTTTGCTTCTCACTGGTGTGAAGAGCTTCCTGCTTGTTCCCAGCTGCGTTACCAAACTGTTTCTTCTTGGGATAAGGGTTTTGGCTCTAGCCCTCATTCGAACAGTAGGATGAGAAGGAGGACCCACTCTCTGTGAGGCTGACCCATCTCTACGGCCCCTCAACTGGGCTAAGGCCAAGAGAACCAGTCTAGTCCATGTGCTGTGCCTGCCTTGGCCCCGTGAGGCACAACCAATTCTGCTTGGTGCTTGGGACAGCTTGCATTGGCTCTTTGACTGCTGATTCCCAACCACTGGCAAGGTACCACTGTGTTCCTTTGGCTCGGGCTCAGGGTCCTTAACAGGCCTGTGAAGTGTTTCCCCCAGCCAGCTGACTCAGCCTGTGTTGTCAGTGTATATTAGCACATTGCTGAAGAACCTCCTCGATGTCCAGGGGAGAGCTGTGGACTGATGATTGCACAGCGATGTGTGTCTGCTCACTGATCGCCTTCAATGTACAAGAGACTTCAAGAGAATAAATACTGGCTTCCTCCAGAGAGGTCTGTGCCCAAAATGCAGCTCTAGGCCACATAACTGAGGGGACTTATTCTGGACAGTTCACTGACTTCCGCAGAGAAGAGCAGCATCAGGTGCAGAGTCAAGGCTGGGATGCCATAGAGGTCCCAGCCTTTAGGGGCCTGTGGTATCACCAGACCAAGTTATTGCTCTCCTGCAGCCTATGATAAATTATTTAATTCCTTGATACTGTGTTTTGCCCTTGTGTTTCCATATACTATAGAGCTGAAAGTAGACAGAAAAAATGATGGAATAATGTCATACCTAAAAATGGGCATATTAATTTCTCTGTTAGCCATCTATTGTAGTCTGTACTCTTCAGAGTTGAGGTTTTAACCTCATTCCTGCTGCACTATAATGAACAAGATGCCTAGGAGACAGGTGACTGAGCTAGAAAGGATATGGAGGCTGAAGGCTGAGCTGCACATTTACATACATGCTATAGTCCTCAGATCTGTGTCTGTAACCGTTTTTATATATGTTTATATGTAGTCCTGCCACATCTCTAAAACATCCTAAGCAACTGCTGACCAGAGCCAATGCCAGTTTGCTATTGAGGCCATGTGAAACTGAGAGTCTGAGTGGTGGCTGCTGCCTGACAAGGTGACAGAATTGCTGCTGTAGTGACTGCACATTAGTAAAGAAACAGAAACGTTTTTGGTGCCATTTTTGTCTGCAAAGCCCAGACAGTACAGCACAGTCCAGTGGCTGGCTTGGGATGTGCAGACCCCCTTGCTTGTCCTGGTTTTTTGGTGATGGGGTTTTTTTCCAACAATGCAGCTTTTCACTTTACATTGATGAAAACATGGGTTGCATTTGCTCACAGCAATTGAATAAAATGTACCATGAAGTATGATGATAACTGATAAGCAGACAAATATTGTTGGTCCTTCTCTCTACTAAACATGCCACATGAAAACAGAAATGTAACCTGCAACAGGCTTCATTCATTCAAAAGTGAGTGAAATCCCTAAAGTCCGTTAGCTATAACATGGGAAGTAAGTAAGCCTAATACACCTGTTCTTTAGTCTACAAAAATACCATTCTAATAATACTGCCTTGAAGACATAAAGCAACCCCTTATTATGGTCCAATTTTTAGATATAATTTCACTACGGGAATCAGTAGCTCATAACTGTGGACACTTCACAGTTTCTCTATATGTTGCTCAGGAAATAAAGTGTTTTGGTAGAACCCTTTGTAGTAATCTTGAGTTTGAAGATTTTTTTCACTTGTTTTAATATATTTTAGTTTTTTCTGGGTTGCATTCCTTCTGATGCTGCCCTGGCTACCTTTATAAACATCTGAACAGTTACTCTGTTTTCAGATACAAAGAACAATAGCACGTCAAGCGCAGTGAAAATACCAAATATTGATCTGTCCTTTGAATGCCAGAAAAGCTCAGCAGGAGGCATACAAAATATTTCTGAAAAATGATAGCTTATCACCTGCAGACCTGGAGATTGCTGTCTATTATTATAAAGACTTGCTGGAGGGCTCCAGTGACCTCCAGCTTTCAGCTATTTGTGTCTCTTTCAAGGCAGAGAGAAAAAATCTCAACCCTCTCCACAATGTTTGCATTCACCTCATTTCCTGTGTCTTTCACCTAAGTTAGGGAGGTGCCCTGAAGCACATCAGCCACAGTGATGCAGCAGCATCAAAATTTCACAACAGTGGTGGGAGCTGGTGCATGAGCTGCTTTCAGAGTAAAGATTTGGCTGCCTTGTTTACACCCTTGCAATATCCCTATCACTTAATCAAGTGGGGTGGTTTTCAGAGATGTTACTCTTGCTACATACATGTTTAAAATCAAGCTGCACCTTAATGCTAATTGCACTGTGTAATCTGATGTGGTAATTATTTCCCTGTTAAAAACATGCTTGTGTTAATCTGGGGATACCAGAAATGTTAATGCTGCTTTTCCAGTCAAATTTGGCCCTGTGGGGGCAATGAGGGTTTCTGTTTGCTCTTCCTGGCTTGTCGGGTGACAGTGGCAAAACACTGCTGCTGAGGGGCACTCACCAGCCACCACAGGTTGCTCAGGGAGCTGGAAGAGTCACTATAACCTCCAGAGTCATCCTTTTTGGAGAAACAGAGACTATTTCTAGTTTGGCCATCACTTTCTCTTTTGGACAGGTCTTGTGTGGTCCCAGCAGCCCATTTCCCCCAGTTCTTGGTGTTCCCCTGGTATTTCCCAGAGGGACAGTGGGTTCTGGTGTCTCATCAGACAATGGAAAGAGTGGTGTTTGAGCTAACAACTGAGGAGAATTTGAACCCTGAGCTTGTGGTGGAAAGTGGAAGAAAAGAGGATCTGTGAATGGTGAACCTGCCACGGGGTGAAGCATGCTTGGGAGCACCCACTCCACACAGCCCCTTAGGACTGTGCTGCAGGACTCCAGTCTGGAGAGTTGTGGAAATGAGTGGTACAGCATGGAGGTGGCAGCGCCACTCTTTGGTGTCACACAGCTTTTCTGCCTGCCTTCATTCTTCTTTTATTGTGGTCATGAGGTAGTAGCGAGTGATATTATCCCTCTTTCAGTGTCATAACTCTGGGTGATAACTGTTATAACAATTCCACAGACGTTAAATTCAGCTGGAAGAGCTAACCTGAAGGTTTGTATGGATAGATGGTGGTATGCAGTCGATGTGTGTGCCGGGTTGGAGAATGCAGTAGGAGCTATTACCTTCAGTTTACAGCTGTAAATTAAAGTGTGCCTGTCCCTGCTTCCACTCGTAGGAAAGGTGCTGATACTCTTAAGTCTTCCTTATTTTCTGGAGAGAAAATGGGTAGAAGGCAGTATTTGGGATGGGGTAGGTTGAGATCTTGGCTTGGTAGGGAAGCCTGCCTGACAAGCAGAGGGAGAAACAAGGGCCGAGTGCAGTTGAATTAGGTTTCCTTATGTGCTTGTGAAGCTCAAAGATACCAACAACGAAGGTAGGTTTGCCTGAGTAAAATGATTAATCTCCATATATGGCATAAATCTACATAAATTACTACTTTTTAAAATTTCGCAGTTAAAATTATCATATCAGTGTATGTTATGTTGTAAATCTCCTGCAATCCAGTTGATTTTTTTGTGCTCTACTGGCAGGTATGCTCTAACTACTTTCACTGTCAAGGTGATATCTCTGTTCTCGTCTTAAGCACAAAATGAGGTACCCTGTGGTCCCTTTTAAAATGTCGCATCAGTTACTGTCACAGCTGGGCCTTTTTCCTGTCCTTTCGGTTTAGCTTACTCAGTCATTTCAGTACACTCATTGTGTACACCTGTGGTGTTCTCAGGACTGCTAACATTTCATTCAAATTGTTAGTCTGAATTAGCCATCCATGTCAAACACAGGGTCATATGCACCCCTACTGTGACCCAGAAATAATTACTGGAACACTAAAGCTGAGTTTATCCCAGTATGGTCAGAGTCTGCCACTGAGAAAAGTTTTTTTGAAAACTGTGGAAATAAAACCCAAGCAAACCAATACTGAGAGCTTCAAATCTCTTTCTCTCTCTCTCTTTTTATGACACAAAACCTACATATTCTCCTATGGTTACTAACATCTGAGATAATTTATATTTTTTTTATATCTTCTAACCTGTTTTCCTCTCCTGTATAAAAATGGTCAGTCCTTGTAGAAATTGCTGTGAGAACTAAAATTTAGAGTTTTTCCTGCTGTTTTTCAACAGAGGGAGCTCTAAAGAAGCTTATCTTTCCGTTGAAAGAGTAAACTGACTGCATCTTCAAAAGTGCTTGAGGAAACAGCAACTCCAACGTGCATGCCTTTCATGATCATGTTTCTAAGTGAACTCAGGCCGGCCTTGAATTCTCTAACGAGAGAGAGTTTTCATTGATTGCTGTATTGAGGCTGGTCTGTAGCTTTTCCTTGCTTGATGAGAGTCACTCTGGAAAACTCATCTTACAGACCTTCTTCCCTGGGGACACCCGGGGGCTCTGTTCCTGCTGCCCCAGGGAGCGAGGTGATCTTTGTTAAAGAGATTTACAGAGAACAGGGATGTCAGGGTGGGTGTTTTCCTATGGATGAGTGCTGGAGTCGCGGCTCTAATGGAAAGGTTAATTCACACGGACTGGTTAGAAATCACACCCTGTGAGGCTGGCAGGGCCCAGGGGACCTGTCCTAGTGACCTTAGTGATGGTGACACTCAGGTGTTCTGTGTTGCAAGAGCAGACCCATAGGGTGGTTACGGAGCCAGCTGGAATGTGGGGTCACTGCCACTGGGGCTTTGGAGGCCTCATGCAGCCATGTGCTCCCCTGTGTACAAAATGCACACCAAAGGGCCTTCAGACTTTAAAGATAAAAATATATTAGGAGCCAGGCTGGTACTGAGTGAGGGAGTGGGTGTGTAGGGACTTGGGGCTGCTTTTATCAAAACCATCTGTTGACAGTATACACTTAATATCTGGCAGGGACCTATGCAGTTTTTAAACTGTATTTGTATATACAGTACCTGGAAACGCAAGGCCAAGTTCTTCCAGAAATCATTTTGATTTACACTTTTGGGAGGAAAAAGGCATACCATTGTAAAAAACAAGGTTTTTATTGTTACAATGCAAATATACACTTGGCTATGTTATTAATGCTTTTCCAAAGGGTTCCTTTTACCAAACATACAGAAAAGTAGATCTGAGAAAAATGACAAATGCCATCCAGCCTTGCTGCAGCTTCAACTTTTAGCAGCAGGGTGTGGTTTATGGACTTGGTATACCTTTGTTCTAGTAAGATCATCTTTGCTCTAGTCCTTGAACCAAAGCTTTTTATTAACAATCACATGTTCATTGTCTTTCAGAGACTGTTATACTAAAATGAAATTACTCTGTTTCTAAAAAATAAAAACCTAAACCCCCCCTGCTCCTTCTCCAGCTGACAAATACTCCTTAAAGTATAACAAGGTGCAGCAATCTGTGGATCCTACTGACGTACTAGAGATTATGCTCATACTAGAAATCGTTCTCAGTAGTAAAATGGCAAAGACTAAATACTAAATTTTTGTTCTTGTAAGTCTTCATCTCTGGGTTAGTGTGATGCTTATTTTCTGGTTTTCTGTAGTCAGCCAGCTCCTGACATGGCTAACAGTGATGGTAGATGTTTGTCAGCTGGGAGGTGACCATACATCAACATAAAGGTTTTCAGATGTGACCAATTTAGCTTTCTGGTATTGCTCTTTACAATTCTGTAGCATTTTAAAATACAGTCTGCTTTGTATATTGAATCATATGATTAAGGAATGCAAACTCCTATACTATTCCACTGAATTGGAGTTCTGCCCCCCACAATGGTGACTGTAGAAGGCTTTTATTGTTCTCTTCAAGTCAGGCCCTATGCAAGCAAAGGTCAGGCCGCAGACATAACTGTATGAACAAAAACACTCGCTAGTAGAGGTTGTTTTGCTTGTAAACTGATACAAGGTAGGCTGGTTTAAAAGCAAAGAAACAGTATTTTTCTACTCAGGATAGACTGCATGTATTCTTAGAAGTTTTGTTCACTGTACATGCAAACTGCAGGAATGAGGCTAGTTTTGGAAAGAGGTATTTCATGAGTGCCTGCTTCGAAGATTCAGGAGTGTGTGTACTTCTGCAGCAGCAGCTCCGGGGCTGTGCTGAACCTGACACCTCACCGGGCGGAAACAGCAGGAAGGCACTCTATGATCCTTATCTGGCTGGCTGTAATTATGAAAGCTTAGTGTGAGAGAAAACTTGTATCACCGCTGCTGGAACTCTGTGGAAATTGTCTTAAGTAATTCAATACATTTTGTCCTTAAAATCTTGGTGGGCTCTTTAGTTCTCATGCACAATCAAAAACCCTCAAACTATTACTGAAGGAGAGGCTCTAGTTAAACAACATAAAACGTGCAGTGCGAGCGGGGCGATGTCTGTGAACAGCATGAACAGCTCAGAAAGGAGCAAGTCCTGGCCCAGGAGCCCTCGTCCAGGCAGGAGGCGGAAATGCCAGTGGGAGAAGTTGGTTCAGGACAGAAGGGGCAGCACAGTCTCTCGTGCCACTCTCATCCTCTGCACTGCTTGCAGGAAAGCTCTGACTGCAAGATGTACTGATGGGGGAACTTAAAAAACTCCACAGTTTATCCTGAGGAAAGGCTTAGCCAGGAGAGGTTTTTTGACTGCCAACTAATAAGTTGTTGACTGTGACATGACATCCACTACATATTTTTAATTCACTCCTTTATTGTGCTCAACCAAATTTCAGTTTAACAATACAGAGCTGTTAAGGAAAGAACAGCAGTACAAAACCTCTAAAGAGGGAATAATATGAAGTAGATCTAGAGATGTCAGTCTGACTGTGAAAACTGGTCACTGTCGTGGAGCAGTGTACTCCCTATACAGTCATTTGTATAATTTATAGTAACTATACAGTTCTCATAGCCACAAGACTATCAGCGCTCTTTCAGACAATATTTTTGAAAACACATAATAATGAATCTCAGCTGGCAAGAAATCTCTTCTTTTAACTCTTAAAACTATTTCTTTTCAAGACCACAACAATGTAGGGTTTTACAGAAATGTCAGGTTTGAACAAAGTCCGTGTTCTTTGAACAAAAAAACTCCTTCAATACTAGAAAATAGGAGTAGGCAGAAATATCTTCCAAGAAGCGTGTTTCAAATTTCAATTTGCTGCCAAGGGCAAATGGAGATAGGAGGCTGGTGCCTATGCCCTGGTTTTGGCTGGTTTGCATCACCTGAGAGCTGCCTTGCTCTCTCACAGCTGTGCTCAGCCAGTGCCAGCCTGGAGGAGACACCTCCCTCTGCCAAATTAGTATGACCCAAGAATAAATCCTGGCTTGTTCTCCACACTGCTTTTCTTCTAGAAGGTGTTTGAGAGTATGGTTGTGCTATTTGTAAAAGTCAAGCATGTAACCACCAGCTTTCTCCGATACTGCCATGTGTTTGTGGAGCACAGGCCCTTGCAAATGGCAATTATACAGGAGAATTCAACTGAATTTTGCATACATGAACTAGTGTAAAAAAATCTGGGGTTTTGGGGTTGGTTTTTTTTGTTGTTTGGTTGTTTGTTTTTTTAACTGAGGCTGATATTAAGCGTATATCTTTCATGTTTAAATATTAATGCTGTCTTCATTTTTTTAAAATGTTAGTAGCTAATCCTATTTATATTTGCCCACAATACCCATGAACATCAGTGAGCCAAATTCTTTCACGTTCATATTTGTTGGACTCGTCACATTATTTTCAAAAAATCAGCCAGTTGGCATGCAATACAAATGCAAAAGCTATCCTGCTTAAAAATTGGAGAAGCAGAGTTCATTTAGGGAGAACAGTTGAGGTGATGACAGGAGCGGGAGAGAAGGATGAGAGGGCTGTGGGACTCTGAGCTCCAGGAGATGCATTTCGGGTGTTGAGTGTTGCAGGGTCAGCAGCCTCTTCCCCAACCCCCAGCTGGGATCAAGGCCAGCTCTGATACGGGGCAGCTGTGTAACTGTGGGTCAGGCTGGTGTGGAAAAAAGCTGTGAGAAGGCTTCTTGGGGCTTTTCTCCCTTTAGGAGTCCCACTTAAACTCAGTTCCTGACCAGAGTTCCGCTCTATGTGTGCCTGTACCTGGCTGTGTGCCTGGATGACCCTGACCTTGGCTTGGCTTCCTGGCCTGAGCTTGGCCCTGCCTCATCACTGCAGACTTGTCTGGTGAGTGCAGGACTGTGGCTGACCCCAGTTAATGCCACGGGACCTGCTCTGCCTGCTCAGAGGCTGTGGGACTGTGTTGCTTGTTTGGGAGGTCCCTGCCTGCCTTGCTTTGCCTCTGGCCCCCCAGTTGTCTCCCTGGGCAGAGGCCTTGCTGCTCCCAGGTACGTGTTGGGGATTTTTTCCCCCACTTTGCTGAGAAAAAATTGCTGTCCAGTTGATCTGAGTGTCTGTGAGAATGAATGCGTTTGCTTGGGAAGATGGATTTGAGGAAATATGTGAGTGCAATTATTCTGATGTGGTATTTATTTGGTCATTAAAGAAATTAATTGTACTGATCTATGTTCACAAATGGTGCTTTTTGTCAAAAGAGTAAGTAGTGTGTGTTTTGGTGATGTTAAAAAATAAAAAGGCATGTAATTATTGGTTACACTGTAAATTCTACAGACAAGAGGCTCTATCTTGTCTTACTATGTAAGAGAAGGGAACTATATCAGATATGATAATTTTTGTTGATTTAGTGAATTGAAAATCAGAGCTGAAAAGGGACATGGTAAATATTTTTACTGTGGGTTTCCTAGCTGAGAAATTTTACTCTTCTTAGGTTGCTTTCTGTGATGCCTAGAGCCAGTCATCCTCAGCTGTGCAAGTCAATGAGCTAACGTTGCCTGTGCCCATGGGAGGCCTTACCCAGGTTCACATGTGCAAAGTATCTAATTTTAAGAAGAATAAGAAAATATTAAGATATTTTCAGAATTTTGTGTAAGTCCAAAAATAATTTTTTAAATCATGGGGAATAACATAGTGCTTACTGTCCCCTAAAATAAAGCTCATGACTGCATAGCAGGTAACTAGTTCTTTCATAAGAAGGAATTCTGAAATAAAAAGGGTACTTTGATGGTAAAAACCCTCACACTTCGGGACAAAGCTCTTTCTCTGTTTTGCCGCTTGGGGTAGCTTTGTTGGCAGAGTAGGGTAGAGGAAGAACAAATTCCCTGCTGTGTGCCAGGCTGAAGCCTGGCAGAGCTGCTCTGTGCTGCCCTCCCTGGAGGGCTGCCCGCTGCCGAGGGGGACAGGGGCAGTGTTCTCCTCATCCACAGTCCCGAGTGGAGGGTCCCAGGTCCCACCTCATTTACCAGCTGAGCCTTTCTTGAAGCAAATGCTGCTCCTGCGCTGTGCTTGGCATTCCCCCTTCCCAGCTGGCCCAGAGCCACTCTTGCCCACCTGTCCTCCCCTGTTGGTGACCTTTTCTCCAAGACTGCTCTGGTGCTCTCTGATGACTCCTCTGCTCTCTCCCTGCAGCTCTGAGGTCTTGGATCTGGGACTAAACTAGTGGAGGACTTTGAGAATCTGTCAGGTGCTGCTGTGCCATACCACTGGTTGTGGCCATGGGGCCAGCCTGGGTGCAGCTTCTCCCAGCAGTGACTGGGCCTTTCCTGAGGAAACCCTCTTCTTCTGCGGATGGGAAGCAGCCAGCACGGAGGGACAGCTACAGGAACTAAGGAAATAGCTGCAGTATGCATAACAATTAATAATAATAGGTCTGCTCTATTGGTGGTTGCTCTTAATTTTTGGCTTTGACAGGTCATTATTAAAGGACCAGACATGTTTTAGAAATGGTGAGTGTAAACATTACTTCATCTCTTTGCTATGAGTACTTGTAGAGCTCTGCTCCCTCTTCTTTTTATTTTTTCTTCTTCCTTAAGAAAAGAGGAATGTTTTCTCTTTGTGAATAGGTGTAAAGTACTAGCTTGTGCCAAGATGCCTGGTATTTGGCCTCCTCACATGCTTGCAGGACATGGGCTGCATGTAAAGCAGGAGAAGTGTAGAGGGTTGGAACAATGGATATTGGGGAGTAATTGAAAGATTAGAAAGAAATCTCAGACATCTCAGGGAGACAAAAATTACAATGAAACTAAAGGGAAAGCAATAAGGGCAAAACTTTGCAGGGCAAAAGAACCATTCCTTTTTTTTGAGGGACAAATAGTCATGCAGCTTTTCTTTTTTTCTTGGCGTTTATGTACTTTTAGTATAACAGGAACATTGCAGTGCAGTTTTTTGGTAAGAACCTAGGTTAAAATAAATATCTGTAGTGCTACTGTACCTTCGTTCAATTCTGTGCAGGCAGAGTGATGGAGAGAAAAAGGTAATGACACCAAAAATGTTTTCCATTTTTCTGTATGAATCTCCTCTCTTCTGTACAAATTATTATTTAAAACTCAGAGAACTCTTTTCTAAATAGCTCAGACTTGAGACCAGTTTGAAACTTCACATTAAGCAGCAAAAGTGAACAAAATCTCCTCTTTCTTGCAGCTTAGTTGAGTAAATAGAGGTTCCAGTTTGCCTGCTGCCCTGTGATGTGCTGGGTTCCTTGAGCAGGCTGCACAACTGCTGCCTGGCAGGTTGTCAGGTTAGCTGGAGCTCAGGCATTCCACCCTCCTGGGGCAGAAGTGGGAGGCAGGAGCAGGTCAGTGCCCTCGCTGTGGATCAGAGTAGTTCAAGCCTGGCTCTGGAGTAACTTGAATCCATCCCCCTTGATTTGTTTGGTGGAAGGCTGCCTGGTTGCGTAAGGAGTCAGAAGCAACCGAGCTGATGCTGGCCCCACAGGTTCTTCCTTTGCTGCAGAATATGGTGTGGGTTTGGTTGCATCACTGCTCACAGCCCTGCGGGCCGGGGCTGGACCTTTGTCTCCGAGGCAGAACAGCACGGTCCGTTCTGTGCTCGGGGGCTGTCACGGAGGATGAGTGCAGTGCCTGGAGCTCCCGGGGGCTCCTGCTACGGGCTGGGGAAGGCCAGTCCAGTGGCTTAGATGGTTAAAATACTCAGAACCTGAAAAAGATTGGAGGTGGGGAATTCATCAATCCGCAGAGGAAGCACTGATGTTAAGGGACCTTTGTCTGCCTCTGACACTACAAATGTACTTTGAAATAAATTTAGGTGATTTACCATTTCCTAAAGAGAAAAAACTTTTCAGAATTCTTGAATTCTGTAATAATTTCTTAATAGGATTTTCCCCCCATAAATGAGCATTAGTAAAACTTTCCAGGAGAATAAATGGTCTTCAGAAGAATATAACTTTAGAAACACAAATATTGTTTGGAATACCTCAATCTAAAAGATCTCTTTCTATTGTTGAACACTCTGTTACTTCGTAGAAGGAATGCATAAAGGTGTCATATCAGGTTCTGTCACAACTAATAGACTTCACAACTATTTTATTTAAAAATTAGTACTAATATGAACAAATAAATATACTCCCAATTATGTCTGAACAAGACTTAATGTTTATACTTTATTTTGCAAAACAATTCTGGGACTTCTAAAACCTCAGGAATTTTTTCCAGAGTAACTGTATGTCTAACCTTGGAACCTAAAAGAAATAATTTTTAAACTACTGTAATGTAACGCATGTTGTGCTGTACTACTGGCACTTAGTGCTGCATTAGGTTTTTCCTGTAACACAGAAATCCCAAACTTTCGCCCAAAACATTTGTAGGAACTTGGAAAATAATTTTTATTTCCTACTGAAAACAACCATCAAGATTTTATTTACAAAATAGAAACTCAGGTTTTATGAGTTACATTAATAAGTTCAATAAAAATGTTTTAAAAGGAAATTTCTGCCTTGTATGTGGGCTTAAAGAAGACTCCAGGAAGACCTTATTGTGTCCTTGCAATACTTGAAGGGGGCTTACAAGAAAGATGAGAACAGACATTCTAGAGGATCTGTAGTGAGTGGACAAGAAGTAATTGTTTTAAACCAAAAGAGGGTCACTTCAGCCTAGATACAAGGCAGAAATTGTTCATGAGGAAGGTGACGAAACAGCAGACCAGGTTGCCTGGGGAGGGGGTGGATGCCCCATCCCTGAAACCGTTCAAGGTCAAGTTGGACAGGGCTCTGAGAAGACTGAACTCGTTGAAGATGTTCCTGCTCATTGAAGGAGGGTTGGACTCGATGACCTTTAAAGGTGCCCTTCAAACCATTCTGTGATAAGAATTATTTGTGGAAATTGGGATGAGTTTCCCAAAAGATCTTATTTTGTTTTTCATATATGAATGTTTGGTTGACTAAGGAATCAGCCTTTTGGGGACAGAAAAGAAGGACTGGCTGGTCTCCAGGTGCCACTGAGATTTTTTATTTGTTTTTAAAAATCAGTCACTAATGGGATGCAGACCAGGACACACATTCATGCTCATGAAGATTTATGAGGCTGCTGCTGTTCTCCTCTCATTTTATTAACCCTACTGGGGGCCAGTCACATGCTCTGAGTCAGGTGAGGCACGGGCTGAGCATTTGGGCAATATCCACCCCTCCCAAAGGCAGGAAGGTGGATGAGGAGGAGAACAAGGCATTTTCAGGAAGTGTTTCACCATCATGGTCCAATTCAGAGCAGCTGCCTGCAGCCTCATGTGCACTGACACACTGCCTGCCCTCCCTGTGCAGGGAAGCACCACCAGATTGACATCTGTTGGTGGGAATGTCCTAGAAATAATTTTTTCAGGGGTCTGCTAATTTGACAGAAATATATCATTTTTCAGAAGATGACTCAGAAAAGCCCATCTTGGTTATGGAGGGCTGACACGGCATCGGGAAGTGGAGGTCACGGCTCGCTGCCTGGATGGAATTCTTTGAAGATATTGCTGCTCAGGAGGTGTGAGGGACAAACTATAAAGACACAGCCTGATGCTTGCCAAAGTATGTCTGAAAATGGTGGTGTGCTTGATGCGTGTGTCAAGCCTCTGCCCTTTGTAAATGCCTCTTTTAAAGCTGAATGTGTAACCCTGCATTTACAAAGTACAGCCACTGCCGGTGCTGTGAGCATCATTGATGAGATCTCTTAACAATTACTTAAATGGTGTGCCAAGGGCAAGTTTTTCAGATTAATAGTGACAAATACAGCCAGGAAATTTGGCCTGATAGCAGAGTATGAAGTTGCAACAGTAAATAGTGATTTGAAAATGTCACACAGTAGAAATAATTTAAATTCCTTTTCATATTTGTATCAACAATAAAGGAATTCAAGGACAAGAATGAGAGATTAAAATGCTGTTTGGAAGAATGAATGGCCCACTGCATGTCTGAGTAAACAGACCAGCTTCTAGTTGCAGCTTCCCTCTGCTCCAGCATTTTCAGGAAGACTTTGGAACCAGAGAAGCTGTAACCTTCCTCCTCTGTGGAGTCCGGCAGCAACTGCTGCATGGGAATTCACATTCTGCAAATGCAAAGGGGATCAGGCCCCAGGGGCAGCACCAACCATGTGTGCTGTCCTTGCTGGGGTCATGCAGACCTGAGTGATTTTACCTGGGAGGCTGAGGTGATTCTTTTTCATATGAAGTTCCACCCTTATTGTAACTGAACGCTGAAGGGCAGCCCATTGCATCCAGGAGGAGGAGGAGGCAATGTCCCGCCTCTGCTTCCCAGAAGACTTGTCTCTAATTTCTCAGCTTCACACTTCTAGAGAAACTGCACCAAGTTTCAGTGCCTGGTGCACAGTAGGTCCTTTGCTGTTTACCAGGAAAAGGGGAAATATGACCCCCAGCAGCCCTTTGTGCCAATTCTGGCATCTTTGTGAATATAGTATTTACTGTTAAGATTGTGCAGTTTTAGTCAGATGGCAAATTTGGGGAATACCAGCATGCAGAACAGCTTGTGGCCTTAAGATGTCATTGTGTCTGTGATGGAGTGAGCTATGGGAAGTCCCCTGAGGGTTCAGGACCTCGAGAGCTCTAGAGGTAGCTATGGAGACTGCTTGGCCGAGGGACCCATCAAAATGTGTGTTTTCTCCAGAAAAAATTGTGCAAACCTCTAGGATATGATAATGGGAGAGGGGAAAGAGTTAAATTAATGAACTGCCTCATCATCACATGTGAGAAGAGAGGAAAAAATGGTGGAGGAAACAAGGATAGGGATCTAAATTTCAGGTTTTCACCTGCCGATTCCATTTACACAGACTAGACACCTCTTTTACAACTGTGGGTTTCATAAGGTCTAACACAGGTTGTTTGTTGGTTTTTTTTCCATGGCATTAATAAGGTTTTTCCTAAGGAAATCATGCCAGAGATAGGATTTTTGACATTGCTTTATCAGTCCCCTTATAACTTCTGAATTTTGGGCCAACTTCTAACCAAATTTGGTTGTTCTTAAAAGTGATGTGAAAATAGCTGGGGAGAAAGAGGAAAGAACTTCAACTTTTACTGAGGGAAAAACTATATTCATTAGAGAATCCTCTGAGGACTTCAATCTTGGGACATAAAATCTATGAGAAATAGTATTTTATTTTGCTGCTCAAAGAACTATTTGTCTTAACATCTTAACAAGATCTTAAAAAAGTTACATTTAAAGAGAACTCTCTCTAATTTTGAGGCTATTAATCCCTTGTGCTACAAATGTTTACGTGCAAGACTAGTCTTGGCAGATCATTAGGCTTTAAAGCTATTCCCCATTAAGCCTGTGTATAAATACTTGCAATATCAGGTCTTTGCTGAAATTAAATCAATGCTAGAAAAAGCTTTTTACTGTGGCTGGAATGAATTGTCTTCAGTGATGGTGTATCATGCCCTCCAATTTTTTAATGAAAGGAAAAACGGTAACATTCAGCTTGCTCACCATACAGAGATCTGAAGGGATATCCTTTGTAAGGAGACTTTCTGACCCTCTGATCCAGCATAGTATAGCTGGGAAAAACAAACTGGGTAAATTAGATAAAGAAATTTGATTTTATGGATTATGGTGGTAGGAAAATGCCTGCAAAGTGCAATTCCATTTACATAGTTTAAAAAATTGATGAATGTTCTACGGCTATTTACACAAGGGAATGGAAGCTGAATCAAATGTTAAAAAAACCCCAAAAAACAACACAGTTTCTCTTGATTATTTAGAAAATACGAAAAAATACCACATTGATGTCAGACTGGCACTGTTTTACAAGATTTAAAATTAGCATTGAACAGTCCGTTCTGGGAGCCCGTGGTTTTGGTACTTTTTTTTTCCACCGCAGTCAGCCTGGATTGACTTGCACTGCTCTCCTTGCTTCGAGTACTGTGGCTGCTCAGTCAGGAATGCAAAACTACAACGAACAACGGGGAGGAGGAATTATTAGGAGTGTTTACAAATTTTGATTTGCATGAGGGAGCGGAGATGTTGACAGTTATACTTTGAGAATCAAGCTGCCACAGCTGGATAAACATGCACTGGATATCTCAAGGCCTTGCTTTCTCCCACTCCCATGGCAGAGAATGAACCAAATGCAAGTCCAACCTAATCTGAAAAATAATAGAACAGCTTTCAACAAAACCTATTTATCTATGAGGTCAAAAAGCCTCAGTCTAGTTACACTCCTAGACAGGCTCCACTTGACAACATGGTCATACTATCTCAGGGGCTGGGAGCTGTAGTGTTACAGACCACCCAGAATTATTGCTCCCACAAGGCAATGATAATGGTGCTATGATTTCACTGCTTACAGACCTGAACTAACATTTAATAGCTTGGGTAGCCATGGGAAACCTACTGCATTGTTGTGTTTTATGGATCACTTTTCCTGGGTACTTTTTGGCACTGATAAAACTATGTTTGTAGATTGGAAAAGTAAAGAAGAGTTGTAAGAAAATAAATGAATAAACAAATTGGTATTGACTTGCAGAGCTTAAGCAAAGGTAGTTGTGATTAATGGACAGGCTTCATCTTCTTGAGCTTTGGTGTGTTTGACACACCAGAATTCTGTCAAACTCCTTATAGAAGTAGAACACCTGATGGTTTTTATGGTAAAAATATAACAGTGTATTCTCTGGAATGAAAGTGTGAATGAATCCCAAATGCAAAGGGCTCTCAGTTTTCTGAATCTGTAGACAAACCTTCTGGGGCTTTTGGGTGCATCAGCAATGTACGTATGAGTGCAGGCTACAGGAAATAAGCACTTGCGAAAGCTGTGCTGACCTTGTGTTGAGAGAAGTTTGTAGAAATAAATTTCCATAGATCTATTCCAATTGCTGAATGATCTTCAAGTTGATGGACCATTCCCTATGTAGGTCTGTTTGAAAGAAAACAGTAAAAACAAAATAAACACAAACACAAACCCCAAACAAACTTGAGAATGTTTTTATAGAGGTTGGGTTTCTATTCCTGCTTCCTCTGAAGTAAAAAGAAATTCTGCCATAGGTTTAAATGGGAGCAGATTTGGCTTAAGAAAGGAGCAGTTTTCATGGGAAAATGTTTGTACACATGGAGATCTGTTCGGGTAAGAGCTGATTTACATGTTCAAGTGTCTGTTTGCATAAAGAAGTTTATTTGGGCCCAGCTGTTCATAAATACTGCAAGGTGCATGTAAGACTCCTTTTCTCTATTTTTGAAAAAGTTTGAAAAAGTTTGTTACCATCCAGCTGGAGCTGCAAAGTAATACGAATTCTTTTGTCTTTTTCTTCTTGCCCTCCAAGCTCCCTTGCATCCCAAATCTAATGAGATACCTACGAATTGTGAAAGCTATCATGTTGATTTCCAGGTAAATAAATCTTTCATGTCTACAAATAGCTTTTTGTTACAGTCATGCAGGCATGAGTAATGTTACCTAGTAGGTTGAGAAGAATCTTTTTATATCATGTTCCGTTCTGGGTAATTAATAGCACATACTTTAATCAACATTCTTTCTCTTTTTGTGGGTTGTTATGTTGGGTTTTGAATATTTAGATGGTTATGGTTGATGTTTGGGATTTTTTTAGTGCATTAGGATGTAATGACTCACATCTGTATGTTTGTGGTGGGTTTTGAGTGAGTGTTTTGTTTGTTTCATTGGACACATTTTCAATTCTGAATACTGAAGTCACGTCTAGCACCAAATGGGAATGGTGCCATCATTGTCTTCCCGAGAAGCTCCCAGATTTGTGACTGCAGTTCTACTCTCTGAATTGCAGTTTAGCATAAGCACAAACACTGCCATAAATATCAGATTGAACTGAATTCCCAGTGGGTCCCCCATGGCCACACCTGGTGTTACGACCCCCAGTGTGTGAGCACTTCCTTTAAAATATGCTTTCCAGTGATGATTAGGTCTGGTGTCGGGGAAAGCACACATGGAGGAGGAAGAGGAGGCAGGAAGTGCTCTGATGTTTCCCTCCCAGCTCCTTCAAGTGACTTTGATCCCAAGTAGTCTCAGAATTCAAAGCCTTTCATAATCCTCAGTGGTTATAAAGATGAATATTGGACATCATACAGTTTTTAGTTTGAACTAATCTCTTAGAAAAAGAGAATGTTAGCTGCAGATTGTCAATAATGCTTCTATATGGCTAGAAATGTTTAATTTCCATCAGGATACTGGGAACTAAAGCTGACTATCCACAGTCTGTGACCTACTTTGAATGCTGCAGCTCTTGTTTACTATTTTGTTATATATAAACCTTGTCATGCATACAGAGATTTTTGTGTGATTTTCTTTTTTGAATATATCATATTAGTCATAGATTTCTTTGGAGTTGGGGTTTTCCCCTCCTTGTTTTGTAAACCACAGAGAAATATCCCACTCCTTGTGTTGTTGTTAAGCTCTTGAGCAGCATGCCAGAAGAATGTGGTGTCATAGAAACATCTCTTCCCATCGGAGCAGATAGATTCCACGGCCAGAAGTGTGTGGGTTTGGTGCGCTGTTCTCGGCAGCCTGACTCATGTAGCCCAGGAACAGGGCTCCTCTGCAGCATTGATTTGGCAGCGTGTGGCCCTCATAATATCTATACAAATTGGAATAAACTTGTGATGTTCTTCCAAAGATGGATGGTTTGGGCTGTGATGCACTCCATGGTCTGATCTTCAGAGAGGACTGTAAAGTCTTTCCCTGTTTCTTTTGCCACATGAAGAAGTTTTCATGTTGAAGAAAGACCCAGATACCTGGTCTTGTTTGAAAACTGGCCCAAGTGCTTTCATTTGAGATAGTGCAGGATGGGATATGTGGCATCCACCCCCTGGTGCTGTGATCCCCCACTATCAGACAGGGCATTGTCTCCAGTTTCTGTTCTTTGCCACCTTCCTCATCTCAGCCAAATCCTGGGTGAAGTGTCCCGCTCTGCTCTCCTGGGCACAGCCGCTGGCTGGAGGCACCCAAAACATCCCCTATTTCCTATGAACCCTTTAGGTCTAACCTTGACACAGCTGGGTCTCCCTGTGCAATTCGGGAATGCCCAGTACAGCTGAATCCAGCAAACCACCAGGGAATTATTCTCTGTGTATTGTATTATCTGTTTTGATGGGCTGCTTGGAAAGCCTTAAGAAGTTTGTATGTTTTCCAGCTATCTGGTATTGCCCTGGATGTGGGTATTCTCTTCTAAGGGGAGAGACTGAGCTGCCCATGCCCCAAAAGACCAAGAAAATGTCCCCGAGACCTCCTAGTAATCTGAGCGCAGCTTCTGCTCCGAGTGTAGTGCTAGTGTTCCATGTCCTGAGATCTGAAACAAACCCTTTAAAACCTGAACTGGAAAGGCTATTAAAAATACTCCAAGATGTGAGAAGAATTAAATCATTACTGGGAAAAAAAATCCCTTTTTGTTTTCTCTGGATCAGCCTAGGTTTTATCACCTTTCCCCCCCAACTTTAGAATGGGGCACAACTGGTTGGAAAGGCAGTTGTTCCATGGGAAATACCCATTTTGAACTTGCAAAATGATGTTTATTTGTGATCCTAGGAAAGTCTTTGATAAATTCAGTCAATTTTTTGAAAGATTACTGTACTCTTGCTGCACTGACTGACAGCTATATTTGATGTTTTCAAAGACTCTCTATCGCTTTGTTGAAAGCTCCAAGTCTGTTTTTCACTTAGGAGTTACTCAGGTGGATTTTCATGGATAAAGGTCACTATTGAGAGAAGAATCCTGTGTGTGCCTTGAACATCAGCAAGGAATCAGCTGTGTCTTTCCCCCTTGCACATGAAGGTTCCCACCCCTGGAAGAGCAGCTTATATGCCTCACATCCTGAGGCTGTACAAACACAATGTGTTCAAGTTTGGGGGTTGTTTATTTGTTTGGTTCATTTTTTCTAACAGGGATGATAGAGCCCTTCATTAAAATTACCTGCTCCTGCTCTTGATTTCCCACTTACCAAAGCAGTCCCTGGCTCTTACCTTGGAGATGAATCTCAGCTTTGTGGCAGCAGAAGCGGATGAGTTTGAAGGGGCAGAGGGAGTCTCTGTGCAATCATTGCAAACAATGCAATGCTGGGGAAGAAACACTGATGTGTGACACACATGGCAATGCAGCAGACACGTGTAGTGTCCTCTGCTTTTTGAGAAGCATCAGTTTGTGTCCAAGGAAGGAAATGTGCTGCCCTGCTCAGGTATGCAAGGATAATAAAGTCCTAACCATAGGTCCACAGGGGCTATTGTACTTCTACCAGACACCCAAACATGGACATTGGCCTTTTTTAATGTTCTAGAAGTTGAGTTTTGATTTAAATGATATCTTGGACATTAAGCCACTGTGTAACTGTAACTCACATGAAAGACTTATTTAAAGAAAAGAAATAAATGCATCTAATCCTGTGAACTATTTTAGTGTTTTTCCCTCTGAAAACCAAGTTTGGCGTTGGGAAGGAGAGCTATTTTTATCTTCAGAAATCTGCTATTTATCTTGTAACCATAAGAGATGCAGGCATGGATCTCAGTTGACTTTCAAGTCACATGAAAGTGTCCAAAATATGTGCAGTGAAATGTTCTGCTAGGAAACAGCTTTGAGAATTTCATCTAATGATGGAAAACAATCTGTCTTGCCAAAGTTTCCCTACATGTCCAACAGGATTTTAGTTTTAAAAGTCTATTTCCTACTTAATAGCAGAACATCTGCATTTGGAATGCAAGGTGTTTTCAGATTTTGCTGTGTGGGAAACCTGTATTCAAACACTCCCGCAGTAAATGTAACTGTTTGTTATGCTTCTCTATTTGCCAAATGTAATATTATTTCTCTGCTAATATTTGCCTGTTGGTGGTTTCATTGTTTCTTCTCAGTTATATCAATACCTGAGAAATGGCCACATACACATGAAATTTGAAATTTAGTTTTGATGCAAGATAATAACATCATCTTAAGAATATTTTTGAAAGCATGGGGTTGTATGTGTGTGTGTGTTTATCAGCTTTTTAAACACAATGTGGTTTTTTTCTCCTGAATAAAAGTATAAATTGTACTAAATACATGGTGGGTCTGTGTCAGGCACTGTCCCTTGTGCAAGGAACACACTTGCCAGGAATTCACTGATCCAAAGGTTACTGCTAGTTAATTTTAATAAACATGGTAAAAGGCTCTTTCTAACTTTAAAACTCAGCTTTTTGCCCCAATTTTTCTTGTACATGTGGCTTTTATCTAGTGATTCTCCATGACCAGCAACACAGAAATTTGCTAGTCTCCTAAGTATTATAAATATTCTGTCTGTACTTTTGTATCCAAGACAATAACTTTTCACACAGCACAATTCAAAGTGATGTGACCACAGGGAGTAAGGAGAGGAGATAAATGCTAAGATTAGAGATTGTCAGATTATTTGGAGCTGAAAAAAATGTAATCAAAATGCATCACTTTACTGGAGCATCTCTGGGACCAGGAGATGGAGGAGGAAACATTGGGAGAAGAAAAATTGCTTGCATTTGGGACATGGGAAAACAAAAGCCTGCTATGTCTGAGATAAAGTAGATTTTCAGTCCAGGTCCCTGGAATATGGCAAAAGAAATTTTGAATATGGGGATCCCACATCCCAGTGAAGTCCCTAGCATGTTCTCTTGTGTTTTTGATGGCCATTTCTGTTTGTTGAGAGGAATTGTGTCAAAATATCCATGTTTCTTTCCTCATGCAGTGTGGTACTATGGAAAAAGAAAAAAAGAGTGCAAGATACAGATCTTTCTAGTTGCCACAGAAGATTCCCGTTGTCCTTGATCTGTTCCAGTTAGGATTGAGTCAAGCTACTCACTGGGTCTGGAGCTGGCTTGTTCTTTGAGTGTGATTTCTGTGGGAAATAACAGTGCTCAGCTGCTCTTTGGGGTCTTCTGGCTGGAGTCACCTTGGTCATCCCTCTCAGTACCAGGGCATTTCTCTCCTGCAAGCCTTGTGTTCCTCACAGTCTCCACCACTGGAAGTGTTAAGAAAGAGATTTTGTTCTGCTTTGCTGTCATTTTTCGGAAATGAGTGACATTAGAACTGGAAACCAGACTGGTTTCCAAAAGAGTGAATCTGAAGCCATGAAAGGAGCTAGAATTGAGGCAAGAAAAGCAGAAGGAAAATAGATGTGAAATAATAGCACCAAATTTTGTACTGCAGAAAAATTTGTGATATTTGTCAACTGTGTCTTGCCAGAAGTTGTTAGCTGTCCTTAACTGAGCTAAAAAATGGTGTGGGATGATAAAAAGAGTGTACCAGTAACTAATCATAACTAAAACTTGCTGCGCCTGAGCTCAGAAGTGCTTGCCCCCAGGCACTCCCTTTTTTTTTTTTTTTTTTTTTTTTTTGTATACTCGAAAAGAATGACTTGGCATTTTTTT
>VZRS01010630.1:87637-100117 GCA_013398055.1 Ifrita kowaldi | reverse complement strand
TTTTTTTTTTTTTTTTGGTTCTCTGAAATGAATGACTTGTAATGCTTTTAAGTGGGGCACATTATTTTTTTTCTGGTGTTGAAGAGCCAGCTTGCAGGTTATTGTGGTGTCATTTGACTTCAGCAAGACACCACTCTGAATCCTACCATTTGGGAATGGAGCAGCAGGGATGTGCTGGTGTCTAAGGCCAGCAGCCCTGTGGAAGCTCAGATCAAGGCTTTGTCAGATACAGAAACTTCATGTGAGTCTCACTTCTAACATTTGTTGATAATATTATAACTTTATTGATTTATACCAGAAATCCTTCATCCTTAAGTATCAGCAGCATGATTCTCACACATGGTTTGTGAGGGTCTTTGCTAGTGGGGAAGGAAATCTTGACCTTGGTTAATCTTCACACCAAGTTTGCTTGCTGAAGTGCAGTCCTTATGTCCACTTGAATGGTTCCCTTTTAACCTCATCACTGTTCTTAAGAAGGGAATAAATCTCCAGTGCCAAATATCCTCTCCATTATCTCATAAGCATTGGTGGGGATACTGCCGTGGAAAGCATAGTTCTTGGTTGGAATTCTGTCAGGAAAAGCCACAGAGACCTTGAGTTGTAGTTCAATTCACTCAGAAACCCTCATTCAGTTATCTTTATTAAGAAGTCCTACATTAGACAGAGTTGGATTTACATAAGTAGTGAATATTTTATGTTTGCCCATCCAGAGTTGTATTTTCTCCCTCTCTACAGACGTGTTTCTAAGTCTTACCTGGTGCCCATCACCACAGAGTCAATCAGCATACTGACAGCAACAAATTATTTCTTGTGATAGCACTGGGAGGTAGATATTGCTGTTTCAGCTCCATGGATGGGTTACTGGGGCTTAAGCAAATTGCTCAAGGATGGACAGTGAGAGAAGGCCGGAGCAGATGTGTTAAGTATTGTCCCTGCACCCACTCCTCAGGCAGTGCTGCACGAGGGAGCTGCTCTCTGTTCAGCTGACAGGAACCCACACTGCCTCCACTCAAAACTTTATGGTAGCAGACTTGGAAGTGAATATCTCTTTGTGCTTTGAGCCCTACTCCTTTGGAAATCTCAACTTTGGAAATTTGTTCTGCACAGAATTGGAGGGAGGCTCAAGTGTCAAAATGCAGTTCTCATCGCTGTTGTCATTTTGTTGGCTCTTCAGCACCGAGGTTTGGTGTTGGCTTGCTTGTAGTCATAAAAAGACTGCAGAGAATTCTTTTCAGTATGTATGCAGGCCTGGGCAAAATGTCCTGCAAGATTATGAGAGGTTTTAACTAAGACAAAGAGTTTTTGCTGCTCTTCATATGAAACTTAATAGAAGTTCTTAGGAATGAAGCTATTTCATCTATTTAATTCCTTTCAGAATATCCACTTGATATGTTTATTTGTGGAGCTGCTTTCTTGGTCCTGCATATAAATACTGTCCACTCATTCTCTTTCCCAGTGTAACAATGTGATTATGGTTGTAAGCTGTTGTTCAGCTCCTTATGATGAATGCCAGTGTAACTACAAATGATGCAGTTCTCTGCTGAAAACAACCTTGTTACCTGTGCTTTGCTTTGCTTGTGCGAGGTACCTGTTTAGTTTTACCTGGGTAAGTCCCAGGACAACAGCTGCCTGGATTCCATCATGTCTCTGTTTTCACAGTGGGAAATCAGGAGGACTAGATCCTGCAAGAATCTATTCGTTTAGTTGAAATTAGCAGTCAGGCTTCTGCTCAGAAATTATTTACCCACTGTCAAATACCTGCCAAGGGATGCTTTGATCCATGAACGGGATATCCTTGTGACCTTTGTGAAACTCCTCTCTATAAAAACATTTTTTTTAACTTCATAAAAACATCTGAACTAGTTTCAATTTCTAGAGTGAGACTTCAGAAGGTCGAGCATGCAGAAACAAATAAAAACCAGTATGGGAGGGGTATGTGTGTATTTGGAAATTACTGATTGTACCTTTCCATTTTGTCTCCAGGATTTTTCACTCAGTCACAGGGAATTGATTTATCTTGTGATAGGGCACACCAGTGATTCCTGCACAGGAAACCACGATGTGCACATATGGTCTGTGTCTGCACCCTTAGAGACAACCAGGAGATGTGGGAGGCTTTTTCCCAGAGTGTTCTGCCGGATTGCCAGAAATGTCCCATTTCTAAAAAGTCACAGTAGATAATACAAGCTTTTGCTCTTTTGGCAATATCATCATAGTGCTGTGCCACAAGCAAAGCAAGAAAACACAGATGCATAGTTCAGGTCAGTGAAGGTTTGTGTATGGACAGAGAAGCTCTTCTGGATGGAAACAAGGTTCAGCAGGCTGACCTTGCTGGTGAGGCCAGCTGTGGTGCTCCCTCGTTGCCCACAGGAAGGACAATACGCAAAGATCTGAAAGGAAGGGAAGAGAAGGACTGGGACCGGGGTGGGCCCCTGTAAATGAGCCATGGTGACAGTTGTCAGCCAGGAACTGAGGCAAAGCCAGGCGTGCACGCAGCAGAGCTGCCAGCCCATCTGGCTGTCAGGGCTTGGCACCCCTGGCGTGTTACTGCCACAGGCATGCTCACAGGGCTGAGCTCCTCCTGCAGACAGGCAGATGTGCTGGGAGAGGTGCAACAAGCTTCCTTCACAGCAGACATGTGTCAGGTCATCTTGGGCCCTTTCTCCTGCAGAAAGGTATCGGTGTTAGCACAAGGCTGTTTGGTTCAGCTGGAGTGTGCATGGCAAAGCGGTAACAAACAAAATAGCTGGAAAATAAAGGAGGTAGGTATCTGAGCACAAATCCTTGAAGCTCTTAAAACCTCACCTGGAATCTGATTTAGCAACTGAAATCTTTTTACATGCAACTGACTTCTTGGGCCAGCAGTCAGTATAGTCATGGGCTATACTTTCAGGTATTTAAGCTGTAGCTATATAAGCCTCTGTGTATACATCTGAATTCTTTTTCCCATCCTTGTATCATTTCAGAGCTTGTGGCTAAAGCAAGAAATGAATGTGGAAGAGGGGAGTGTTCCTTAGGTTTTAAAAATTTATTTATTTATTTATTTATTTATTTACTACTCCTCATGAGCCCTATGAAACATTCACAACTAAGAAAAGACTTAGTAATTGTTGGTGGGGGAGGAGGAGGGATGGGAAAAGAGGCCTTCTGATCTGTTTTAGTCCTCCAATATGGCAAAAAAAACCCTAAAAACTGCAAGACTAATCTGGGAGTAGGACGTTTAGTATTTCCCCATTGTATGCCGCCGCTGCCGCTCTGGAGATTTTAAAAGCCCCGAGTGGCTTGAAAGGTAGATGTGACATTGAGCAGGGAGTTGCTGATGGGAGACTCTCCCAGGCCCGTGGAAGTAAGTAAACGTTCTGGGGCAGCTGTTCTGTGTCACTGCTGTCACGCTGTTGTTTAACTGGAGGCAGGAGCACCGGGAGGGACAGTGCTGCACAGAGCTGCTCGCTGCCGGTCCTGCAGGGAGCCTCACCTTCCTCTGGTGGATACGGAGAGTTTGACAAAGGGAATCCTTAATAACGCTTTAATTCAGGACTCTGCTTGTTTCACACCACGGTGCTCCGCTGTGGGAGTGTTTTAGATGTAGCAAGTTATAAATGGCAAACTCCAAACCTCCTGACTGTCTACTGAACACCATCACCCCTGCGAGCTCTCTGCTGCTCAGGAGATAACTGTCAGGACTTGGTGTTGGAAGTGGTGATTGTTCTGCTTGCTTATGGCATGATTCATAGGCTTGAAGTTAAGCTGATACTTTAGGACTCTACTTGATATCCTTTTTTGGAGAAAGATGGTTTTGGGGGAAACTCAAAATATTCTGCTGTCTTGAGTTGATTGTCACTGTCTTTCAGTGATAAGGTGCAATTTAAGACACCTTTGATAACTTAATTCTCTGTTTCATAGATATACACAAGCAAAGAGAAAGAAAACATACGGGCTTTCTCATTAGTAAATTTGCCTGAAGTTTAACAGGTTTGTTGGAAAAGCAGGGCATAAAAGGGGGGTTGCTGCTGTGCTACAGTCATGCCAAAGGGCTTTACTGCAATGACATCTATAAATGAAGATTTGAGATTAAATTTACTCTTCGTGTTAGTGTTGCTGTTTCTTATTTTTCAGTACATTGTAGACTTAATCATGAAAAAGAATAACTAATAGACTGTCTGACTCTTAATTAAAAGTGAAGAGCAGAGTTGAAGGAACTTTTGTGTGTTTGGCCGAAAGGAACATTTGCCTTTAATGTTCAGCATTAAAAATGACACTTCAGGGAATTTTTTTCATTTTTGCTGGTTTGAGAAACAAGACAAGCTGGAAAAAAGTCTCCAGCAAGTCAACAAAAATAAAGTGACCATGGATTAAATTCATATTTTTATATGGTACAGGAAAACTAACCTTCCAAAAGCCATTTTTAAAAACATCTCTCCCATTCAAGGCAGAGCTGTATTCGTTGTGGTTATACTTTATTATACAACGTTATCTAGGAAATTGAGATTCAGGGGGATTTGAGAATGGGTTCCCATTGAAATAAGTGTTCCACATACATTAGAAAACATCACGGTTGTTCTGGGAGAGCACTTGTAGGTGTCTCTCTCTGCTAACCAGCTGGAGTGAGGGCACTGGTGCTGACACTTTCATTTAAACACCCTAAGATTTAATTTTTCTTTGATGTCCCTCTGATCCTTTCTCTTGAGGAACTGAAAGAAGTGAAACCATTACTGTAAACACAGAAGACATTCAGTGATGTTCCAAAGAGCACATTTTTGGCAGCAATAAGCTTTTCCGGATAGCTGCCTGAGAATTTACAAATCTGTCACATCTGAATCCATTTTGTGAGCCTTTCTTGAGGCTGCACCTGCCTCCCAGAGACAGGGAAAAGGGAGAGGCTGTAGCTATGTTATCCATTTGCTGATGCTTCATTAGAGCTGAAAGGGAACAGCCACGTGTTATGGTCTGATTGCAACACCTTGGGTGGCAAAACGTGGTGTTGCTTGTGAGGCAGCACTCAGTGAGTCAGTGCTGCTTTCTGTTGTGTTTTCCCCAAGTCGGACTACAGGGATGGGTTTGGTTTTTTGTTTTTTTTCTGAGTGAAGGGTAACTTTCTCCGAGTTATTCTTGCTGAGAAGAGAGAACAAATAGTCAAGTAGTGGAGACTGAGTCACCGAACGGGAGAAAGATTCCTGGCGCTGCTGTATTTATCCTGCACTGGAACTGCTACTGGAATAAAGAGGGCAGCAGCGAGTCACGATCGTGCGGCATGGCAAGGGGTGGGACTGGGCGTGCAGGTAACACAGCAGAGACTTCTTTGGAAAGCCTGAAATGTGAATTGTGCTAATTCATGTTCATAAAGTGCATATTTGCTGGTCAAATGTGGGTCATAGTAACTCTTAACTGCAAAATTATCCAAGTGTATAAAACGTGGAAGTTTTTTCTTATTAGGATTTGATAGATTGTCTGTTGTCCTGTTAGATTCAGGTACAGAAAATTAATTTAAATATTTCAAAGTAAATTGATCATTGTTCCAGCTCAGCAGCTCTGGAAATGAACGGAGGTTATTTTAAGAACAACACAAACTTGTTGGTTTGTTCCTGTCTGCAGGACAGTTTCGCCCCTCACCGTGGCACTCCTGACACTGGCTGGGTGACGTGACTGCCACAGGCAGACTGCAGCTCACTTGGTTTTAACGTTTCTCCAGTCCCAGGTACAACCAGTTCGATGTGAGCAGCCACTTACTGGTGGAACTGAATGCTCTGAAATGGCAGAGGGGATCAAAAGGCTCATTTCTTGGTAACAGCTTTTGGTCAGCCAGAAAAACAAAACCAGACTGGTGGAGTCTGGATTTAGACTTTTGGATGCAGATGCTTTAGAGCCCCTTTGGCTGCAGTCAGACCTACCAGAGAGGTATAGATCTGTGAGGAGTCAACTACCCATGTTCTTCTCTTTTCCACAGTTTTGGGAGGGATCTCCTAACCCACTGCATCCCTATGGACTTTATTAAAAAACACATGGACATAGGTATTTACATACATACAAACACAAATGTATTCTCTAAACCATAAATGCTTTCTAATTCTTTTTGAAGGCATCATTTCAAGGCTGGCAGTGACTTGAAGGCAGAGCATCTACTATTTTTTATTAATTCTAATACCTGTTTTTAAACACCTGTTTCTAGTGGGAATAGAATAGAGAAAGCCCAGAAAGACTTTAAGGTAAGTCCTGAACAGTTCCAAATGTAATTCATGATGTAGTCTCATAGAGACTAATGTGGCTTTATGGATACAGAAGGCATCTGTACAAATGCAAAGCATTTCTTTACTAACAAAGAAGTAGTTATTTGCAAATAACTGTTGGGTTTTATTAGCTCTTCTCCCTTTTTCATGGCATGAATATTTCGCTAAAATAGTTTGAAGCAGCCTAAAGCTTTACTACAAGTATTGGTGACACTCTGTACAGTGCAATCTATCTTCACAGCAAAACATAACGATACATTTTGTTCCTTCTCCTGCTTGTTCCTGCTCATTCCTGCACAAATCTCCTGATAAAAGCCTGTGTTTATCTAGGAAGGTACCGATATATATCTCTTTCACACCTAGCTAAATAATTTTTCACATGGCAGCTTTAAAAGCCTCTGAGCTTATCAGTGGAAAAAATGCTTGGAAACAGAGGTTTAGTACTTAAATTAGTTCTATCAGCACTCCTTTTTTTTTTTTTTTTTTTNTTTTTTTTTTTTTGGTTGGCTGGGACTTGTTCTCACAGAACTTCAAGCTGGATTATTTGTGTTAAACTTCCTGACTGAATTCCGAGCAAGTCATCTCTCCCCACAACGCTGACCTTTAGTACGAGGCCAGTATAATTTTAATTTGTTTCAAGTTTCCCTTATAAGCAAGAGAACAAGAAATCATATCCCTCTAAGACCTGGTTAGCTAGCTGCATGGCAGAATATTTTCAAATTCTAAGGGGAAAAAACTCCAATAAAGTTGCATATTCCAAACTGGCATTCAAATGGCATGCATCCTGAGTGGAGTTAGCTCTACCATCTTCCAGGGAACTAGTCTACAAGCTATGGAAAAACTTCACAGGCTTCAAAGAAAGGTTTAAGTAACTAACCTGATTTTAACCAGGGTTATGCCCTAGTGGAGTCATTGCAGGGCATATTCCAGACTTCTGCTGGCTGTTTCTGGCCGTGGTGGGGGCAGAGATGATTACTGGCGCTGTAGTTTGACGAATACATCAGGTGCCGGTGCTGCCCCAGTCTCCTGCTGGCACAAGCATCTGTTCCCCCATGCAGTGAACAGGACCCAGGTAACGGATCTGGCTGGATGAAAACTTTTTCCTGTCTTTCTTTTTTCCTTTGCTGGAAGAGTTTTAACCCAGATTGGTTCCCTGATCTGCTCCACTGCACAGCTGCACGACTGCCTGTGCCACCCCACGGGACGGGGTGAACATAGGAGCAAGTGACTTGGAAGGAGCATGCTGTGCTTTCGTTTTATAGCCATGATTAGATATGAGGACAGGAAGTGTCGGCTCTATCATGGCAAGGAATTGCTGTGAAATTAGATGGATTTGACTGAAGCAAATCTTGGTAGTTCCCTGTTAGAAAGAGATCAACATGTTTGGTGAGACAGAGCTGGGAGGGCCAGCGGTGGGGTGGGCATCTTGGGTACCCTCGAAAATAAGCAGATCTGCTTGCTGCTCAGCCTGACCAAGAGCAGTACAGTACATCCAAGAGGAGATGTGCTGCAGATAACAGCCACTGGAGAAGCCACAGTCATGTCATTTGTGGGATGTCTTTCCTTGTCTTCATCGGGATAAAAGCGTGTTTCCTGTGTGCAGTTCATCAGCCGTTTCGTTCTCAGACTTGCTGCTGCCCATAACTGGAAGTGCAGTCATGACTTTTGCAGAGACTTGGCTTTTGTTCTTCCTTGCCGGACACTTGGTCTCAACTGCACTTCTGGGACTGCAGAGGACAGTCCCAGATGTGGGGAAGTGATTTTTTTCCAGCACTAGGTGGCTGTATGACATTCTGCAGTGTCCTATACACAAGTATTTTAAAAGTTGGGAAGTGGGCCATTCTCAGATGGAAAGGCTTCTGTGTTTTCACACCTCTTCTTCAGTATCATCTTTTTGAAATTTAAGAAATCAAGAAATGAAGGCATTTTGATTGTATAAGCTTGTCAGTGGCTGCAGACACTTATCTGTGTGGAGCTGAGGTAGGCGTGCAGCTCACCACACAAGTGATGCTGGGGACTGGGCTGTGATTGCTGCAGTTGTGTGGTGTTGCTGCTTTTTGTTTAGAGGCCTGGATATGAACATTAAAGGGAGAGTCTGCATGTGTAATATCTGGTACAGATCTCTCCAAATGTTCCTGCTATTTGGAGGCCACACGGTGCTCCCCATGGGACATGAGGACAGTCAGGAGGGGGGTGTCCACTCTACTAGGAGACACAGGGCAGTGGGTCTGTCCCTGACTTCTTGTGATCCTCAGGTGTCCTGAGAGGTGGGGAGCTGCACCAAGCTTTACTCTTGGACCAAGCTTTGGGAGGATGAAGTTGTCCCAAGACCTGTGCCCCCAGGGTGAGTAGCTTTGCCAAGGCCAACACATTCCCCCAGGAGCCATGCTCAGCTGCTGTTTTTCATGAAGCCCAGCCCAGTGAAAAAAATTTGTCTCTGAATGAAAGGCAGGCAGTTGTTTTCCTTGCAGCACTGTCTTCTTGCTCTTTTCTCTGCCATGCTCTAGTCTCTGTACATTTCTCTGCCCATGCCCTTCCCCTCTCATTAGCAAAGAACAATAACTAGGTTTTGGCTTAAACATGAGTATAAAATCCCAGTGTAGTGGTTTGTGGAATCCTACATGCATAAAGACTGATGCAGCAGGGGTTTGACGATGCTCAGTGGTGCCTTTGGTTATTTCTTTGCAGTGAACAGCAGTGAAAAACCTTTCACAACTGGAATCCTTTATGTGTTTGAGCTTCACATTCTGAATATTTTGTAGTGATTGAAGGTACTGTAATTTTCTTCTTTTCCAGAGCTCTCTGGGGTGAAATTCGTGCAACTCCACACCAAAAAACTTGATGATACAGAACATTTCTTTTGCATTTCCTCGGTGGCACATCCAGTGTGATGATACATATTTTTAAGGGAAGAGGCCTAGATGAAGATTAAAGGTCTTTGGGTGTTCAAAGCTGCTGTAAGTGCATAAGGTGAGACACCTACTGAATAAGCAGCTCTGTTGAAATTTTTTATTAAGCCACTAAGTCTAGGGCCACAATAATACATTAGGTCTGCATTGTGCTGGGCACTATATGTGGGTAGCAAAAGGCTGGTTTAGACCCCCAGATGTTTTTTGTAACTCTGCCGAAATTCTTAAATGATGTCACTTCGCAGCCTTGTTTCATGCTTGTTTTCTCTGAATGGTTTTGAATGAAGATCCCCAGGACATAAGAGTAATGTGCAGGAGTATTTGTCCCCAGGATTTTGCACAGTTGATCAGACGTGAAAAGGAGACGCTGCAGTGACTCATCTGACCTTGCAGACCCAAGACTCAGAGTGCCGACAGTGGTCTCTGCTAAGGTCCCCATCACAAGAATGCAAAGCATTCCAGAAGCTTTCGTCAACAATTCTTGATAGGAGCCAGCAGTTTTCTCACCAATGTTACGTAAAATGGACAGGGAAAGCAAAAGACTAATTGAGTAAATTATTGCAAACTGCTTATGGAATCACTTTAATTTATACCTAGCAACATAACCCCACTGCGGGAATGGTACTGCTAAGGATGGCTGTGATAGATTTTTTTTTTCATTTTATTTTTTTCATTTTTAATAAGGCCAGCTTTCAGTGCTAGATATAAAAATTCTTCCTATAGCAGAACTGCTATTACATTAGGCCAAAATTTTGGCAATACTGAAAGATTTGCTGGTGTTTACATGTAAACTTGTAGCGTTTCAAGACTGTCTTCCTTGTAATTAAAAACAGGGTTTTTTCCCTCAGAAACTTACTGTCCAAATTTGAGTGGGATAGATAGATACAGGTCATAGCCATAGCATGTTACCATCTCTAATTGGCAAAATTCATTTAACCATAACAGCAGATGAAGGTATTAGGGAGGGATTTAAAGGAGGATAATGAGGTAAATAACTGCAATTCCTTCTAAATGCCAATCCTCTATAATCAGGAAGGGCCTTTTAGGAGCAAGCCTGTGAGCACAAGCAGGCAGTGGTAGAGGGCACCCTGGAAGCTGAGAGCTGGGCTGAGCTGGGTCACCACTGCTCACAGCGAGCTGGGAGCTCCCAGCTCTGGCCAAGGAACACCAGCCAGCCCTGAGAGTGGAGCACAGCAAGGAGAGAACCTCTGTGCTGCCTTATCCACCCTAAGCACTCATATACATCTAAATTACTGTCTTGGAATATCCTCAATGGAGAAGTAGCTGGGCTAGAGCTTGGGGGGTTTTTTTAGGCAGAGGAAAAAAGTCAGTTTGTTTCAGTGTCTAATTTTATACTGGAAGCAAACTCTCTTATTTGCCCTCTGAAGGCAGCAGCTGAGCCTGATGTGTCTCTGGGGGGGGCAGCAGTGCTGGCCGGAAGTGGCCTGCCAGGGCTGCTCTGGGATTTGTTTTCTTTTGATTATGGGAAAAATAACCCGAGATATTTCTGTGCATACAGAGCATTCTTAATGACTGACAAATCTGTTGTCAAGTAGGCGCAAGGGGGAAGGGCCATCTTGAAAGACGACACAAATCTGTTTGAATCAGGCTTAAAAACCCAAACAAACTTATTTTAAGTGACTTCCAGAAGCTTCTATTATCAAAACATGAAAAAAATTTGAGTTAGCTGCACAGTTAAACCTAGCCTTGCTGCGGTGGGACTCAGTGGAGTTCACTGCAGTTCACAGTAACAGGCACGGCAGGAGGGTCTCCTCCACGGTGTCCCAGATAACCATTGCTGACCTCTTCAGGCAGGAACATGGAAGAGTTGTCAGGCCTCTGGGGGTTCCTTACACAGCGTGGGGGGCTCGATGAGTTCTTGTGCTGGCCCTCAGCTTCCAACAGCCACTTTGGCAGAGGAGAAGAGGAACTGGAGATGCTGTTCTTGCCTTTCTAGTGCTCACTTGGTAGCTGGCTCTGCTGGCCACATCAGGAAGCACTGGGGAGGACAGAGGATGCTCCTCAAGGGTATCTGCTTTGAAATAACTTTGGTATTTCTGCTGGAAAAGGTCCTCTGGTGACATTCCCATGTCCTTCAAAGTTGGTGCACTTGGCACCATGCAGGAGGCTGACCAATAACCAACTGCTCTTCAAACCAGCCTCTGGCTGGGTCACCTCTGGCTCTCCCCTTTGTCCACCTTTACTTTAGTTCTACATGCTGCAGCTTTTTTCTTCCACCTGAGACTCAAACACAGCAAACCCCAGGAGGGTTCATCTTGCTGTGCTCGCAGGCCTGCGCTTTGTTGGGGGAGGCTGTGGGGCAGCATCCAGACACAACCCCCAATGCAGCACCGCAGTCTGGTCCCCATCTTTGGCCATGGCCTGGCCGCAGGCTGTGCTCTGCCATGGGCACAGTGGGCACTGCCTCTGCTGCCTGTCCTTGGGTGTGGGTCTGCAACTCAGGGAGAACTTCCTCCCAGTAAAATAGGGTATTTGGTACACTTCAGCTGGAGAGGGAGTGAGGAGTAACTACTGTTACATAGTGAGAGGAAATGTGCTTGTGTACAAGTAACTGGTGTTATCTCCTGCCTCTAATGAATAATATTAGGAAACATAAAATACTCAGTAACACTTTGTCAGTGAATCTGATGTGACCTGCTTCCCTGTAAAAGGAGAACTTTGCACACAACAGCCACTTCAGCCCCTCTCCATGTGGATTTTTTAGTGGTATATACTGAGTACAGTATTTACAGTGAGTTCATATATATGGGGTTGGGGCTTTTTTGAGGTGGGAGGACAAACAAAACCTTGGCCCTCTTCATGAGCAGATAGAAAGGACAAAATGCAGTGATAGTAAACTGCCGAGATTTTGGACAAAGCACGCAGAGACTGCTCATGCACTGCAGCAGGAGAACTTTGCTGTTCCTCACAAACAGGGGGGCAGCTGGCACATTACCCACCCCTGGGCTCACCTTGTCTCCTCTGTTTCACACGGGAGCACTGCTGAGTCTCTGCAGCAACCTCTCTACAAAGAGTGCTCCTCTCTTCGGGGCTGCACATTCAGACACCAGACTGCAATTGAAGATCCAGCTCAAGGAAAACAACAGCCTTTGGTACCTCCTCCTTTGTCCTCCCTAACTGTGCCTGCTAAGCCTCCAAGCAAATTCCTGCTGCAGGAGATCCTTGGACCTGGGTGCCAATAAAGCAATAAAACTTTTGGGAAAGGGGATATGGAAACTAACTGCAGTGCAGTAGGTGCCTAACTTCACACTATCTTTTGGCTCATCAGCAAAGGAAAGTATTTCACCTTTGAAGATATTGTGATAAATGCAAAAAAAAAAAAAAAA
>VZRS01010630.1:317-86665 GCA_013398055.1 Ifrita kowaldi | reverse complement strand
CAAAAAAAAAAAAAAAAATTAAATTATACCCTGAAATCCATCATGCTTTATCAAAGCATTGTCTGGTGGCTGCCCGAGCCATTGGTTTAGCGGGTTTTCTGCTGTATGTTGCAGAATAAAATGAGAATCAGAGAATGTATGGGGTTGGAATAGACCTTAAAGATCATCAAGTCCTAAACCCCCTGCAGTGTGCAGGGACACTTCCCACTACATCAGGTTGCT
Source organism: Ifrita kowaldi (assembly GCA_013398055.1). Lineage (NCBI taxonomy): Eukaryota > Metazoa > Chordata > Aves > Passeriformes > Cinclosomatidae > Ifrita > Ifrita kowaldi. The sequence continues at coordinate 86,443 of VZRS01010630.1, read as the reverse complement.
CAAGGCCTTATCCAAGAAATATTAAAAGAAAACTTTGTGTTGCTCCACCTTCCTTCTTCTCTGATTCTGTTTGAATGGCACATTCTTTAAGGACTTCTGCTCCATTTCAGAGGCATTCATGGACTCCTCCATACAGACATTTTTGTTAATTTTTCCCCATTCTGATAGGGCTTCCGGAAAATGACTGGCCTGTTATACATTAACTGGCAGTACATTTATTAATTTAAAAAATAGGGTTTCTGACTTTAAAAAACAAGTTTTCATCTAGAGATTTGAAGATATGCTGTGGGTAGGAGAGCAGCTAGCAGTTGATTGCAAGGAGAGTAAGTAATTTAAAAAAATGGTTACAAATATTCTAAAGAGAGAATGAAATAACATTTATAGCAAAGTAAAGGCAAATCTAAATACAGCTGCATGTCTGTCACTTTCACCATTAACTGCAGTATATTGGGGTGATAAAAGAACAGCGAGCCAAATAAACTACAGCCATAGCTTTTATGGGTGAGGAATGTAGGTAGCAAATGAACTATTCCAAAAGATGTCACTAGAAGCAGCAGAATGTGTCTAAAGTGACCATACTGTTTGTTGGACCAAGACTTGCCATTTTTACAAAAGGGTTCATGTGTGACAGTGAGACTGTGCTGAGAGCCCACCCTTGTGCCCAGCCAGCTTCCTCTTCTCCCTTGCTGGGAAATGCCCCGGTAAGGAATGGAATGTAAGTGGTGCAGAAAGCTGTGATGCTTGCTTTCTTTTCTATGCTTTTACTGATATAAGAAGAAGTGAGAAAAAGGATGAACTCCCAGGTGAGCCCAGGTACAGCCATGTGTGGACGACCATCATCACCATCCTATTGGAAGACAGGCAGCAATGCCTGATGCAGGACACTGGTCCCTTCTTTCGCCTCACCAAAGAAGCTCTGCAGAAAAAGATTTTTGGGAGCCATGTCCACTGACACAGGTAAGTGCAGTTAAACATGTGGCTTGCAGGTATTGCAGATAAGTCTTGTTATTCTCTCCTTGGCACCACACCCTGCCACACAGGCTACTCTAATTTTCTGCCCTACTCCATTGTGTATCCATCCACAGTGTGTGAGCTTTGAAAACTTCAGGTCAAGACACTGAGGTGAGACCAGAGCCCCGCAATAACTGACCCTCACAGAGCAGAATTCATCACTGCTTTACTTCCCTTGTTGCATTTGACTCACAAAGCTTCCAGCTGCAGGACTGAGATGGTAAAAGACACTGCCCGACAGTGTTTTTCTCTCCAGTCCCAATGCCCTTAGAGCATGAGCCAGCACAGTGCCGGGGTCAGAAGTGCCAGGCCCACGGGCACCATTTGGGAACTGTGTGACACTGTTCCCTTCCTGTGCTGGAAGCACTGAGGGTGTCTCTGGCTTTCATTTGCCTCACCAGAGCAGCCAGTAATTAACTGATCAGTTGGCTTTAACATTCCTGCAATAGTTTAAATGTGCCAAATTTTTAATGAACATGTTTTTTTTGGATAGTCCACTTAATCACTTGAATTACTGTGACTAACCAAAGGAGACCTAGTTCTTTGAGGCGATGACTTCCCAGACATGTACATACAAATGAGGGGGTTCGAGGATTTCTTTTTTCAGCTGTGATGCAAACCTTTAAGAATTTGTTCTTAAATGTGTTGCTGGATAGATACTTTATCACTTCTGGCAAACCAGATCTCCTCATGGTTTCTTACTTTTTGTACAGTTTTCGGCCTGTACTTCTCCTATGCTCTTTGTGTGAGCACATTGATTTATGCTCTCTTATGTTGTGTATTGTCTTCAGATGGGACAGAAACTGATAGCACAGGGACAGTGCAGGTACTGCAGACATAAGCTAGTTGTTAATACGTGTTCTTAAACAACATGGGAACTTAGGTTTGTTGTCTCAAAGTGTTAAGAGATGGTGGGAATTGTATCAAGCACTAGGATAGGATCTCAAATGAATTTTGAACAGGAAGAAAATATTTTTTGTCTTCTGGAGTTTTATCAGAAGTTATGGTAAACTCCATAGCTTTTAAGATACATAAATCAGCTGCTGATGAGCCCAGTGGTGGTGACCAAGGAGTGACCTGCAATTTATTCCAGAAACCAATGCCCTCTGTTTAGAGGGTGACATTTTCATGTCCAGCTTAGACACCCAGTGAAGACTGATGTCTCCTACTCCATGTCTAGTAGCTCTTGCTCACTATTTCCAGACCTTGTTTAGTAGGTCCTGCTTCAAACTTCCTTATCTGCAAGTTGCACCACACATGAGGCCTATTGCACCAACTGGGATCATAGTTTTAGCAAATTCAGCTAAATTCAACCATGACATCCAGTTGGGTGGGAGTGTTGATGTACTGGAGAGCAGAAGGCTCTGCTGAGGGATCAGGACAGGTTGGATAGATGGGCTGAGGTCATCGGTGTGAGGGTCAACAAGGTAAAACGCTGGCTCCTGTCCTCAGGTCACAACCACACCCTGCAGTGCAACAGGCCAGGGCAGAGGGGCTGAAAATCTGTGCACAGGGAAAGGCCTGGGGATGCTGGTGACAGTGGCTGAACATGAGCCCAGGAACGCCCAGATGGGCATCAGGGCCAGGGAAGTGATTGTCACTCTGTACTTGGCACTGGTGAGGCCACACCCTGAGTGCTGTGTCCAGTTGTAGGCCCCTCACTACAGGAAAGACATAGAGGGGCTGGAGGGTGTCCAGGGAAGGGAACGGAGCTGGGGAAGGGCCTGGAGCCCCAGGAGCGGCTGAGGGAGCTGGGAAAGGGGCTCATCCTGGAGAAAAGGAGGCTCAGGGGGTACCTTGTGGCTCTGCACAACAGGAGGGGGCAGCCAGGGTGTGCTGGGCTCTGCTCCCAGGGAACAGGGACAGGACAAGAGGAAATGGTCTCAAGTTGTGCCAAGCAAGGTTTAGGTAGGATATGAGGGAAAATGTGTTCACAGAACAGGTAGTCAAGCATTGGCATAACTATGCCTGGGTGGATATAAAATATGTGTGGATGTGGCATCTGGGGACATGGGTCAGTGGTGGCCTTGGCTGTGTTGAGTTAATGGTTGGACTCAAAATGATCTTAAGAGTTCTTTGCCAGCCTAAACAATTCTATGATTTATGTATACAGACATATTTTGCTTTGAGCGTGTGTTTGTGTGTGTATTGATGGTGAGGTGTTGCATCAAATGACATCTTGTCCAGCCTCATTTATTCTGAATCTATGAACTGTGGAGACTAAAAGCTGAGTAAAAGAGTTTGAGCTGAAGACAGCCTCAACAGCCTAGTTCACACATTCCTAATAGTTTCTGTAACTAGCCAAATGTCTCTGGCTCAGTCCTGGGATTACCTGGCAGAATCCTGATTCTGTGCAGTAGCTGCAAGGTGAGGGGTGCAGCGCTGGGGACGGCTGGTAAGGTGGAAGGGCAGGGCTGGCAAAGCCCTCCCAAATCATCCGCATGCCAGGTTTAGCAGCCATGGGATTCAACAGTGTTAGAACACACGGGCTGTGGCTTGGCTGCCATGCCAGGGACCCAGCACAGCACCAGGGACCCCAGCACAGTGCAGCCTTTGGTGGTGCTCCCCTGGGAGCCAGGGCCTGCCTCACACCCATCCTGCCATGAATGGATGTTCATTTGTCCAGTACGTGCTTTCTGCTCGGAGGCCCACATGGAACAGTTAAGATTTTTAAGTACTCTGTTCTTTTCAGTCAGCCTGATTATGAGTTGGTGTAAATTCTTGCTGCATTAAGATGTCCTAGATTTTTATTAAGTACATTTGGGTCACCCATGTAGAAAGACCCTGTTAAAATGCTTTGAGTTGGCCAGTCTTTGTGCTTATTTTTTTTCTTCAACGAGGGCATGAATTGCTCATTTTGAATGAATTTTTAAAAATAGTGAGTGAGAAAACAGCATGTATGTGGAGGCCCTACAGGAGTATGGTACATCTGTTTCAAAGCACCGAAGTGCAGACTATGTCCCTAGAACAATTGTGGCATTTGTAACTCTTTCCATTCTGACTGTGCAGAAGAAAAATTTGCCAAAAGAGCCATTGTGGGAAAACCTCCAGGAAGTTTCTTTTCCAGCTGTGAAGTCATTTGGGCTTTGCCAAGCCAGGGTGGCAGAGCTGCAGAGCTCCTCTGATGGGAGGGTGGCCGCACACCCAAATTGCAGCTTGTGAGTGTTTGATGCCTGCCAGTCACTGGAGGGAAGAACATTCACCAGGAGAGCAGACTGACCAGCCTAATGGAAAGGAAGACCACTGAATATGAGGAAACAAGGAAGAAACTGGCTGTTGTCCTCTCTCCCTATGCCAGCTGGAGACAAGACACCAGTGCACGTTCTGCCCGACAGACACAGCTGTTCTTGCAAGACCACGGCATGAGGAAGGTAAATGCGAGCAAGCTCCCATCTGTGCCGTGAAACTGGAGACAGGAAAGTGGCAAAAAGCTTCAGAAAGGCAAAATAGATAAACATAAATCTCTTTGATCCTATCAGAGCTCTGGCTACAGTTTCTGGATTACTGTGACTTAGCAAGAATATAGAGAAAATTCCCCAAACCAAGGTCCAAGTGCTTCAAGCTGTCTAAGTTCATAGCCCAGGCAAATACTTCTCTTGTGGAACACTCCAAAAAATAATGGGAGTTTTGAAAAGGAAGCGTTCCTCAATACTGACTGTCCAACATGTGAACTAGCTAGACTGGTTAAAGCTTAATTAAAAAGTGCCAGAGTGACTAAATTCTTTTCTAAGTGCAGCTGCAGAACGTTAGCTGTGGGCATATTTTAGACCTTAATTAGTAACACTTGCACTAGAGGACCAAAATCTTTCATGAATGCAGCTGCAATCAATTAATATCAGTTAGGCATTTCTGTAGGCAATACAAGAGTTCCTGAAAATTGCTTTAGTGCCCACCTAGTTTAAAAAAAAATAAAATACTTATGTGCAACAAACTACAAACCCAAAGGTAACTACAAAATGTCTTTATTGAAAAAAGCAGATTATAGCATCTAAGGTTAAATGAAACTTCTGACTTTAATATTAAATAACTTAAGATGATAGCAAGTAGCTTCTTCTTTAGATAAATAAATCTACATTTCCCAATTTTTTTCTTCAACAATCAAGGGAATCAAACACTGAAACACAAAACCACAAGTAATTCTAAAGACTAAAAGACAGAAGCACATTGAAAGGTTTTACAAGGATATATATATATACAAAAATAGTTAACTAATGTATATTTTCAGCATGTAAACTAGTTACATGATATACAAACTGGGAATTCATATATTTCCTACAAAATAAAAATCAACGTTGGTCCAAGTTCTTGGAAGAAAACTATATTCTTTTAAAGAAAATGAAAATATTTCTCAAATGAAAAACTTAATTTAAGTCAAATTATATACTCTAGTTACGGCATTAGTTACAGGATGAATCACAAACTTTTAAACTTTTCTTGAAACACAAGAAAGCAGCTTTTGTCTCCTTTAGAGCTTTGGTTTACTTTACTACTCTGGAATTTCTGGTCTTAAAGAGCTCCTCTAACCATGTTTTCCTTTTGAAGCTCCACCTTACAAAATATACACACACACGTGCACACAAGTGAAAGGAAAAGAAAGAAACCCAAACAAACCCTCTATGTAAGCTCAATTCTCTGAGTGCATTCTTTTGTTTTCAAATGATTATTTTGGTCCTTTCTTTGGAACACGTCCTCCCGTGGGTGAGGGACCCTGCAGCACCCACAGCAACCTGTGCTGGGGGGCTTGGGAAGGTTCCCTGCCTACACGGGAAGGTGTAGGCCTGATGCAAATGAGAACAGGTTGTTACTGAAGTAACTTTATGGAAATATTCTGGAAGTACAGTAAAGGCTTCGGAAGAACAACTGCACTGTAAGATCAACTTAGGAAGTTTTCATCTGTGTTGAACTGATTTAACATAAGAATATTCCAGAGGAAAATAATAAAAACAAGATTTCTCATTTATATAATTCCCCAGGCAGGAGGTAAAATGTGCAGAAACTGTCACTAGCACTAAAGAGTACAGCACATCATTATTTTAGGTTTGATTTTATTTTTCTCTTTGATTTGAAAAAAAACCCAACCAAACCTGGCAAATTTCACTCAAGCCCCAGTTTTTATAGTAAATGCTGGAAAAGCAAAGCTGTACTTCGTAACACAGTAATGGAATGCATCTGTCTATAGAAAATACTAGAACAACAACTGCTGCTTTCTGGTTTTAAACAAATTGCTTATTCTATATTGACATATTACCTTTCAGAATTTTTACCATGATGACACTTAACAGATCAGAACTGCATAGAACTACAAGAGACCGAAAAATCAGCATGTGAAATGAAATTAAATATTATTCTGTTCTACAGGATGACCGTTTTCAGAAAAAAGAAGAAAAGGTCTGGTACGTACATGTTTGAAAGTGTGCTGTCCCTTGGAAATATGTTGGAAATTTAAACCTGCCCCTGATGGAGGCAAAGTGTTCAGGAAGGTGCTGGCAGAAGACTGGGCTGAACGCCCCAGTAAGTCACCTCCAGCTCTGTCCACTGTCAGTGTCAAGGTTTTGCTTCTCCACGGGTAGAGCAAAGCATTTTTCCAGTTCAGCAAGTAACTGTTATTTGTTCCCAGGAACAGACCCAAACCTTCTCTGTGTATTTTAATGATCTTTTCTTAATTTGGGGCCCTCAATATATATTGTAAAGACATGCAAGTGAAAAGCCCTCAAAGCTAAATGTTGTCCAAAGCACCCTCCTGCAATGCAAAAAGGCATGCCATTGCACCTGATGCTGGAAGTTTATCCTGAAGCTCCGGCACCTTCCATGTTTGTAATAACCTAAACGAATTGACCTAGTCATACAATCCAGTTTAAGACTTTTCTTCCCCTTTCTGCAAGCTTTGCTGGCACATGTAGTTCCACTTCCTCCTGAGGCTGGGCTGCTGACTATTCACACAGAGGGAGTGTCTGCAAATGCAGAAGTGCACGTGCACTCCTGGCCTCTTGTTTGCAGGCCAGGCCTCTTGGACCACAGTGTAGACATGGGGCACTGATTGCACTGTAGTTCCTTCAAATCCTGGTATTCACATTAAAAATGTTAATTATAACCTGACATATATTAACTACAAAATGACTTTGCCCAGGAGCATTCAGTAGGACGGGTTAATCTAGGCCAGTGGAAGTCTGGCAGAAGTTCAGGAAGCATCCCTTTTGTTCTGTACTAACAGAAAAAAATAGTTCTCAGGAATTTTTCCTGTTCCCCCCCTCCCCCCCCGACATTTCCCCATAAGGAAATTCCAGACTATCAAAAAGTTCTGTTAAGGGAGTTAATTATTCCACTCAGGAATTAGTGGCCATTGGATGCTCTTTGTGCTTTTCAAGAGCACCACAAATGGCTTTCAAAAAGTCAATGGAGCATAAGAAACTAAACTGCAATGGTGTTGCCAAATAAGTCATTCCATCAGTCTGCATGCAGAATTTAACACGGGATCATTTCCGAATGGATCGGGCAGATTCTCAAGTGTTGAGAACTGGCATGGAAATGTCCCAGTTTACACATGCCAAGAAGCCGGTCTGGTATTTCTACTTCCTCTGGAGCTGAAGAATTTTACTTTATTGTAACTTTGAATACAGTTAAAGACAGCAATGATAAATTGCAGCTTCAGGAAGGCTGGGTCAATTCTCATGAGAGTGCAAGGAATTTTTCTGACGTACAGATGTGTGATTTGCATGTAAAACATCAGCACATGGTAGAAAACAAACCATAAAAAAAGATTCATCTAACTTCCTATATGGAAGACATATATTTCTCCCCAGAGGTCTGAGGGTACTGTAAAAGCTTATGCAAAACATGAAAGCGTGTACATTCTATGTACAGCTAATACTTGTTGTAAATACTGATGTTTCAGTGGTCTGACTCTTTAAATTACTATTCCTGCTAAACTGCACTTTGTTTTCCAATGAAGACAACCACAATAATCAGTTCAAAAGTAATCTCGAAAAGAACACAAAGCTGAAAAGGTAATACCAAACCACTGTGCCTCTCTTTAATAGTGTCTCAACATACAATCATAAAGCAGTTGGTAACAAATGAAGTCTTGGATAAAACAAGCAGTATAAAGACAAGTGTACCTTTGCATAGAGCCCTATTAAACAAAAAACAGGTTTGAAAGATGAATTCTTTAGTACGTGCCAAATGGTCCTGTTGATAGGAATGCATTTGGAAGCCATGGCTACACAGCCAGCAGTTACAGAGGGCTGCAACTGCTGACCCTGCACGTGCCAATCTTTTGGATACAATCCTCTGTACCGTGGGTTTTACATCAAATGCTTGCCATATTTCTTGAACAAGCTAAATAATTAGTCTTTGGATGACTGTGAGACCTTGTAGGATGGAGAGCTGGCCTGACGCTTCCTCACAGAACACCCTTCTTTAAGCTCGCTGAAAACTGCCCTGGCTAAAACACCTGCTTGGCTGCCTATTCCCCACTTCTGGAATCTAAGTATTCTCTAAGACCAGAATTCAACAAAACTAGCTATAATGCTAGCATTTATCTTATCATGCTTGCTGCAATATGATAAGGTGCTAACTTTTGGAAAGTAATTCTACACTCCTTACTTGGGTGAAATCTCCACTGAAGGAAGTGAGTAGGGAGTGCAGAACAGCCCTTTGTACCATTGTTTTTAGAAATGCTGCCATTTACAGTTACAGTTTAGTGGTGAATTATTTGTTCAAGTAGACGGTGTCTCAGTGAAAATGTCTAGATAAAAGAATGCATATATACAAGATCAGAAAAGGACCCCTCACCTCTGATTCAAAAAATAAATAGCTGGTTTAGATGGTTATTACTGGAACCTCATCTTTAGAGGAACACGAAAGTAATTTTTAGATTTTCGTCTTCTCTTTCCAACGGCTTATTGATCATGGAAATGTCTTTCAGAGTTCTGTGACATGCATGGGGTAGCTTGGAGGTGGATGTGATGGCAGTTTGATATTAAGGCGCCTGATATGACAGCTGTGGCAGAGCAAGTGGCCCTCTAGGGGGTAACAACGATGGCCTTCCTCATCATTGAGCTGCAAGCCACAGTCCTAGAAGAGAGAGAGACATCCCAGATCAGTGAGTGGCTCAGGCAGGCCTCTCACAGCACTGCTGGTCTATCCTGCACAACCACAAGAGCTCCCTCCCCGCAGCCAAAGCCAGCAGCCTCCACAGATTCTGGGAGATGCACCCTGACCATCTCATGCTGACATTAGTCAAGTCAAAGAGGACAGTCTACAGTAGTGCCTAGCCTTTTTTTCACCACCATTTCCCATTCTGGTCTCTTCTTCATCTAATAAATGTTGATGCAAATCAGCCAAAAAGCAGTCCAGCGGCTGACCCTGATAAATACAACCTGGAAGAGGCTCAAACAGAGAAGGAGTTAATTCTGCAGCAAGGCAGTGAGCAAGATGTGGGGGAGCATAAGTAGAGAATGAGAGGAGAGTGGAAAAGGGAGGAGAGGTGACATATCTTCCTTCTGGAGCAGGGCTACACTGTCTCTCATTTGGAATTAGCAGAACTTAAAAGGCTTCTAGGCCAGTGGTCCATCTTTAGTGGAAATGCTGGTACCTCTGGGACTGACACAGAACTACAGAGACAAACAGAAAAGCAGCTAACAGTGATCCTGCCTGCTGACTGTTATGTACACTGCAACAGAGACCATCCTGATTTCCAGCTCCCATCATTATAATTCTGAGGGCATTTGGAAATCATCGAAGTTTGGTGCTCAGAATTAATGTTTCAAGTATGTTAAATACTTAGAAACTATTACTGTGATCAGTTCTGAGAAACCAGAGATTCTAAATATGTATCTGGGCACTTAATAGAAAGAAAAAAAAAACCTGAACAAACTGGGCATATAGGTTATTTTAGTACTAAAAACAAATGCAAAGCTTTTAACTGAACACAAAGTATAATTTTTCAGCTTTCACAGCTCAAATGTAAATCCTCAAATTTTAAAATACTGAAATAAGACTGAAAATGGGTTTAAAAGTAAGCTTTAAAACTGGAGTGTTAGTTTAGAGAGGTCTTGATTAAAGTATCTGCCAAGGTAATTTTCTGTGTGTTGTTACATATTATATAATGATTTTATAGTAATTTATACAAGATTTAAAATTAGAATTTACCAATTTCAGATGCCCTACAGATCTGCCAAGTGTTTGTATCTTTTTCCCTCTCCAAAACTGAATTCCCTTTCTGCAAGGAGAAAGCCTGCCTTGTCAGTGAATTCTAGTTTCAGAATGGGGCTCCGGTGACCTGTAAAAGGCCTTGAACTCCTCCACAGAAGTCAAATGGTTGCACATGAAAGAGATGACACAGAAAAGCAGCAAAGTTTCCAACCTGACCACTGACTGTGCGTGGCCACCAGGTGAGGTGACATCAACAGCAGATGAGAAGGAGCTGCCTAAGTCATGGCAGCCTTTGCTAAAGTCTTCACGCACGCACCTCAAAACACTGGCACTCACTTTTGAGCAGCATTTGGGGACAGCAGAGTACAGAGAGCCTGATCTGAGTCTATCAGGCAGCAACCCAGTGCTGCTGACACACGGCTAACTCCTGATTTCTGTACGTAAATGCCCTCTGCCTTTCTGGGCAGATGTGGAGGCAGCTTGATTTGCCTCAAATGGGAAGGGGAATGGGGAAATGAATAATGAAACAGAACGGAAAATAAACCCCCAGTGGGATATTCCAGAATAAAGTCAATAGCCTGAGAGAGCAGGGGAGGGAGCTGTCATCTTAGGTGAAGCCTGCACGAAGCAATAGTTGGGGGAAGGAGGAGGGAAGTTCAGCTCTCCAAAACGTCATGATTTCCTGTGACAATTTCTCTTGAAAAATTAATAGAAATGGATGGAATATCAGGTGTCTCTGTTGAAAGGAGATAGCTGAGTGGATGGGGGGCCTTTCTTACATTTAGGTACATAACGTTTCAAGATGCCCTGAATTTTGTTACTTTCTCTCTTAGTCAGAAGACTCTTTGTAAAACCTTTGCATAACAGCGCATGAAGGCAGCACTGCTGCATTATTGCCCCTGGTGCTAACAGGTAAGATCTATGTGGATATTTGTGTGCTATGTCAGGGTGCCAAATCTACGGCAAAAGGGAAGTTTTTGGTTGATCCCACCTTAGTGAGTTTGTTTCCCTTCTCATGTTCCTGGATGCAAGACTAAGGATGAACTCAGTTCTCCTCTCTGAAGCAAGAGCATAAATTCCACAACTTGATCTGTGGCAATAAATGTTTAAATGTTCTGCACAGTAAGAAACTACTCCCAAAAAAGCGACAGAAAGTCAGTGATATCCTTGTCTATTTCCTAGTAAAGAATCAATATTCATACAGCATGGAAAAACCAGATCCCCTAGAAAAGCCCTCTAGTGAGACTCCTTCCCTGCACAGCCAGTGTAAATTCAAGTCTCCTCAGATCAGAGCCCTAAAGACTGTACCTACAGATGAGGAAAAAGAGAACTGGCACCTACTCTTTGCTCTCTCCCCATCCAGAAGTATTGAGAAAATTCAACCCAACAAACCAAGCCCAGCTTTGAAGTTAATATATTGGGAAAAGAACCCTCCAAAAGTAATTTGGTACTGGCAGCACCACTTCCAGCCCAGGCAGCATTCACCCCTTTGCCTTCCTCCAGGAGCTGTGGGGCAGAGCCCTACCTGCCCAGGTATGCAAGAGCCAGCGAGTGCAGCCCATGGGGTGAGTCAGGGTCCCCCCAGAGGCTGAGCAGGCCCCCCAGAGGCAGAGCCTGCCGAGGGGCGGGCGGGCAGAGCCCGGGGCTCACCTCGCAGTGGTAGCACTCCACGTGGTAGTCCTTGTCCATCGACACCACCCGGATGGTCTCCTCGGAGCCCTGGGGGGCGGCAAAGAGGAAGTAAGAGCGGTGTCTAAGCAGCATTTCTTCAGTCTTCACTCAGCACCCAGCCTGTTGCTTCGGAGAGCTGTTTCCCTGGGGGATCCCTCTTCCCTGACACAGCAGAGCTCTGTGACCGCTGAGGGTCTTGGCCCTGGGACATGGCACTGCACCACTCCTTGGCCGTGTAGCAGCAGTGTGGGTGTCTGGTACATCTAAAGCTGCACAGGTCATTTGGGAAGTGTTGCCAAAACCCCAGCCTCGAGGAACAAATCAGTCTTGAAATCGAGTAATCTTCCAAGGGCACCCAGGATCTGAACAAATTACAAGTCAAAAACCTGCTCATTGGGTAACTTTTCCTTGTATACCTCCTGCTCTGTTTTCCAGGACTTGTACTCCCCTCAAACCATCTGCTGCACAGCTCTTTTGCACATGCACATGTCACTGTGTGTCCCCACAGGGACTGACATACCAGTCTGGCAGGTAATTATGTGCACAGGCCAAACCTCAGCGTGAGGGTGGGTGCAGCAGAGTTGTGCAACTCCTGGCTGAGCCCCAGGCCCTGCAGAGTAGCCCATACCCTTCTAGTAACCTCACAGGCTCTTCTCCTGATCCACTCTGAAGACAGAGCTCATTAAATTGGTTGCCTTGCATTGTTTCCAGTTCCAGGTGTGGTTAGAGCACCAGATATGACGTGGACTACGTCTGAGAGAAGCTGTGGGCAAGTTAGTACCTGCATTGCTAGACTTGAACTAACCTAAGAAATCTCCCTGGGAAAGAATATGGAGTCAGTCCTGCTAGTTGTCATGTGAGTCAGCACTACGACTACCTTTTATTTCTTTTTCTTTCTTTCTTGAAAAGAGAAAATAATTATTTTTTAAGACCCAAATTCAGTGAAATTTACATAGAGGTTTTCTCCTCACAACCCACCACCAGGACAAGCAGTTCTTGTTCAGCCTTCATAGGCTTTTTAGTTATGTGAGACTTGGCCAGTTAACAGAAATACTAATGACAAATGAGAGTAATGTGCAGAGTGGTGGAGGTGGGCATGTGAGAAGCTCTAGCCTCAGGCTTTCCTGGGGCACAGCAGCTTACAGGAGGGAAACCCTGGCTCTATAAACATGACCGGAGGAAAAGCAGGGAGGTGCTGAGGCCCTTGTTTACAAATGAGCTGGTCAGTGACCTCAGCAAAGGGAACTCCAAGGGTCCTGCACCCACCAGAGCATGAGAGAGCCCCACTCAGGGGCTAATTGTGCCAACAACAACGTCAGCACAGGCTGAGCTTGCAAGCAGGTTTCACCTGGTTTCATTTTTGTTGTGCCTTTTCAACCCCTTTAAGACCTTTCATTCCATTGCCACCTCAGGACAACAGACTGTGTGGCCTTCTCACAGGGTCAGTGTAACCATCAGATGTCTTTTCAAAGGCTTTACTCTCTGGGTTGTTCTTGGAGCCCCAGTCAGTATTTTCAATTAAATGAGGTTTCCAACAGATTAATGAAGACCTGGAAAGCACCCTAAAGATAAAAAGTACTATGCTGTAGAAGTAGTAGGACTATTACAGCCTCTGGGAATGTTTGGGAGTGACTTTACTGCTGAACTGTGTTTAATTTAGTCTCTAACATAGTATAGATTCTGGGAGAGGCAGGAAAAGCATTCAGTGTGTTTTCAGGAAGTGCCGGTATGCCAACAGCTGTTTTCCCTAAGAGTCAGTGCATGTTAACACCTACCTGTGCTGGGAGGATCGGCTGGTTACAGGAAGCACATTTTGGTGCAAAAACCCTAGGGTGCAAGAAGAAAGTGTTCCAATCACATTTAAAGCTTCTTCAAAAAGTAGAACCAAGAGAGTCATTCTAATCATGCCTTGTTTTTAGTAACATGGAGATCCACAGGATTTGAAACACCTCTAATTGTTTGATGATATTCAATGAAAAAGGAGATTTGGGAAAGGCTGATCTACCCCAGCTTTATTGTTTAGGTCTTCCCAACCTTGAGGCATAGTGAATCCACCCCTCTTCCTGCATATGCCCTTTTTCTTTCCTTCCTTATTTATAAAACCATTCCAATTCTTCCAGAGCCTTGATGCTTGACTGTAAAGCAGCTCCTGATTTAGGGACTGTCACTCTCTGACATCAGGAAGACATAACCATGCAGGATCTACAGCTAAATACACAACTAGGCTTACGGTCCACAGCTGCATTTTATGACAGTCACTGAGCCAACACTCACTGTGTCCTTGTAACACGGTCAGACTGGCACAAACACGGTTGAATTCAGGGTGATTTGCTGCATAACTGAGTTACTGGTTTATTGGAGCTAAGAGCAGGATCCCACTGCCTTTGAGCGGAATCAGGAAGGAGTCCAAAAGCAGTCTCTTAAACCTCTACCTTTTGCCAGGTAAGGCTAAAATTGTTCTAACACTAACTGTTAACTACACGTCTTCTGTCGGTTAACAAAACTTACACCCATGTCCAGCACTGCCAGAACCTCCACTCCTGGAAACAGCCAGCAGAGCCTACCAACACCTGCAGAAGTGGCCTGCTATAATTAGTGTTGATAGTCCTGAAAGAAGCAGAGGAACAGCCCCCAAGAAACACATCCTCTGACACATTTTGATTTTCAGTCTCACGTGGCCACTGTATGCCATTTTGGGCCCATGAAGTACTACTTAATAAACCTTGAAGTACTCTACAAATACAACACATGAAAGAAGCAGTTGAGGGACATCTGAGCAAATAGGAGTGACCTTTTTATCTATTACAAGGCTTATAACTACGTCAATGATTTAACTACTACAATTTTTCTGAGCATGCAGTGGATTTGTGTACTCACGTATGGTAGTCTTTGACACAGTAAATATTGTTCTCCACATCTACAGTGAAGGGGACTCCATCCAAACACTCGTTACACACCACACAGCGGAAGCAGCCAGGATGGTAGGACTTTCCAAGGGCCTGTAAGATCTTATGAGGCAAACAACAAAAGAAGTGGATGCATGATTACATGAGATATTCTCTCCCCATAAACTGCTGTGTCTCCCTCATTCTTAATAATGACAGCGAGAAAAGCACTTCAGGATGAAATTACCACTCCGCAGATCTGTCAGCAAGGGGCCTCTTAAAACAATCAACTTGCTTATTTTACTGGGTTTCAATATGCTCCCAAAGAAGATCAAGAACTGAAAATCAGGCTAAGCCCATCAGTTTTAGCTCTACAGGGCCAGTACTGACAATGGGAACTAAAAATGGCTTCACAGACCACTTCTGGGGAAATCCCAAATACAAGTTACTGGGATACAGAGTTACTTTACAAAATTTAACAGGCTGTGACAGACAGAATCCAAACTGGTCATTACTCAAGAAGTTAAATAACAAAACAAGCAAATAAAGACGTGCTTCTTTATTAACTAAAGATCCTAATCCCCCAGAGGGGCCCATCGGTTTCTGATAAAATTCCATCACTATCCATGTGTTTGGATACTGATCCATGCACCTGCCCATGCTTTTCCCATGCTGACCTTCCCTACTGCATTTTAAAGGTTTCAAGGAAAGGTCTGATGCAGCCTTGGCTGCACTACTACAGAACAGATCCCCTCCTTCCTGACATCCTTGTATGTAACACTCAGTGTGGCACTGGGACATTGAGGAGGATGCTGCAAGCCCATGAACAAGCCCCTGGGAAGAGCGAGACACAGTGTCATCTTCAGGCAGCTCTCAACAGGTTAGAAGACCAATTCCACACATTTTGGGTGTAAGGTAATTTGGAAGATAATTTCAAAAAGCAGCTGCTAGCACAATGCTCAGCTTGGAGCTGCTGGGAAGCTTGAGATGAAAAATCTCCCCAGACCTATGGCCCTATAGGTGATTCTATGAATAAAGATCAAATCAACAGGAAAGAAGTATAGGAAAAAAAGCCAATTTAATTTAATCTCTTTTTCCCTCTCTGATGAAGCCCTGTAGTTCAGTGAGTGGTATCTGACTCTGACTGGCAAGGCCGTTCCCAGCCAGAGCCAACTGGTCCCTGTGCTGGGGCTGGTGCCGCGGCAGGAGTGTGTTGTGGTGCCAGCCTGGCACAGCTGTGCAGCCACAGGCACTGAGCACAGGGCAGCTCCTCACCCAGCCCTGCACAGCCCCAGCCCTGCCCCAGCACACGGCACGGCCGGGCCGCGCTCCCAGGCAGGAACCCGCCGGAATTAGCCAAATAGCAGTGTTGAATTCCTGGAGCTCCCAGAGCTGTTTCCTTTTGTCAGAGCACACTCGCTGATGGGAGAGAGGCAGACCAGCACCTGCCAAGCTTCCAGCTACTGAGCTCCACCAGCGAGATATTATGGACTCTTGCCTGGGATTCTGCAATTAAGGGCCAGCTCAAAGCATGCAAGGATACCCCTCCCCCTCACAGCATGACACAACTCTAGAAATTTGCTCTTGGGCTAAAACGAACAATATCCTTGTCCAACCAGTGGTGCCAGGATATGAGCCAGAATCCTCATTAGTGAAGTCTCCCTTCCAGCTCCGACTGAACCTCTGTGTGTGCAACACAACAGCCACTTCTCTTAGGCACACTGCGGTTCATGCACACTTAAAAGCAAGAGGAAAATAGATACACTACAGATGTACAGATGAAGGGCTCTGCCCTTCTTCGTTGTGCAAACCACTTCATTTTGTTTGGGAATTTCTGCTTACGAAGAGCACACAAAACTCTTTCTACTTTCACCCACTGAAATGATGCCAGCAGTACCTGGCCAACCCAAAGCCCTTTGATTTTTATTACAAAAGTTACTCTGACTACTGGCTCCCTACAAATCCCAGTGGCAATAATGCATTTTAAATGACACGGAGCAAGCAACAGAGGGTAAATAAAGCAAGTCACAGGGTGGGTGACAAACCTCAGGACTGTTGATAATGTCCCTCTCAGCTATAGCCCAGATTCCACCCACTTGACTGAGCTCTTGCTATCCACTGTCTTACAGAGCACACCTGCCATGTTCCTTTACCATGTTCTCATACAAAGTTGTGCTGTACTTTCCCCCTTTAGTATTAAAATTCTATTTTATTTTAACTCACAAATGACAGAATAACAGCATCCCATATTCTTAGGTAGCTAAGAAGCCAAACTTTCTGTACTTAATAGTAGTAATAGAGCATGAAGGTATTTTTACTTACTGCCTCAGGTTCAAAAACTACTTTGACAGCAATGAAGACACAATGCCAGCCTGGGCAGGGAAAAGCAGATGTCTCACAGTGCACTTCCCAAAGCACAGGGAAGCCAAGTTACCCGTCATTAGGAGTTTAGGTCTCTTACCATTTCCATTATGAGGTGTCCACAAACAAAGCACTTGTCTGCTGTTTGCTGAAAACCTGAATACTGTTAAAATGACAGAAAAGAAAGGATCATTAGTAGACACTCCTCTAGCCATAGAAATACCTTCTAGGTGAAGGCTGTGCTATTTTCCAGCCTGTGCTGTGTATAACACAGATGTGGGAGACAGTGACTCAGAAGCCTTTGCTCAGCTCTTGCAGCGTGTTCAGATACCAGTTTGGCCTTCTGATCCACTGCAATATTTCCACTGATATTCCCAATGTAGTGGTATTATTATAAGTTTGATTTTTTAAAGTCTATTTGGAAAGTTTGTGTTTGATGTGCGGAAATTAGCTTGAATTGACTCTTTTGGTGGTTGTTTTAAATAACATAGGACTCACCTCCCAAATCCTCAAATTAGCAACCTCAGACTTTGGACCTACATTTCACTCAGTGCTATTTGCAAGCTAGAAAAATGAAGACAGGCCCAAGAAGGATTTAGCTGTCCTGTGGATACCAAGCTTTCCAGCCAGGAGAGAATCCAGCAGTGCACTCATAGGAGCTTGGGCTCACTGCACAATGTGGGCAGCAGTAAGGTACCTCAGAAGGATGGTCCAAACCCCAGCTGCCAGCCCACGCTGCAGTGCCAAGGGCACGGCTGTGGGGAGATGCTTTGCCTGCTTGGGACCAAAGTGAGTGGTCTCTCTTCCCAGCCTGAGTGGTCCTGACCTTAACTTTGTGCTCCTGTCCCCAAAGCAGATCCCATTTCAGATGCCAAGGTCTGCTTTTAGCCCTCTGTTTAGAGGTATAGAAAAACCATCCAGGTTATCAGACTGACCTACCAAACCACACCCTACAAACAAGAGATGTCTTTGTGAGGAACTCCAGCCATGACACTGGTGCTTGCAGTGGCTGAACTTTCCCCTCACCCTCTGCAGCCCCATCTCAGCTGAGATCTGTGTGTGCACCATCCTGCCAGAGGGAAGGGGTGCTCACCTTTCTGGGGGCGTTGCACAGTGATACTCTTTTAACAGAGCTCACCTGAAATGTGCTTTAGTTGCACAAGATAAAAGACGAGGAGGGGAGGATGAATGTAAACTGGACTCTTCTCCTAGAACACAAGTTAATTGGCTCAGGCACCTAATGCATCCTCTGAGCCCCAACAGAGCTTATATCTTGCTCCATTTCCCCCTGGTTTAGTGGGGATTAACTGTCCCCTCACATCAAAAGCCTGTGGGTCCCAGCCTGGAGCTGCCATATGTTTTCCTTTTCATTGGAGTGAGGGGATTACATGTTACGTTGGATCAATAGGTTGGAGACAAAATTATTGTTGCTATGCAACAAAGTGACTACGAAGAAAAAGGTCTTGTAGACACTTTTATGGGCTCAGAAGTCAGCAAATGATGGTATAGCAACTGATACAGGCCAAAACTTACTATGCCCTAAGAAACACAGCTCATGCAGTCTCAAGAAACTTTGAACCTTCCCTAGAAGAGATGAGGGTGTTGAGGAACAAATACAGAGGCGGGCAGTGCTAGCTGGCTGTTTCTGCAAAATACTACTTTCATTTGCTTTTTTTGTTCTTCTTACTGATGCAGAAAAAAGGTCTCATTGCTTGGGATGTTTCTTGGCTGCCCTGTGGCTGAGTAACCCTCTGGCTAGACTGCTTCCTAGGGCTGGGAACTCCAGGCTTACTGGAAACAGGTGGGCAGGTCCTAGTGACACAGACAGCAGAGGATTAACAACAGCACAAACCCAGCTAATTCTAAAATCCTGCTGGAATGAATTTACCAGCACCATCTGGCTGTCATTTGATAAGGAATGCAAAGGAGCATTCACCCAGCTATTGATTAAGAGGGGACATTATTCCCCAGGAACAGAATGGCATAGTGGTCAGATTAATGGCATTTATTGCTAACTAGATTGCCATAAATTATACTGTTTGTCAGAAAGAAAGGCTTTGCTGACACAAAATCACTCTTTATATAACTAACCCTATTAAATTAAAACCATTATTTGTTTTTAACAAGAGAATTGTTATTAGTCAAACACATCCAGAACTAGATTACCCAATTAAGAAGACTTTGCTAAATGACAGTAAGCCTAACAGCAGTGACAAAATATTCTATGGGCTCAGGGAGCTGTCCTTTACCACTACACTCTTCTCCCTCCTGGTCACAGGGTCAGTCCCAGACAGACTGAAGGCCTGGTTCAGTGAGATCAGGGTTTTGGATTCAGGTCTGCTTGTGTTTTAAATCTATTTGGGTTGAAAAAGAATAACAGCCTCAGAGCCCAGCAGCACTGTTTTCTACAGGATGGCAGTACTGTGGACACTGCTGCTAAAAACAATAAATTACTTTCTCGACACTTCTGGAGCTTACAGTAAACTGCTTCTTTGCACTGTCTGATCTTAATTTGGAGTGTTCAAACAGGGCTACTGTACTAAGCTTTGAATTTTAGAAGCAGAGCTTGCAAGTCTTAAATACTAATTAAAATTGTCAATGTCTGTCTTTGAAGCACTCGATTATTAACAACCTTCACAGATCTTGTGTGTGCAACAGGAGAGGAGTTGTGACTTGCTCCAGACTGCAGACAAAGCAGAACGGCCTCTTTATTGTCTCTCAGCACACCAAGAGCCTCCCAGGGTGGGCTCCCAGCATGGCTGGCTGGGAGAAGCACTGGTCCCCCAGAGCTTGTGAACAGGTAAGTGCAGGAGAGGAGAAGGTTTCGCTACACAGACTTAAAGCCTTTTTTATTCCTGACAGAGTCTGAGGGGTAAAAAGAACTTTTGAGCACACCAGCCCCCAAACACAATCTGGAGACATGAAAAACAGACTGAGGTGAAGCAGTGAAGTGACAGAGGCTGATAGGCAAGACCCTCATGGAGAAGCCAAATCTCGGCTCTGGTTCTTGCTCCCATGGTATTCATAGGTACAATTTCATTCTGGATCTACGCACTGTGGGGCTCAGTTCTAGCCTTACTCTATAAGGGTTCCCTCTGCGCCAGGTTCTTAAAAAAAGTATTTAGTTGGCAGAGCAGTAAAGTGATGTAAATACAGACCAATCTCAGTCTGGATGGGAACAGTCAGAAGTCTACGGACACTCTGTATCCACAACAAATGGGAAGCATAATTTTGAACTCTCCCTAATATTCATTACAGATACTCCTTAAGCATATATAAAAACACTGAAAGAAGTTGTTATTAAAAGACCAGCTCTGAAATTCAAAGCTGAAAATGAAGTGTTACCCTTTACTCTCCCTTCTGTGACTCGGGAGTACAGTGCTGGATACACCAGGATGCAAAGAAAACAAAGTGCAAGTTGAAGAGCTGGCATATTATTTTTCCTGATTTCTTAGTCTGGTCTCAACTGTTTTCTCATTTTCTTCCTTATTTACCTTGCCCTTGTCTTCTCTACCAGGATAATAAAATCTCATTTTATATGCACAAATCAAGACTTTGTAATTCAGCTTCCCAATGATACTTATATAAAATAAGACTCTGGGAAACTAAATAAACCATGAGAAATATGTTAATTATGTTAGAATAGAGGAGTAAAAATAAAGTAGAAGACTTGGCTGACTGAACTTTTCTTTTGTTTGCTGTCCAATATACTTTGATTATCAAACAGACAAAAAAAGGAGAAATCTCTAATGATCCTGTCCAAGAGTCTTTGTTTCAATGTAAGAGGAAAACAAGTCTCCTTCTGTCCTGAATATTTAGGCCTGTTAGTATCCTCCTGTGATAATCTTGGGGTTTATAAATCTTCTGTCTAATATGCAATATATCTAAAAGAAATTAACAATGAATTTTGAGCATATAATGAACAATTATGCATGGAGGATAATCCTACCAAGTACTATGAGAAACAATTTCTCCTGCCTGCTCTCAGTCCTGTAGCAAATCTTGGTTGTCTACCAGGGTCTTTCAAAGTTCGATGTTCCCATCATGATTTTCAAAAGAAAAATGTTCAGAAAATAGTGTGCCTGAAAAAGGCTTCAGGACCCAAACTTTCTACCTTGGGCAATGTCAGGCCTTTGAAAAGACATGTCACTGCTCCTCCCTCACATGCCTAACCGTGCCCAAGGAGGGGCTGGTGCTCTTCCCTGCTGTTATGCACTCAACAAAACAAAACCTTCCTCCTGGAAACAGACCCTGGAATCTCATTCAGGCCCATTTGCCTCTTTGATGAGGATGTTCAAAACCTGCTGAAGGTTTGTGCAAGCAGAGCAAGTGGGTTACATTTCAGTGGGTGTGGCAGCTGCTGCCCCGGTAATGGTATGAAGCTGTAAAATCTCCAATTCACTGCTGCAGCACTGCAAAGTCACCGAATGTGGCTGCACAGCCTAGGCTTGAGATTCCTACTCTTTTATGCTTTAAGAGCTTTTGAGCGGGATGATAAGGAGTTTTTGCCAAAATGCTTCAGGCATTTAATTTCTGAATTGGGTGCTATGCTAATAAAGTATTCCAACCCCAGGCTGCCTGTAATCCCTCACAGACTCTCTGCTCCTTGGTTTCCCATTAGCAGAGCATCTGTCTTCTCACTGCTTCATTGTTTGCTCTCTGCATGGGACCTTTACTACATGGGACACAACAATGTAAGAAATTCATGGGATCGCATTAAGAGAGGGAGCAAATATGAAATTTGGATTCATGCAGATGGGGTTTTGTTGTTGTTTTTTACACACATATTTAAATGCAGCGCTTAAAATGAACTGGACAAAATGGGGCCTTCTCAGGCTCAAAGATAAAGGAGCCTCGTGGCAGGTGACAGATTAACTAAAGGAAAATAGTCCACAACTTTACTCTTCATCCTGCTGAAACACTTTCATATATCCTGTTGCTTCACTCGTCTTGCTGTCCATGAGGAAACACTACACAGCAATTTGCCTTCTTGCTTCTGTCTTTCCACTTTGTTATGTTTGAAGGACAAGGACAGGGCAAGGAAGGACTCCACGCTCCGCACAGAGGAAGCAGGAGGTCTGGCCGTGCACAAAATTCTGCCAAAACCCAGGAATTCAGCTGTCCTGAACTCTGCCTCTGGCAGTCAGGCATTTTATAGCCCCTGAGAAGGGACCAGCCATTTATATCCTACAGCACCTACAGAGACCCTGGGTGAGCACTCACCAAGGCTACTTTGCTGTGTGATTAATTAAGAGCCACTAATGATTTTCTTACCTAGATCTTCCTTAAACAAACTCCTGTGGGAGCTTCACAGTGACAATGATCAAGGAAAAAGGCTGAATCAACAGCTTTAGCTCTGCATCATATTACAGAGCCCAACATTTATTGACTTGATTCACACTGTAAAGCACTTCACACGGCACACTGCACTCACCTCTTGCTGCAGGTTATTTACCATCATTGCTACCATCTACTGCATACAGTGAAAGAAACTGTTTACACAAGAACCTATCTTTCTGGAAAAAAAATTATCTGGATTTTATTCAAAACAGTTGTTGAGAGATTTCAATTCAGAACGTAACAGCAGCTAATACAGACATTTATTACCAAAGTGGAAACATGCCACTTTCTCACATGGGTCTTTTTCTAACTCTCCTATAGGAAAAAATTAATGCTGTCTGCTTACAAGTGTGTGGCAGGAGTTAAGACATAATTAGAAAGAGCCCTAGTTCTTTTAAGTGTGCTTCAGTTATTGTCATTTACTTTTCAGTGTAGTAGTAAGAAAAATGGATAGTCTAACTACTTGGATCACCATCTCAAGAGGAAATAGGGGAGTGATTAAGTGGCATGAAACCAACTGGACTTCCTAACACACTTCCAAACATTCCACCAGCAAATGTAGTACCATAGGGGATAGTTACGAATGGCAGTCAATAGTGATACATTTCAGAAAAAATCTCTCTTTGCCTTTCCTTGTCTCTTTTGCCATGTCCCAGAGAGTGATTCCTGCGACTCATTTAACAATCTGCAACCCAGTTCAGGAAATGCTGAGTGCCCTTTTAGTGAACGCAGATCTTACTCACACATGGAAATTTCATTGCATTATGTTTATCTACATTATCACCTGGGCCTAGGTACCACCTGTGTCCTGCTCTTTTATAACCCTGAGATGTCTCAGGACTCCAGTTGGTTTCCTCTTGTGGCCCCCAGTGCTGCCCAGTGAGGCCTGCGGTGTGTCCTGCATGCTGTGCTCGCAGCCTTCACCCTCAGCTTCTCTCGTTGTTTATGGGCCCCAGCTTCAAAACTTTGTCCTCTGGGATGAATCCCTGAGACAAAACCCAGACACCCCCTGAAGACAATGGGACTTCTGCCACCAGCTTCAGTGGACTTGTAACTTCTTGATCCAGGATACAGCACTCTGGAATTGTGTTGCAATGAGAGGTGAACCCAAACTGTCAGCTCTACACACTCTTCATGCTGATTCACATCAAGTCCAAAGTGCAGAGGCAGACCAATACTTGACTATCCCTAGATATTATGAAACTTGAATTTTAAACCCATCTGTAGGTTTGACCCAAGCTTCAATTCAGAATACCCCAATTAATCATCATTACTGGCAAATTCATTTATAAAATAAACCCAGGACCACTGGCATACCACAAACTTAGGGAAAACTAAGGAAGGAAAGTATTCAAGTTTTTTTGGCAGGCAAGGGCCAGAGCAAGACACACAAGCAGCAACATGACTGCACTCCCTCATGCCCCGATTAGGAACATGCTATGAACTGTTTGCCTTTGTTTTCAGTGACAGCATCTGGGAGCACAGCAACACTTGGCATTCATGATGCCTCTGGAACCTGAAAACACCTCCTGTCCCAACCTAGAGCCATCAGCACCTGGAAAACACTCAGAGACTTCCTTATACTTGTGTATATCAGGAGTATTGCAGCAAATCCCTTTCCATGCTTTGATTCCATCCTTCTTTGAACATATCAATAAACACCCATGTCTGTCTGTTCTCTGACTGGAGTATGGCTCCTAATAGCGAGTCTCCTAAAGACAACATCCTCCCACTTATCTAGAATTCCATTTGCTCTGTGATTCCCATTAGATACGAAATGGACACAAGCTGCAACTTCAATCATTCACCTTTTCAACTGAGTCTATTTTTTTCTAAAAGAGTCTCAATTTGCAGAAATGGGCTCTCTGACTAATGCACCAGTCCCAGGGCTCCCTCCCAAGGGGGACTTCCAAACATTTATAGTCGCTGAGATGGAAAATCAAACCTCTGACTCCAGCTGACACCAGCTCCATTACACTAAATAAAAACTATCTTCTGAGGGCCCCAGCAAGTGGGACAGGCCATTTCCCACACTGCCAGGCTTGGAAAACAGCATGTGCACAAACTGAGAAGAAAAGCCTCATTAGTATTAATATTTACATTGCAGCCATGCTCAGGGGCCCTGGTTGGGGTAAGGGTCTTGCTGTGTTTGGTGCTACAGGAGATGAAGGTGCAAGCCCTGCTCTGATGAGCTGCCCATCACTCAGCTACTCCTCAGTTGATATCCTGTCCCTTCTCCCATGAGAGGCTGAGCATTTCCTTTTCCCACCTGCCTACCAGTCTTGCACACCCTGATACTTTTGCATTTCTGAAATCATTGTCAGTTTTATGGTTGTGGGTGTTAAGACAAGGCCCCGTATGTCCTCTGTAGCCAACTTCTGCATTGCAGTGACCAGCCAAGAGAAGTGTCCTGGCTGGGAACCTGTGGCTGGTGTAGGGGAGAAAGGGATCCAGAACCCCACCAGACTGGATGGAGAGGAGAAGGAAGGCTGGAGAGAGACAGAGAGGCTGCAGGGCTGCAAGGGGCTCTGCACCCTTCTGGGTAGAGCAGGAAGGGGACTCTCAAAGGCTCCTGCAAGTTTGCAATGCACAGAGTCTCGTTATGGTTGCCATTTGCAAAACCAAGTTTTTAGAGCCTTTCTCTTTGAGGATTTATGGGCAGAGTTCCTCCAGTCTTACTGAAATGCATGAACAGCTCTAGATGAAACTTTCAACCACTAATGACAGTAAAGTTAGCCAGAGGCAAAAACCTAGCGTGAAGAAGTTCAGCCTAAATGATTAAATTTGGCAAAGTTTTAAGACAGTGGAAGACAAAATCTTAAAAGGGGAAGTTCTGGATGACCTTAATGCTATGCACTGCAGCCTGTGGTGTCTGAAATAGGTTATTTCCAGAGCATCTGAGCGTCTTCCAGTAGTGCATTTAGCAATGTAACTAACATCTGTCACGAGGTTCATTTTCCCTCTCATCTCCTCCCTCGAGGGAAATTCTCTCATTTCTTAACCTCTACTGGACCCCCACTCAATAATGTTCTTACCTCAAGAGAAGAAGGAAAAGCCTATCAAAAAGAGGAAAAAAAAAGAAAAAAGATAGATAATAGATCTTAGATTCAGGCTGCTTTGGTGACATTTTTAAAGTGTTTTTTGCCAAGCAAAACAGTATATTTTTAAAAAATTTCTTTACATGATATTTAAGCATTGAAAAGGAAAGACAAATTAAAATTATTGAGCTATTTTTCCTTCACCCATGATTATGCAGCAATTTATCAACAAAATGGAACACGAACATCTGACTGGGATTATTTATTATACAGTAAGGCATTTATTTTTTGTTCACTTCACCAGGAACAGTGTCTCTGTTATGGCTAGTTAGCCATCTGTGTCCGAAGAGCTTTCAGGAAAGGATTAAACTGTCATTTGTTTTATTTCCTTTCATGAAATAACTCCCCTAACAGGGCTGGGGCAAGACTTGGCTATTGCTGGACTTGTTACCTTAAGGTGGCATTTAAAGGAGTAACTGGATCTTCCCCAGAGCTAAAGCAAAGCAATGTAAAGTTTGTGGGGCTGTTTTTGTTCTTTCTGCTCCTCACACATGCAGTATCCTACTGGACATGGCACAGATCAGGCAATGTCTGTGCCGTGCTTAGGCAGAAGTAGAATTATCTGTGGATTTTTAAAAAAACCCTGATTAATTCTCTACATTTAGCCAATATGGCACTGACAGAATGTGCAGCTAATCAGGGCTGGAAGCAGGAGGCAGACAAAAATAACCCCAGAAGGCAGAGGTATTCCACATCCTCCAGGTGCAGGGGATTCCCAGCCCCAGCCATCCATTCCCAGCCCCACAGACGGCAACACCGTGAAATCCCTATCCCATCTACAGCTCCACAAGTGGGGCTAAACACTTCTATCACTTCTTCCCTGCAAAGAATGAGCAAAATAAGCCACCTGGTGCTGAGACTGTGCCCTCAGTAAGAGCAAACGTGGGAAAGCTATTTGCCAGAAGGATGTACCTCGTGGCTCTTTCAGGGGCGGTGCGGGGTGCCCCGGGGCAGCCTCACAGTGCTCACCAGGAGCACCAGCACCAGCTCACTCATGACCTGTGTCCACAAACCAAAAGCACTTTTGCAAGAAAGGGGCAAATTTGGGAAGTTTGATGCCAGCAGCTCCTCATGCCACACTTTTACCAACTGAGTTTTTGGAAGCAGTTGGTAGCCAAAGCTCTCGGTGCTCGCTATGCTTGAAGTGACAACTGCGCTCTGTTCAAATGTGACCTGCACAGGAGCTCCCAGCCAGAGTGCAAATGGAAGAGACCCCCTGGAGCAGCTGGCCCCGGCACTGGCTGAACCTCGAGGGGGACACATTAGCCAAGAAGGCTCTTACAAGAGTCAGACATCTGAAAGGATCGGAAAATGGGTTTTCTCAAGGTCTTGGCTTCAGGGACCATACATGACACTGCAGTGAATTCCATGTACCACCTTTGATTGAGGAAGAGCTGATTTGTCGTGAGTGAGTGGTAGTTAAAGAACCAGGTGTCCCATGGGAGCCATCAACTGCAGCTCTGGAGAGTGCTCCAGCAGAAGCTGGTCTGGCACAGCAAACTGCAGTACTGCAGGAGGAATAAAATACTGACATCTATAGGATGTTAAATATTTCTAGCAGCTACAATAGGAAGAAACCCATAAATAATATCCATTCTTCACTAAAATTTTCTGCATTCATTCACATCAAAAGCCAGTTCAGCTTTTCTGCCCATCGTTGTTCATGTGCTACTTGTTGCAGACCCAAAATTGCTGTGTCCTGCCTTGACTGGTCTGCAGGACATTTCCAGTGAGACTCCAGGGATAGGGAAGGAACACCTGCAGCAAACGAATGGGATAAACAGAGGCAGCAGTGGAGGCTGACAGAGCTCTGCAGGAATGGCAGCCCTCCCAGGGAAGGGGACGGGCTGTCCTCCAGGTACCAGGGAGGCTCCAGGTGCCACCACCTCTGTCTGCCACTGACAGCACAGCAGCTTCCCCTCAGGATGCCTCTTGCTGGGAAGCACGTGAGGGGCTCATTCAGGCCACTGCTGCCTCAGTGGGACTGTGAGCAAGGAAACATCAGCCTCTCAGTCTGTCCCTGGGAATCCGCGGTAGGAGCACGTGGCTGCTGCAAACCCCGCCAGGTACATGCAGCCCGTTCTCACCTGGCTGTCACCAGTGCCCCCAGTGGGACAGCACTGCACCCCTGCCCACATCTTCTGAAGCTGCTCTGCTTTCTAATCCCTGCTGTTTGAAATAACCTGGTCACAGGTGGGGCTGCAAATCCACAGAGCTGTGACCCCGCTCCCAAACCTACAGGAGCATCTAATTCTCCTGATCAATGCCCAGACAAACAAAAGCCAAGAAAGAGGAAGGACACCCACAGCAGGCAGCATTTTCTTAGCAGCAATACAACTATAATACAATTAGACGGTATCTGTTTACATTCCCAAACTGAAATAATCTTTTTCTTATCCCCCTGCCTTAACTTCCCTAGCATTCCACTACCACAGTGTCAGCAGGGAACCCTGCTGCACTGTACTGAAGCTGCACTAAAGAATTGGACTCACAGTAGAGACTGAAATTCTCAGTTATACAGAAAAAGCATTTGGTTTTCTGCTTTCGACTGAAAAATGCCTCTTCTTAGAGAGGATTGAGGTTTTGAAGTGTTCAGGACGAAGACCTGGGGAAGATAAAGTAGTTAAAATAATTTCCTTTTAATGGCGATTTTGCAGCCTTTTTCCTTTCAACTTTGACAAAAGCTTTGAGCTTTCTCTGCTCACAGAATTCTGAAATAGGCAAGGTTGTTTGATTTCATTAGTGAAACAATACAATTCCTAGGATTCTTGCTATGACATTTGCTCAGGGCAGCTGAGAGAAGATGCCATTACTTCCTGAGAACCAGCAAGATTACCACAAGCAGGGACAATGTCAGAATTTGGTTTCTTTGCTGACTTACACAGCATCCCTCAGTCTGCTTCTTCCCCATTCCTCTGTGCTACTGAGAATCTGCTAAAACACACCTGTGGGAAGTTTGGGCTTTTAAATCTGTGCCTTAAATGTCCCAACAGTTCCCTAACTTGCAGAAAGTTTATTCCTATCAAGTCCTTAATCTCAGTTTTCCTTGGAAAATCTCTGCAAGTATCTTCCTTCAGAAACCCACTACAGAACATGCCTGAGCTAAAGAGTTTTCCCCCCCACTCCATGAAAACTGAATGTTCTCCAAAAGATTAAGATTTTTAGATTTAAAATTCTTGTGTTTAGGCTGAAATTAGAAGCTAATAACAACAATCATGTCATTAAGTCTGGATGAAAGGTTTTGATCATGAGGAAAGTACATTCCAACACAGTTCAAATGAAAAATCTCAAAGGTTTGAGCCCCTCCTTCTCACACTCCACCTCTTCCCCCCCTCCCTGTGCCGCTGCAGAAACACAGGAAAGAAAGCTGAAAAAAGCAAGGAAGAAAAAATAATTTTCTCTCCAGAATGCAAGCAAAACAGTAACAAGTTTCAATTATAACAAGATACTTATTTTCTGCACATTTTGGGTTTTTTTCCAACAGGCTCCAGCTCACAGTAAAGGTGTAACACATGAAGACAAATATGGCTTATATTTTAGGAATTTTCATTATTTTTATGGATTGCATTGATGAGAAATGCATTTGAACCGCCAGTAACAATTTTGTTGCGAGATATACTTTGAATAATTCCTTTGCAAAAAGCATGATTATATTTTCATTAGAAATGAAAAGTTGTTTTGGAGGACTCAAGCTTCTAAATTAATGGTTTTTCAATAAATAAGGCGGCATAAATTCGAAACACTGATTGTCCAATTCATCTTCCTCTTAGCTAAAATATATCATTGCTCTCTAATTGCAATTCCCAGCCATGCCATCCTCTTCATCTTAATACTAAATGGTCTGTACTTATAGAATCATTTGCTGTGCACTGCACAATCTTCAAACTTAATTGCACAAACATTTTATTTTTGGAACAACGCAGCTCAGCAACAGGCTTCGTTTTTCTTTTCCTGACTTAGTCTTTATTAAAGTAAAGCATTTACAAAATCTGTGAGCAGTGAGAAACTTGACTTGCCCCTCCATGGCCAACAGTTCCCAGCTAATCACAACTCAGCCCCACAGCCCCGTGCGCAGAGCAGTGATTAAACTGTGCCTCAACAAAGCAACTTTGTGCACAGCCCTGACGTGCTCCCAGCACAAACGTCTCCCTCCTGTTATGATTGGTATTCCCCAGATGTTTGACTTTGAGCTCAGGCTTGGCAGGAAAGGCTCTGTGGCTGCAATTCAAGTCCCAAGCTTGAGCAGCTCCAGTGTTTATTCTTATAATTTACACTTTGTGATGGCTTATGGACAGTTATGTACTTGGTTTTACAGCCACCACTTCAAACCAAGGGGCTGATCGTGCTCCTGTGGAGTCAGTGGTAAATGATTCCCAATTCCAGCCCTGGCAGGAGGCCCCGCATCATCAAACCATCTCTCAGAGTGAACAAGCCAATATAAAAGAACAATTTGCTTTAGAAATAATAAAAATAATGCCTGAAATCTTACTTACTAGGAAGTCTTCTTCACAGTACACCTTGCCATTGACATTGTAGAATGCTTTTCCTCGTAGTCTTCTCCCTGTTAAAACACAGGACCATCTGAATTTTGTTCTCCATCCCCAAACCCAGTCATTCAAGATGCAAAGTGAAAACCACACCCCCTGTACTTGTCTGTGGGGTCTGTTCCTGGCCCCTCTCTTCCCTGAAGGGCCCATCCAGAGCCAGGGCTGAGGGTCAGGCCCTTTGCTCTATCTGGCCTTACCCAATCAGATACCAAACCTTGCCTTAGGTACCAACTAAACGTTATCTCTAAGTGTGGGTCATGGAACCCAGCTGATATCAGTTCCTGAAAAACTTGCAATCTAAACTCAAAAATGATTTGGGGGAAAAGGCTCTTTTGCAAATTGAGACAATTTTCTTGGCAGGTAAAATCCCAGCAGGCTCACATCCACTGCAATCAACAGCAGCAGCGTTTGTCTCCAAAGGACTACCCAAGGGATACTGCATATGGATGTCTCTGCCACCCTCAAAAATATTAATAATCAATGCCACAGCAGCTCCCTACAACACTAAAGCAGTGCAAGGCACACATGATGGAGGGAAGGGCAGGAAAATCACACAGAAAACAAGAGATTTTGCATTCAAGTTTTGACATTTGCCATTTCATTAGCCCATGCAGAACTTGAGTGACAAAGCCTGTGACAGTCATTAACTGACGGCTCCCTTTACAGCGAAGAAATGCACAGCAGATTCCAGAGTGTCTCAACAGAAAGGATGCAAACCAGGAATTCAAGAACCACCAAGCCCAGTCAGTCTGTAGATACAGCAGATCAGAGCTCTGTAGAAAGCAGCGCTGTTTCACCAGTGTCAAACCAGAGAGGGAGAAGGGAAAGCACACTCCTCCCAACTCACCTCATTCCCACTCTGCCAGGGTCCCACTGGCCAAACCTCCCAGGCACGTGGGAGCTCTCAGCAGCCCTCTGCAGCCCCAGATGGACAAGGGCTGCCTCGGGCTGTGCCAGCAGCAGCACAGGGCAAGGGAGAGGGCAAGAGGAATTCACAGGTCAACAGATCCCAGGTCCCTGTCAGAGCTTCACTCCATGGAATCAGCCTGGATGTCTCCTCCAACTCCAGCAGAAACACCACCGATCTCCGTGGAGGGTTTGACACCGAGGGCTGGTGAGCTGAGCCAGCTGGCCAGCACAGAGGGGCAGGAGTGCTCTCCATGGTTTCCATAAACAATGTTGAGGAAAATATGATTAATTTGGAGTGCTTGAAAGCGCCTTTTACACGTTGCCACTGTGATCTGATCCTGGGAAACAGTGTGTGGCACAAAGGAGTTGGGATCTGGGCTGATGCTTTTGGGAAATCACATGCTGCATGTGGTTGTCTGGTGGTTTTACTGTCGTGGCTGAGGGAAATGCTTCTTTTGTGTGCACATTCTTGGGCTGTCGATCTCACGGGCTGCTGTCTCCATACTGCTGGTAGGTGGAGTCAGCTCTTGTTTGTCTTTCCAGTCGCCCGGTGGCTCTGGTGGGGACCAGGACCCTGGTGACGTGGGCAATGTGCTCATCCCTCTGAGAGTCAAGTAAAACTGGGCCATCCCCTGAACAAGGCACAGGGCTGGGACAGCCATCAGGGGACCATGGGGCCCTCTCTCAACTGATGCAGGAGCAACCACATCTAGATCTTCCCTCCTGCTTATCAAAGATGTTTTTAAACCTCTCTGGTGAAAGATAAAGTACACGGAAAGGAAGGAAGAAAGGAAAGAGGCCAGAATGGCTTTGTGAAGGACACGTTGTCTCTGTCAGATCCAGCCTTGGCACACAACTTGTCTTTAGCTGGTGGGCATGAAGTGGCTGCACCCAGAACAAGGAGCTGCCTCGGATGTGCTGATGCAGCACTTTCCCTGTGCTCACCCACAGAGCCGGGCACTTGCTTCAGGAGAAGGAGCGCTGGCCATCACCTCAGCCCACAGCCACTGTGATGAGAAGCAGCAAAGGTGATTAGGGACAAATCCCAGAGCTAGTTGCTGGAAGGATCTCTGCAGGAGAGCAACATGCCAGTGCAGGAGGCACCAGCATCTCCCAAGGCACTGCAGAAGGTGCAGGAGGACCCCAATATCCCACTCTGTACCCCAGCCTGCCAGTGCTGAGCTTGATGGGAAAGGCACAAATTCTGCTCTGGTTCTTTCCTTAGCACAGCATCACCAGCAGGAGCCAGCAGGGCCAGCGCTGTCCTGGACTGGGATGGAGAGGGAAGCCTCTGACCCAAAGCAAACAAGGCAAAGCCAATGCTCTGGAGTGGCTCTCGCACACATCAGGTCTCAGATGCATTTGGCAGCTGATTGCCCTGGCCCAGCCCCACTGTGAGTCTCCACATCAGCCCTGCACTGGTGGGATCCCTGCTCCCAGCCTGCCCCACAAGCCCCCACCTGCCCAGCACAGAGAGCTGCTCTCCCTGCCCTACACCTGCCACCTCTATGCTGCACTCCCAGCACAACACCTTCCAAAACTGAGGGAAAATACCATTTCTCTCATTTTCCAGCTGAAAGAAACAAGACGCCTGTTAGGGAACTGACTTGCCTAAACTCATAAAGCAGGCAAGCAGCTTGGTCACATGATAATGACTATTATTAGCAATGATTAATAAGATTGACAGGTCTTTTACCTTAGAAGAATTTCATTCAGGGACCATACAATAATTATCTCATAAACAAGAAACTGCAAGTTATCACTCAAACAACCAAACCTGCATTTTAGAAATAAAGGCAAAAGTGTACATTCCACTGCCCTCCAGAAGGGTTTACTAAATGACAGCACTGAACATGGTCAAACACCACCCTCTGAGTGCCTGGGCATCATGTGCAAACTGCAATCATGAGGGAAGTGCTGGCAATTGCAGCCAAGGAGACAGGAATCCCGAGGAGAGGCAGTGGTGGTGCTCCCAGCCCCAGGGCAGCTGTGCAGCAGGGTGGGTGCAACACCTTGACGTTGGGATGCCTGCCCTGAGCTCCTGGTACTGGACAAGGTGGCTTCATCATTCAAGGTCCTGGAGCAACTCGGGAACCTGCACAGCACCAGCCTGTTCCGTGTAGCTGTAACCTGTTATTGTCAATTAGGCAGAAATTACAAGTTAAAAACCCCCTGATGTTCCTTCAGCCAGCTGAGCCGAGCACCTGGCCAGCCAGGGGAGGTAACATCACCCTGCCCACTGGCACACAGGCCCTGCTGCTTGGCTTTCCTTTGAATGACTGAGTCTAGCCAAGCCTGGTTACTATTTGCTTTCATAATATTGAAACAAAAAAAGTCAAGAGTTTCTGACAAAACTTGATGCAACTTGCTGATGGCTCGTTATAATAATAATAATAATGAGCTGCCTAGCAGAGTTCACGAGTGTGGGGTTTCACAAACACTGCACTTGGTTCCTCCTCCTGCTGGATACCCACCTTGGCGTGCCTGCCCCGTCAGACCAGTTTGCAGCAGCAGCAGCAGCGAGGAACAGGCTCCGTTTCACACCCGACAGAGCAGCAGGAACAGGGACTGCACAGGGGGACCGGGCCCGGGGCGGGAGCCACCCCACTGTGTGCAGGCTCCTGACACCAGCAGCAGCTTTTAGGGGAAAGCCCCTTCTCCCCCCGAGTGCTCTTCAGCCTTGTTTTCCCACAGAAAACAAAGCTTATGCACTCCCAGCGACAAACAAGTCACTCCCATTTCCTGACTGACACCCCAGGCTAAGGGAGTTCCACCACCTCGGGTGGGAGACAGAGACCTCACAAACACTCCAGCAAACAGTGCAAACATTCATGAGATAATCTAGCAGATAATAAAATGAAAGCTAGAAATGACTCTATCCCAAGGACCAATAGCAACTGGTGATTGCAACCAAATGACAAACATCCAAAAGAATGCAGGTTTGTGGAACTCTTAAAAAAAAACTAAAAGCAGAATCGTCTCTAGGTTTTTAACACTGGTTTGGATGTTTAACCAGTTTATAAGTCTCTGTTATTTAAATGTGTCTATCAGTTACTTCCTGCACAATTTTTATCTCCTATATGTTGCAAACCAAAAGGAAGGATTGAGAGACCTGTTGCTTTATCAAAGGATTCAACTCAAAGACGGCTTGCAAAAGGAAAAACGACCCCCAGTTGACACAGGCTGTCCACAAGTATTCTCCCCAGTCTCCAGAACATGTTGCTGGGTGGTGAAAACACACCATCCAGGAAGCCAAGATGGAGTAAAACTTTTTTCTAATGCTGTTTCAAATGCTGCTCCAGGTCCCCATGGAACAAAATGTGAATCAGCCCAGGTTTTACAGTGTGGAGGACATGGCCCAAAAGTGCACTTCAAGCGTCCTGCTCCCTCCCCTCTAGCCTGGAAAGCATATTCCAAGCCCTCCCTGCTGCTGCTGGCCGTATTTGCCTGTGGGGAGGTAAGTTTATCAATCACAGCCTTCAGTGGAAGCTCTCCTGTCTCACACAGGATGGATGCAACCGGATCAGGGGCTGACACCCCCCTCGCCGCTGCAAGACAGGAGATAGGAATGTCTCACTGTCACAGCAGGGTTATTAGACCTAATTACTGTTTGCAGCATGCTTTGAAGTTGAAAAGTGCCAAGCATTATTATAATATTTTAAGTACTTTGATGATTAAAAACACACAACCCTTTGGAAATCATGATTTAGTAGTACTGTAGAGTAAGCAAGCTCATGTGAGAAGCCTGCATTGTCTCCATGCCTGACGCTACTCAAACACAAACAGCTCCCCTCTGACATCATGGGAATGCTGCAGCCCCAGCCCTGCCTCCCAGATAATGCCTGGTGCATCCCAGAGACTACCATCGTGCTGAAAAACCCACAGCAGAGCACCTCCTCACTATCAGGATCTCTCTCGTGGTATTCTCAACAGAGATGTGCCTCTTCTAACTTCGTGTGTGGAAGTTGCACTGTTAGAGGGGACAAAGAGTGAAATGACTAATAATGTCCTGTTATTTCTAATGTCACAGCTGTGTGGAACAAGGATCCTATTTTAGCAACAAAATGTAATTAAACCCTCCCACATGGAGTGCAATCCAAGAGTTCAGCTGTAGGTATCACTGCTAAAGATCAGAAATTCGTTAAAGCAGAGCTAATTAACAGTCCGAACAGCCCAAGTTAATGCCACGGAGTATCACTGCGGACGTGGCTGTGCAGCACAGAGAAGCTGCAGGCAGTGGCCAAGGCACAGGCAGCTGCAGGACCAGGCAGGGTGGCTGTCCCCGCCCTGCACAGCAGCACGGCCTTGCCCGAGCCCCCAGCACGGCCATGCCCTGCTCCTGCTGGGAAAGTGGCACCCAGGAGCTCCTGACTTGTCTCACAGCGGCAAGACAGATCCACAGCATCCTCCTTTAACAGCTCCTTCTGGAGGAAAAAAAAAATTTCACATTGCTTCTCTCCTTGAGATTCTTCCCCCTTATTTAATGAACTGTCAGTGCTAAGGCTGATCGGGACACTCAGTGAGAATCTCTGTGCTCTGGAAGCTCTGGTCCATGACTTGTTCAGCTTCCTGAGTGTGGCAGCCCAAGCTCTTCATGCCTGGCTGACCAAAGAACTGTGCCTGTTTTAGTTAGCAATATTAAACATGGACCTAATTGCTTGTTAACTGGTTCAGATGCCATCTCTGCAGTGACCGATGTGACACCAGCACCAGTACTCGTCTCATTCCAGCACCTTAAGTGACAGTCTCCCAAAGCCTTCAGACTACAGTGATGAGTAAACACACACAGAGAGGATTAATACACAACAACATTTGCTCAAGTATTTCCCAGCTACCGTAACAGTGAAGGAAAATTCCCACGTATTGCCCCAAAGCCCTGTGCAAGTGCAATGAGACACAAGGTGGCTTGAGCTGAGCAGATGCTTCTGCCTGCCCACTGCCCACCTCTGCCACACTCAATGCAATGTAAACTTTTATCAGGCCAAACCTGGTCATTTTGTTTTGCAAAATGCACTGGCTCTTGGTCTGGGGCTGCTCTGATTCTGAGCTGGTCTGTGGTGCACCCATGGGCTGCCCACACTCCCAAAGGCACTTTTCCAGCCCAGGGTCCTGAAGGTCCTGCCCACAGCAGCAGCACAATGGGCATGACTGCCCACCAACCTCTGGCACATGCTGCAGCTTCTCTTGGCATGCAAGGACTGACTGTCCCTCTCACCCGCGCAACACCACCTGATGATTGAGGAACTGGGACGCACAGAACTCAAAAGCTGAAGGGTAAGTGAAACCTCCAGAACCCAAACCAGTTCTCCATAACCCCCCAGATTTGATGGCTACTGTTTCCGAACAGGGGAAGCTAAATTTTTATCCTGGACCAGACGAGTCCAGGAGCTGAAACTTCAAGAGGAATACCAAGTTTTACAAACACAAATAATAACTGAAAACCTTAAGTAGCAACAAGCCACCGCTGCTATCTGCTCTCCCCACCACCTCTGGTTAAAACAGGTGCAGAATTTCACCCAAGCGATCTGTTTCCTTTCAAGCAGTAGAGGAGGTTTGCCTGCCCAGGAACTGAAGATGTGCCAAAAGAAAACAAAAGCTTCCAATACTTTTTCTTTATTTGTTACCATTCCTCCTTTACTCACATGTGAGTTCGGGCCTGCAGTTCCCCATCCCTCCCTCTGGCTTGCACTGCCTCTCTGCACAGAGGTTTTCTTTCCACAGGGTTTCTGCCACTCCACCCATTGCGAGCGGGGTAAACCAAGGCTGCTTTAACCTCTCAATAACTGTTAATTAAATTTTTCTCCTCGGTCTCCTACAGTGGACTCACACAAAGCCACCAAGCACAGGCTCTTGGTGCTGGGGTCCCGCGATGAAGCTGCCACCACAGTCAGGGTGCCAGGAGGGGACTGAGCTCCAGCCCAGCCCCTGGCTTGGAGAAACTTCCATCCCCCAACTGCCACGGCCCCCTCCCCTCCTCATAATGCTCAGGCTTTGTGAAAGAAGGGGTGAATTTCTAGGGCTTTCAGGGAGTTTAAGATAGGGGAAGAAAAAAAGAAATCAATGCCAAATTCCTTTGAATAGAAGATACTGCATGTTGGCAGAAGCCACTTTTCACAGACTCCAGCCGTTTGAAATCTGAAACACTAAAAAGTGGCTACTGTGGATGTGCTGTATTCTTCTTTTCAAAGCAATCTGGCACACAATTTTGCTCCCCTGTTCCAGGACCCAATCCAGCATTCCTTTCACGCTCAGACTCCCATTGACTTTAAGGAATGCAGGATTGGATCCTAAATGTGTGCTTTACTCACACAATAGCTCCTCATGGTTACGATCTATTGAGAAAGGCACACTTTAAAAACCATTTGGAATTGCGGGCTCATCCACCAGGCCAGAATGCCTGTAAAGATCTCCCATTATTTCCGGAAAAATGCTCAGTGTCTGAATCGCACACACACACTCACACGTTTTCCTGGTTTCAAGCTGCAGGCACAGCTTAGCTTGAGATGCATCAAAATATTTTGAGCACTGACCTGATAGCTCCCAAAGAAACCACGTGTAATTTTAGGTTTTGAAAAAAAGTACAACTCCGGGGAAAGAAAAAAAAAAAAAAAGCCACCAAAGCAAATATATAAGCAGCTGAATCTTAAGGTCAGTTTTTCAGAGAACTTTTGTAAAAGCGTCTGAAAGACCTGCACTGGCTAAGACAAAACACAGCCTTGCACTGCTATTTTTGAGGATGCTGTATATTGAGTTACGAGGCTATTACGATGCAAATCTCAAATGTACAAGCTTTTTACTCGGCCATAAACACAAAACAGTATACATTGTCCTTTCAGAAGAAAAGGTTTGCTGCTAAAATAGCAGAAGCCCTACGTAAATAACCAACATTCTTTCTGCCTGAGGTCACTGACTTGGCCTATTCAATTCCGGGCTAGTCTGGGATTTGACAATCTAAGCAGGGGAGAGGCCCTTTCCTTTTTTTCAAAAGAATGCTGGGATTTTATTTGAAATTTAAACTCTTGCAAACAAAAGGTGGCATCGTATGTTGGAGGCCTATGAAGGTGGAGTACAGGATGTGTATTGTTTTCTCCCTTTACATAGGTTCTTTCAGGAAAGAGTATTCAGAGTCTGTGAACAAATTCTAATAAAATATTATCATCAGGTAGACAGACATAGCAAGATATAAACAAACATTTAAAAGAAATTAGAAGATTCGATTTCAAGAAATATTGATGTGGAAAATGCATAAAAATGGTTTAAAATTGTAATTTAAATTATAATTTTAAATAAATTATTTTCAAATTAAAAATTGGAAATCATTCTCTAGTTTAAGTTCCTATACTAATTCATATTTGTACACCAAAACCGAGCTTTTCAGTGCAAATTAACCGTGGCTACAAAGTCAGCATTCATTCTCACTCTCCATCTCGTCGCTCTGCCCTGGGGAGGCAGATGGTAGCTAACTATTTTTCCTCCCAATTACCGTCGCCCAGCTCTTACTCGGACTCTGACAAAAGCACACTCTTGTGTAATGCAATGCTCATCTCCCTCCCGGGCTGTTATCCAGGCTCCGCACTGCCCTGTGCCACCCCTCCGGGCGGGAGCAGCCCCTGCCCGCTGCATCTGCGGCTGCCGCGCTGCCCGAGGGACCCGCCGCGGCAGCAGCAGGGCTCCCTTTGCTGTGCGCTCACTAACGTGGGCTAAAATCCAGATGAAAACACAGCACTTCATCATTCTGACATGTTTGTAGCCCAAGGTAAACTCTAGACTTTCCTCTGCAGTTTACCTTAACCTGCCATGATGTCAAAAGTGAAAAACTTCATTATCTTCCCTGGGATTTTGCCCCGTGCCAGCCATGGCACCGAAGGGAGCACCTCTGTGCTCAGTAGGCGCTCCTGTGCTGCATCCAACCCCCCTGCATCCTGCATCCCTGCACCACGCACCTCCGGAGGACCCACCCACCACAGCCCCGAGCGGGTGCCGAGGACACGGAGGGCACATTTCTGAGGTGTGCAGGGCACATTTCTGCCCCAGCCTCCCTGCATGACTGCAGCTGTCAGCCTCCAGCAGGATTATGTAGATAGATAGCTAATATCTTTTGTTACCTTGCTGGAAAACCCCACCTTTCTTGGCAGGGTATCCATAATCTCCGTGCCATGTTTACTCTAGTGTGGAATTCTCTCTTCCTTTCTGTCTCCTCCTACTCTTCGGTCAGGTTATTTAACCAAAAGGTTGCTTAAAGCTGCAGGGACAAGAAGCTCTCTGACCTCTGGCACTCTGGCAAGGCGTTCCTGTGCAGACTGTATTATAAACTTAGCAGATACTTTCAAGCTTCTATATAATTTGCAAAAGTTTAAATTGGCAGATGTTTCCTTTCTCTCCCACTTACATATTTATTCTATCCCATACCACCCATCAATTTCAGGGTTAACACATAAATTATTTCCATAGCTCTAACAGAAAAACTTATGCTGAAAAACGGTTTGTAAAAACATAAGCCAAGTATATATTTAAAAACAGAAATACAACTGCCTGCATTGATCTAATAGCTACTTTAGGTCTATATATTAACATACATCTTAAAGTATATTACTTAACAAGCCAGCGAGTGGCAACACTAAGAAAACGTAAAATAAAGCTCCAAGTGTACTTCAATTTAACTTTTCCCCCCCCAGGGCTGGGTTTACAAATGCAAAAAAAACCCACCAAACCATGAGAGGCCTCCCTCACCACTCGACAAGCTGGGAGGGCAGGGGGTATAGCTCTTCCCCCAAGGTAGTTTCCACTGTGGGAAGCTTTCACCATTCCATCACAGACTCTTGTTCGTTATCAGCAAAGAATTCCAATTTTCCAGCTGCTGCCTGTAAGCCAGGACTTAAAAGAGTACTTGTCTTATCACACTGTCCCAGGGTCCAAGTGCCAGCCCATTCCATGGCAGAGTAAATTCATCACCGAAGTGCAGCCCAAGCCTTCCTGATGCTCCAGGCAGGACACAGCCTCCCCAGCAGCCCTGCTGGCCTCGACCCGCGTGTCGTGGTGGGTGACCCTCATTCAGCCTCCAGTAAGAACCACCACAATGTCAGCAACAAGGATCCATCTATCCTGGCATCCTGTCTCCAGATCTGGCCAAGACTGGAAGTTCACTGGGAAAGAGCACTACAAACAGGGCTCACACAGGCTGTAGTGTTCCCAAGAATAACCTCTCAGCTTCCAGCAGCCAGCACTTAAGGCCTTCCTGCACCACAGGTTGCATCATAACTATTATGTTTAATAGCCTCACTAGACCAATCCTTCTCTAATTTGTCTAATTTCTCTATGATATCATTTATATTTTTGGCCTCCACGCTGTCGCTATGGCAGAGTCCCACAGTTTCACTGTGCATTGTATGAAACATCCCTTTTGTTTGTTTTGAACCTCTGCTGATCTCAAGCTTCTGTTGCATCCTAGAGAACACGGCGGCCTCTGCAGTCATCACCACCAGGTTAAAGAGCTCTGCAAGTCAAAGTCTGAAACTTCAGCTGCACCTGGATATGAATGGGATGCACATCTCTAGCACAACTGGTCTTTCTATCTATCAGCATTCTGATAATCTGCTCAGGTCTTCTTTGTACAACACAGGCATGGACATACACATGTGAAACAGAGCCCCTGACTCAAAGTTCACACTGTGTGTGTGAGCTCCCTGAGGGAGACAGGACCAACCTCCTGAGTTCTGCACTGCCCCAAGTTCCTGAGCAGCCTTTGTGAGGGGTGAGATGCTGAGAAACACAATGGGAGGCAATTCCTATGGGAATACATCCAAAAGAAGATGCTACTGTATTCCAATCAGACTAAAGGAAGAAAAGAAGGAAGAAGGAAAAAAGATGTTTGGTCTTCAGTGTCGTGGATGTTCAGAGCAGGGCAAGAACCCACTGGAGGCTCTGCCTGACAACCAGCTAACGTTGGGTAAGGCTGCTGGACTGAGGGTACTGCAGACCTCTCACCACTTCTACCAGGTTCTTTCCTGCAAGTCACTATTTTCCATTCCAGTTCAGCCTCAGCTAAAAGTCCCAGCTTAGCCAGGCTCTGAAGCAGATGAAGAGAAATCTGGACAAGAGCTGGAAGAGCAGGCAGGTTGCCGAATGTCATCTTCACATGGAGTGAGCTGCGGCATCACCTCTCCTAACACACAAAAAGGCATGTTGAACAAAAGGAGCGGACACAGCACAGTCCTGTGGCAACTCGCAAGAGAGCCTCAAGGGAGATGAGCAATTTCCCTAAACTCTCTCCTGCGTTGTCTCAGAGAAACAAGAATGGATTTGCAGAGCTCACTCTCCCTCACAGTGGCACTGTGTGAGTCAGCCCCTCAGCGTGAGCAGCATCAAAGGGCACTGCTGCTGAACCTCCACGCGGCAGCAGCGCTTGGTTTGAGTCACATCCACAAAGCGCTCAGCAGCCAGCACCAATGGCACCCCATGCTGGTGAAACCAAGCTCATAGTGCACAATTCTCCTTCCCCTCAGATAAATCTTTGCAATAAAGTGAGATTGTTAAGATCCACAGTGCCTAAAAATGGCATATTGAACACCAGCTGTAACTCTTTTCTTCATGGGATAATGGAAGAATGTGTCAGGGAGTGGTCCTTGGGTCCAGAAGCACGAAGAAAACTTAGAAAGGTTAGCACACAGTGAAAAAAAATATTTTCAGAATGACAAAGTATTAAAGCATCTCCTAGTTTTGAAGGACTTTCTTTGGGTTTAGATTACTTAGCTGTAAATTTGAAAGACCTGCACAGAGAACAACTCTCCTGTTGTCCACACTGGTGAACAATCCCACTGATGTTAATAACGTTACTTCAGATTTATCCTGGGTAACTTGGAACAAAACCTCACTAGGACCTTAGATATGTGTTTTAGACAATATTCCTGTATACAAAACCTCGCTAGGACCTTAGATATGTGTTTTAGACAATATTCCTGTATACTTTGCTGTAAACTAAACAAAACTGAAAATTATACTTGTTCTCAATTACTGAAAAGAACTGGGGCTTGCTCAGCCAATTTGAAATCTAATCAAAGCTCAGCCCTCCTTGGGCTGCCCTTGATACTTTGTGGTGGGCTGACCACAGCTTCCTGCTACAGGTCACATTATTACTAAACCCACAAGCAGCTCCCAAGCCAGAGGGCTAAATAGGTACAGCTCCTGACAGTACACTCACTTCTTTTGGCACTCAGGTACAATAAGGATATTGTTCCTTTAATGCTTAGCTTTCCTTTTAAGAAGTATGTGAGATTTCAGCCAATTCTCCACAACGATTAGTTCAGGATGAATGTACTTAACTCAGGATTCAGCTGGAAAGAGCCCAAGTAGATGCAATCAATTTTCTGCTAAATCCACTTCCTTCCTCTCTTCTCTACCCAGCATGGGACATCAGGTCTCCACTACAGCCAGTGGTGACTAAGACCCAGCAAACCTCTGCCTTTAGCCACGCTCCTGTCAAAGCTGGGTTACTCCTTCTGATCTCCCCTGGTTTTTGGGCTTTGTATATCATGTTCACTTGCCCAGCATTTGGGCTAGGAGGAAAAGGCTCTAGAAGCAAATATGAAAAAGCAGCTATACAGCAAACCACAAACACCAAATGCATTGGCTCCCGTGACCCCCAAAGCTGATCGCCCACAACTGCACAGGACCAGAACTTCACTGATAAAGGAAGACTTTCCCCTTTGCACAAATTCTGAAACCTCCTCGAGGTTTCAGTGTGCAGGTACTGTATGATCTGCCAGCTTCTGTGCTGCCATCTCTGTGTGTGAACCAAATTATCTTCACCATCATCATTCTGAACCCCACAGGATTTCAGAGAGAGCAGCCACCAGCCCCTTTCCATGAACCAGCCTCATGCAGCAGGGCCTGAAACAGCACATTGTAACAACAGGGATGATTTGCTACTTGAATCTTAACAGCGTAATAGAAAATAACATCCGTTCAAAAACAAGACTTAGAAAACATGATCTCTGGCTCTCACCTACATACTTTCTTAAGAGATTAAGTAGATGATTTCCAGGCTTATTTTCCCAAGTGTATACATTCTGCTTTGTTAAATAACTCATGGAATCAGCAGAACAAGTCCTGGTGGCTGTGTGTTCTTTAGGCTTTCTTCCTCTAGGCCAAACTTTTGATCATGCTCCCCTGCCAGTAAAAAATGTTTGCACATGCATCCCAATACACATACGTTTATATATTTATACATTACATACATCCACTAGTGAAGTATTTTCTTCCTGTGCCCTAAAGGATCATCTTGAACACTGTGTGGGGTGCCTGCACCCCACTTTGCAGACTGCTGCTCTAGAAACCACTGCACTGTTAATACTGATTCAGCAAATTGTTTCCATGGGTCTGAATTTACACTGCTGTGGTTCCTAAGGTCAGTAATCCACTGACTCACTCAATAAAGTTATTTGCATTACTTCCAGGAAAAATTTTGCAGGCAGTGCAGTTGGAAGAGTGACAGTGCAGAGTACCCAGGCAGCCAGGGGAGTTGTGTGACTGAGGTTCTGTGACTACATCTAATTTAATGTCAGGACACAGCACACTTGTGTTTTAGAGCACACTGACTGACAACTGCTGAGATGTAACAGCGAGTAATCAAAAACGACTGCTAAATCCATTCCATAGGCAGTAAATGAGATGCCTTTCACTCTGCACAGACACAGCTAAAAGAGCTGGCAGGTATTGGTGGCCGTGTTCTGCACGTGTGCTGGCACAGAGTCACCACACCAGCAGAGCCAGCCCTGCTGGCTGGAGCCAGAGCCACTGCTGATGTTGCTTCTTACAGCAGATACTTCAAAAGTGTCTCTCCTCCAATTCCCCATCTGCTTCTTGCCTGGCTCATCATTCACTTTTATTACCACTACTCCAAACACAGTGCAAGTTCACAGGAGTTTGGCAAACAAATAGTTAATTCTGGAAGGTTTTAGGCAAGAAGAACTCGGCTTGGGGGCTGGCAGAGAGGAGGAGAAAGCACCAAGCCTAAGGGGGCAGCCAGAGCAGGGAGCAGTGCTGGAAGCCCTTCCCCAGCCCCGGCGGGCTGCAGGAGGACACAGGGAGCAGGCAGGGCATGGCAGTGCCAGGGCCGGAGCTGAGCCACAGCGGGGCAGCAGGAACGGCGGATGAGGAGGGGCAGGGGCCCTGAACAGGGCTCTGTGCATCCATAAAGGGAG
Source organism: Ifrita kowaldi (assembly GCA_013398055.1). Classification (NCBI taxonomy): domain Eukaryota; kingdom Metazoa; phylum Chordata; class Aves; order Passeriformes; family Cinclosomatidae; genus Ifrita; species Ifrita kowaldi. The sequence goes on along the minus strand of VZRS01010630.1, from coordinate 42,269 downwards.
CCTGTGCACACAACAAGAGCAGGACAGTACACAAGGGAGCGAGGGACCCCATCACCATGCACCCAGAGCTGCTGCGCCACCGACACTCCATGGGATGAACGGGCAGAGGGAAGGGACGGTCTCCGTGGGACCTGAAAACTGGTTCTCCAGGCCTGCCCCTAACACCACAAGGCAGAAAGCACTCTTGGGGGATTTTGGGAATGGCTTTACAGGGCCTCAGTAACCTCAAAAACAATGGAGTTTACCTTGGGGTTTAAATGCCATGACTGTCAACAGCCTCCCTGGCACCCTCCTGCCCCAAAGTGCTGCTCCCAAACAGCACGAGGTGACCAGCACGTGGAAAACCACTGGGCAGAAGATACTTTGAGAGGATGAGCAACACTTACTGCCCTACAGGCTGCCAGGCCTCTCCAGCCATGTCACACACAAACACACCGAGCTACATCTTCACCTGTCACTTGGCTTTGTGGGACATGGCACAGAGACTGAAATCCTCTCTGCCACTTCAGCTCCAAGGGTGGGTTATTCATTGCCCAGGAACAGCCATTTCATGGGGGAAATGCTGAAGCCCCTGAGCACCCACTACCCCAAAACAATGGTAGGAGGTTACTCTGGCCCATGACCCCAGAACACAGGACCTGTTCTCAAGTACTCAGTGTCCATGAGAAACGGAGTGAGAGGCCCAAGTGTCCAGCAAACACTCAACACCATTCCCAGAAGAACCTCAACACCATTCCCTCCTCACTCCTTGCATGCCCTGAGCCTGCAGGGATGTTTGGAGCAGGTGAGGAACACAGAACTACACCTGAAGTTATTACACTCCTGCTCTCTCCACCACTTGAAGAAAATAATCCTCATTAACTTGAAGCCAGGAGAGCGGGTAAGCCCACGCGAGAGGGCACTGTCTGGGGGACAGCCCAGCACTGATTTCCAGCCTAGCACCAAGAGCACAGCACATGATCTCTGCTCCATCAGACACCAGTCCTGGGAACTGCCAGAGGCAGCCACTGATCCTGTAAAAGGAGGAGCACTGGATATGGATGGACTGGATGCTGGCCACCAGGGAGGCCACGGCAGGATTTCCTTCAGGTTTCCTTTTAGAAAGCATTTATGTACCTAATTCAAGACTGTGGGATCAAGTTTGCAAGCGTGATGGTTGCCTATTTTCACTTGTGTCAGTTCAGTGCAGGGCACCCACGTGTACGGTTCACGCTAGTAAAATAATAGGAATTTCACAACAAAACCATAAAATAATTCCTTACTGTTTCTGGCATGGTGTTCATAATCAAAGACATATTGCAAAATTACCTGGTTTTTATACAGCTACAGGAAGAGGCTCACCTGGGGCAAACCACAGCATTAATGTCAGTGTGATGGGGGCAAGTTCCTGCTGCCCAGCTTGGAGCTCACACTGCCTTCCATGAACTCAAGGATACCCTAACACTAACTGAAACTGGATTTGGCCATGAGTGATGATAAATCTAGAAAGTCCCAGAAGTTTTGGTCAAAGTCAGGATTTTCAGGAAATGAGATATTTATTGGAAGCAAGGGAAAAAATAGCTTTCTGGCCAAGACTGAATTTACTGAGTTTCTTCCTGTTCTGTGTTTTAAGGGAGTGAGGCAGAGAGGGATGGTTGGAAACAAGAGTTCTTCATTACCTGGGTTAAAACCAAGCTAAAATTTCCTGAGAAGTCCAAGAAGAGGAGAAAACATCCACTGCTGGTAAATAACTCTGACCTGTAGAAGTGAATTTACCAGAACCAAGCTGGTCAGTCTATAACAGTAAGTTTATAAGCAGGCAAAACATTCAGGTCATGTCAAATACCAGGGGTTACCAAAGCACTTTCCTTGGTGCCCAAGGCCAGCCCACTGCAGCTATAATCGGCCAATCCTCCCGAGTCCTCTCATTTAAATGAGAAAAATTTATGCTTGTTTGTGTAGGCATCACGCCAAGCCTGTTTCTCTGATAAGCTTCTCTGGTGCATTTGTGTCTCACATCCGATTTAGAGTCCTCTGAATACTGGAGACAGCATTCCTCGGATACTGAAAATAAATTAGAAACACAATGCTGGGCTTGGACAGAGGAATGGGAACGCTTTTGACGTGGCCCAGGCACTAAGGGCTCTTGGGAGCAGTGCTGGGAAAGCAGGCTTTTTAAAATCTTGCATTAGTACATTTATTTAATGATATATAATCCTCAAACTGGTCCCCCATAAACTGTAAATACGCATTATTTGAGCAAGTAATTAGTTTCAGTAGCATGCAGTAGCAGCTGTATGGTTTGGCTGCCAGACACTGCTAGTGTTTCCTCCAGCGAATGCAACTATTTGTGATACAACAACAATTACTGAAAGATTTACAAAACTTCTCACTTCGCCAGTACTTTGACCTCAAGATCTCCACATAATTTCAAAATACTGAAAGCAGCACAATGTCACCCAGGTGAGGGAGGTGAGAAGGATTATGTCCACATGGGCCAAGCCAGACAGGTGAAGTGATCTGCCCAAGAGGACAAGGAAGCCTTAGCAAGTGGAGCAAAACCCTGTCCTCTGCCTCACTGGGCTGACCCACCCCTTGGTGACCACCAACCTACCAATCCTCTCAGCTAAGAATTTTTCCTCTGTTGCTTGCCAGTACCCTCTGCCAGAAGAAAGCCTCAAAGACAGAGTGCTGAAGTTTGCTGCAACTGCATGTTTTGTAAGTGTGAAGACAAACTTTAGCAAAAAAAAAATCCTTTATTTTGTTTTGTACATGGCAAGATTCTTATGGGAAAGAGCTTTTCTAGACCCACAAGAAGCCAAAGCATCCTTAAGGTGAAGAGCGGCAGTGGAAACCTTCGATCTGTAAAATGAATTTGCAAGGTAAACCCAGGCTGCTTTCTGGTGAGAACTTTAATGTGCTTTCAGGCCATACAGACAACTCTCCCTGGAAATAAGCAGTTAACAAGAATTCAGGATGAGATCGTAACCCAGCCTGGACAGGGGCCATGGGTGAGGAGCAAAGCCAGAGCGCTCCTGTCAGACACCATGGGAGGTGAAGGTCACAGAAGCAGCAAAACCAGATTTCCTCTTCATGCCATGTCCTCTGCTAAGAGCTCCAGTCCTTGTTAGGCTGGGCTTGCAGAGCTGGACTGAGAGCTGGCCTGGCAGGAGGGGAGAGGTCCTGTCCCTGCACGGGCCCCAGGGAACCGACAGCAACAAGACCAAGACTGGAAACAGCAGGAACACAGGTAACAGGAATAAGAATAGAAAACTATTTTGAAGTTTGGAGGAGGAGCTTGGCTGGTGAGGAAGGACAGACTGAAGTTTCCATGGCTGCAAAGTGGTACAATCCTCCCTCCTTGATATGGGGATGATGAGCTGCCAGCAGTTCTTAGTGCTGGGAATTCCAGAAAAAGCCTAAAATATGCATCACAAATCAAAATGGGAAACTACCAGGGTACAGTAAGACTTCAAACAGTGCCAAAGGCAAGAGGAGCTCACTATTTTCTGGAGAAAAAGGTACTGACATGCAGTTAAGATCTTGACTAAAGTCATCCATTGTGCCTGTTTGAGATGGAAAACAAAAGATGCCCACACAGAAATAATAAGAAAGTTTGAATTCTTCAGTAGCAGAGCAGACACATCAGAGCAAATGCAGGCAGAAAGAAGGAAAAAGACAACACATGGGGGATGGAAAACTTCCCACAAGATGCATCAGAGACAAAAACTGAAGTTCAATCCTTCCAACACACCAGGTTGAAAACAATCAGGTAATGGTGGCCCACAGACCCCACTTTGGTCGTCCACAGCAGCAACGATGAGATCAACTCCAGGGCAAAGGGAAGGTGGAGAGTCACCCAAGTGACAGGAGAGGATCCAGGTGATATGTGGCTTTAGGGTAGGCTAAACACAGGAGAGCCTGAACATGTTAATGTACATGGACAGGTTTTGTATGAGGACAAAATGTACTGAGACAGGCACCAGGAAAGACACCATCGGTTGGCTGTGGGCGGGAGAACAGATTCCCTGAGTGCTGAAGGACAAAACTGATTAACTGCAGGTGTGGACATAGAACTGACTTACTGCTGGAGAAGGGATGATGATCTATCTTACGTAAGAAATTATTTCAGAGTTTAGTTTGCAGGTTTAGTTTTCAGATGAGCAAAGATCAAGGACATCACTAAAGCATTTTTCACACTTGGCAAAATACATAGGGACAACATACAGGAGAAACAGATCAATAGACCTACAGGAAACCAGCCCTGTGTTTCTCCTTTAATTCATTCTCTTCTTCACTTTTTCCTTCCACCTGTTTTTCGGTAACACTTAAAAATTACAGAACCTGGAAATGGGAAACAGAAACATCTGTTGACAACGTCAGTGACTTGCCTGTGCTCTGTTCTGGATTATCTGGATTTCTTCCCTCTGAGAGATGAACTCAACAGCAGCCCAAGGGAGTCTCTTCTTTTGTAGAAACTGAGGTGTGTTCCAACAAAACATTTTAAATGGGCAGAGAGGAAAGTAAGAAAGAAAAAAAAAGAGTAGAGGGAAAGATTGAACACCCAGAAAATGTAGGTTTCAGAGAAGACAATCAAGACCTGCAGATAAAAGGTGCCAATAAGGAAACAGAGAAATTTTTGCTCTAGACAAAGGTGACCACAAAACTATGCAAAGAAGTGATTAGGTTCTCTGGAGTTTTTACAGAAATAAAAAACAGAGACAGAAACCTTGTTAATTAGAGCATATTTTTTGTACTTTATGTGTTTTCCAGCCCCTGAAAGGATCACAGGTGCAGGCAGGGATTGGTTCCACATTCTGAACACAAAAATGTTGTGGAAAGAATACGTCTCTGGTCAGTCAATCAACACAGAGGAAAGTTTCCATCATGAGTTGCAAGGCAACCCCCCCCAATTAAAATAACCATCAAAAGCCATATATTTCATGCTCAAATCATTAATAGCAGAATGCAATTACAACCTTTCAAGCAAACAAGGAGACAGAGACAAACCACCGGCCAACTACTGATCATCAGAAGCAGGGAGTGGAAGCATTTCCCAGCTCCCTGCCAGCCAATACTGATCCCCACCACCTTTCCCTGGCACTGAGCCTCCAGCTCTCCCACAGCTGCTAAAGCAGCTCTCAGAGAAGAGTGACACTGTACCAAGACACACTCCCCCAGCCAAAACAAGCTTTAAGCACATGCATCTTCAAGTGTCTGGGATGTCCCCATGGCAGTAAGGCAATCAGATGAGCCATCCCTAAAAAAACAGGTTCTCTCCTAGAGCTGAACTAAGTTTAAATGAGTCACAGAATCGAAAACATCTCATGACGTAACATTTACATAACATTTACAGCATAGTCTGTAGCAGGGACCCAGCAATGGACTGCTTTATTTCAAGCCCAGCACACAGATCAGTGCCTCGCTGGGCCAGAGTTACCTGGGACAACAGAGAGCAGTGCAGAGAAATACAAAATGCCTCCTAAAATGTAAAAGCCAACGAAATAAATTCTAAATAAAGGACAGTTTCCTGTGTCTATCCCATCTCAAACATTTCTGATGACCCTTTTCCATCCCATTGTTTTTGTTCTTCCAAAGCCTGGGATATTACCAGACTGACCACAGATCAAGATAAAACATTTTTCTAGCAATCGGTACCCAAAGGTACTTGGGCTCTTACATGGGCTGGTATCCAAGTTTGACTTTAAATTTAAGATTACATTCCTTTGCTGAGTCTCGGTCATGGCTCCGAGTCTTGCACAGGGGAGCCCAAACCATGTGAAGTCAGCTGTCATCTCTGCCATCCACTGCCTCTTTCTACAGCGAGCACCTCCCTTTCCTGAGTCCTGCACTGGGGGCTGGCTGGGACTGCTGCTGCAGACAGACTTGAAACAGCTTTATCCGCCTGTCCTGATAGGTTTTAAATGGGCAATGTGGAGCTGAGCACAGGCTGTAACTCATCCCAGAGATGCAGAGTGACTCAGGCAGAACTCTGCCCACCTGCAGCAGCAGCAGGAGTTATCTCAGTGACACGTCTACAGCAGCCACAGTCAGCAGCACAGACACCAAATCCTTCCTCGTAGCCAACCTGGCGCCTGCGCACAGCGCTCGGCTTTTCCTGGGAATCACATCTCCAGGTATCTGCCCCACATACATCAGGACCTGCTGCCAGCTCCAGTTACGGCCTGGAAACCACCAAACATCCAGCTGGCCACAGGCTCAATCCAACCACGGGCCGGAGTCGTGGATGAGCAACGATGGCAGGGTGCAAGCTCAGAGGGTCGGGAGGGAGGTTTCCACAGCACAGCACTGAGCCACTGCTCAGCTTGGCCCCTGAGCACCAGGTATTGCCAATGCCTCTGGCAGGATTACAGACCACAAACTCCAACATTTCAGTCTGCTCCAGTCCAACAGCATGTGGTTAGAGAATGGCAGGGAAAAGTGCACAAGGACATGAGTTCCCCAGCAGCCTGTCACTGCATGGCCCCTCGCAGCAATGCCCATGAGCCCCTCTCCCCCCAGGGCTCTCGCTGGGATTCCTTGATGCCCAGAGGAGTTGCACAAAGTGGCTGCAGAAAGATGAATGGATACTGAACCTGCAGCTAAGTCAGTGAAAAGTCAGTCACCAGGCACCAAGAGTTAACCACTGACACAAGCACATGCATTTGTACCACTGTGATTACCAACTGTAATGCTGGTGGACACACACTGCAGAGCTCATAGATTTAACACTGAATTTTGTTTTATTTTATGTGAAAGTCACATTCATAGACAATTTAATTTGCAGCTACAAAGCATGTACTGGCAGTGTGCAATCTGGATGAAGTGACTCATGCCAAACTTATAAATACACTGTGGAGACAGAACAAATGCGAATTGAAAATGAACCTTCCACTGGGAATTTGGGTATTTTAAAAACTCACCAACTGCTGCAAATATACACTGAAGGGACACAGCTTCATTAAGATGTTCTGTGCCTTACTACCACCAAGAGCAAACAAAGGTACAACTTGGGGCAGCAAATACGCAAAAGACCATTTCCAGTGTCACAAGGAACTTCTCTGGGACATGAGCAACCTCCTATTAATAGACATCTACATCCAGTAGCACTGAGTGGCCTCAGACAGAAGTGAAAAGGCAGGTTGTGACTGTGACCATGAACTGACTCCCTTTTCCCATCAGCTGGGGGCATGGGCTGGTGCAGAAGTGCCCTTCATACCCTCAGGGTAATAATAACAATACTCCCACTGTGGTTGTCCCACTTGGGCCTTTGAAACCAGCAGCTCTGTCAGCCCTCCCTGGCATCCCCTCCCATTGACAGTCCTCAATGTAAAGATTTATCTTACTGCAGTTTCTGCCATCGTTGCCACTGGATTAAAATTTTCAGCCTGAAAAGACGCTGTGATCTGCATTATGATCTGCAAATTGAAGGCGCCTGCCTGCTAAGTTATCTTCTTTAGTAAGTATCAAACAGAGTCCATTAATTCCTGCAACTGTTCACCTGCACTTAGATCACACAAGCTATCTGGCATTATAGCAATTATCCTTCAAGAAATCCTGTCATGCTCTGAAATACTGTCAAGAGGAATTAGATGATGAGCTTTTCAGGCAGATATTTTTCAGCTCTTGTCTTCCATAAGCAAAATCTGCGACTGAACTCCTGCCAAAGCCAAGATTTTATACTTAACAGAAGGCACAGAGTATGTTGTTGCCTGAATTAATATCTGTTATTTAAGATTCAGCAAAGCAATTTTACATATGAGTAATATAACATATTTAAACACATCTAAGTGCTTTGCTGCATCAAGGCCTAAAAGAGGTTCTGTTGGTGTCAGGGCTGAGAGAGAATCTGCATTTAAAAACCATCCTAACAAGCTTCAGTTGATTCCTCTAAGAGATTGTGAATAAAGATCTACATTGAAATACTTGATCTCAGGAAATCAGATCACTTTGGCTTCTACCTTACCTGAAGAGAATTATTTGACCTCTGGAAAAAAAGCTATCTGAGGAGCATGGCTTTAGGCAAAAGGCTGAAGGGGTTTACAGAGATGTGGCAAAAACCTACTGACAGAGCAAGGATCTGAGATGCTGAACTCGCTCAGTTATGGGAGCAAGGCTCAGCCATCCAGAGCCCACTGAACACAGGCAGAAAAGCAGCACATAAAACGTGCCCAACATGTCATCTACTCTTCCTTTCCATTTTAATTCTAATCTCAGCTTACTAGTGAAATCTCCTTTTTCTGAGGAGATCCTGCACACTGAATCAATACGTTACTGAGTCGTCTTTCCAAAGTTGCCAGACCTAGGAAGACAATGAAGAGATTTACCATCTGAGCATTTTACCAAAACGTCTAAAGGGGACACAAGCCTCCTGTTTATTTACTGTGTACCTGAAATACTTCCTCATCTTTCTGCAGTCATGTCCTCAAAGAGGGAACCACCATCACTGCAGGAGACCCAAATAAACCCCCTTCCATCCTTATACCCCTACACTGGTAAGCCTGGAGCCCCCCCAGAGGTGCCCATGGCTGAGTCTGGTTTTGGGTTTCCACTTAATAACAAGCAACACAAACTCCCCAAGAACCGTGTGATAAACAATGGTGGGAGTGGGAAAGGACAGCACTGGGAGCTCCTGGGAAGGCACAGGATGGCCTGTCCTGCCACACGCTGACCACTTCAACCAGGACACCATTACAGATGGCACCTGGCACAGACACTGATGATAAACTCAGAGAAGTGCATAAGAAAGGGCTCTGACTCAGGCAGAATTTCCACTTCTCTGCACAACTGTGCTTGTCTTTGCTGAGTTGAAAACACTCACTGCCAAGTGATGAAATGAGGCCTTGGAGGCTCCATCATTCATTATCACATTTCAGCCTGAGTGGTCTCCAAACCACAACTTTCCCAAGGGTTTGAAATATTATTTTATTTATTTTTTAATTGTAGCCGGTTAAGTATTGAGCCCTTATCTAAATCAGATGTCTTCAGGTGCAGAATTATTGTTCTTTGGTTATTGCCTTTTATTTTCTACAGCCATTAGATTGAAAGTAAAACTGAAAACTACTGGAGGTGATCTCAGATCATTCTTGTTACTTGGCGGAAAAAAAGACAGACTAAAAAAGGAAAGCAATCTCGTGCTCTTACTCTCACATCTGTGAGCTGCATTGTGATGGCATGGCCAGGTTTTGGTGGTGGGGTGGCTTCTGTGAGAAGCTGCCAGAAGCTTCCCCTGTGTCCAGCAGAGCCAATTCCAGCCGGCTCCAGGACAGACCCACCCCTGGCCAAGGCTGGGCCCAGCAGTGACAGTGGCAGCACCTCCGGGGAACATTTGGGAAGGGGGAGGAAATCCCCATGGAATTGCAGCTGGGTGACAGGAGTGAGAATCTGTGAGAGGAGCAGCTCTGCAAACCCCCAGGGCAGGGCAGGGCAGGGCAGGAGGGGCAGGAGCTGCTCCAGGTGCTGCAGCTGAGCTTCCCCTGAGCCCGGGTGCAGCCCAGGGAGAGGCAGCTGTGCCCCTGCAGCCCCCGGGGTCCAGCACGGATCAGAGATCCCCCTGCAGCCCCCGGGGTCCAGCACGGATCAGAGATCCCCCCGCAGCCCCTGGAGGGCCCCACGCTGGAGCAGGGGCTGCCTGAAGGAGGCTGTGACCCCGGGGAACTCCACACTGCAGCAGCTCCTGGCAGGACCTGTGGCCCTGTGGAGAGAGGAGCCCAAGCTGGAACAGGTTTGGAACAGCTTTGCTGGCAGGACCTGTGACCCCACAGGGGACCCAGGCTGGAGCAGCTCCTGAAGGACTGACTGCACCCCATGGACAGGGACCAGGCTGGAGCAGTTCATGGAGTTCACTGTCTCCTGTGGGAGGGACCCCACACTGGAGCATGGGAAGAGTGTGAGGAGCCCTGCCCCTGAGGAGGAAGGAGCAGCAGAGACAACCTGGGATGAGCTGAGCACAGCCCCCATTCCCTGTCCCCCTGCACCACTCAGGGGAGGAGATGCAGAAAGCTGGGAGTAAAGTTACACCTAGGAAGAAAGGAGGGGCGAGGAGAAGGTGCTTTAAGATTTAGTTTTTATTTCTCATTATCCAACTCTGATTTGGTTGTTAATAGATGTTTTTGTTTTGCTGTGTCAGTAACTGTTGAGGGATCTCTCCCTGCCCTTATCCCGACCCATGAGCCTTTCCTTACATTTCCTCTCCCCATCCAGCTCAGGAGGGCAGGGATGGAGTGGCTTTGGTGGGCACCTGGTGTCCAGCCAGGGCCAACCACCGCATAAATATGCACAGGAACTACAGCATAGATACTGGTTTAGGCAGAGAGAACCAATGGACTTCTCTACTCTCCTGTCAACGACTCAGAAGGAGCACCAGTGTGTGCGTTGTGACCCTCAGCCTAACAAAGATCACTAATGATCACCCCATTACCTAAAGCTTGGCTCAACTTAAAACATTCTCCAAAGGGACATTTGGTCTTAATCTGAAAACAAATAAGAATAGAGAATCTGCCACTTCTCTTGCTATTTTGTTCCAGCAGTTAATCATCCTCATTGTAGAAAAACTGTCTTTGATTTTCTATTTGAGTTGTGTAATTTCAGCCTCTAGGAAAGATCTCTCTTGTGTTTGTCTCTAGTACATATGAGACCACTTTCTAATGCTGTTTCATGGTTCATGTCCTTACAAGCTCCAGCCACATGTCCCTCCCGTAATTTCAGACACCCAAAATACACTGGGCTCTTGTGATTAGCTCTTCTCCAGCCTTTAATCATCTACTGAAGTTCTTCTGGGCCCTCTCTAGTTAATCTCATCCATCTAAAGGTGGGCACCAAACCTACAGCTCAGGATTCTCACATGGGTCCCAGCAACGTCACAAAATGAACTCCCAGTTCATAAACTGCAGTAGCGTAAGAAGTCCCCATTCCGTTGCTTGTCCAAGAGCTCCTGTAAAGCCTTTCCAGCACCATTCTCAAGGGTGCAGCTCCCACAGACAGGACCTGCACGCCTTGGTCCCAAGCTCTGGATCTACTGGCACTGTACTGAACCACTCTGGGTTTTCCATGGGTTGCACAGCCCAAAATACAGCGAGACACAAAAGAGTTAATGCAACACCCTCTTCCCAGCTGTGCTGATGTTGATCCTATTTCAGAGCTGAGCTGAGAGGAAAAGCCCTGCTTTGGACTCACCCTTGAATGCAGCTGAACCAAAGCTTTGATCAGGTGTTTCACCTGCCCCAGGCACTGCTGCCACAGCCGCAGCACAGCCCCTCTGCAGTGCCTAAGGAAGTGCCCAAACACTCCCCTTCCAACGGGGTTGTATCAGAGGTCGCAGACAGAAGGAAATCCAAGCCCTTCTCACTTGTGAACCATCCTGGTGGACGACAGCTGGGCCCCCCAGCCCAGGGCAGCACAGTGAGAGGCTCAGAGGACAACGTGGACATCCCCCTGTGCGTGTGGTGACTCACGGGGAGCCGCCTGAATCACCCAATTCCAGGCGCTGTGGGGTGGGACAAACGATGCTCCAAGTGGACATGTCTCAAGCTGCCCCATGGTAGGTGGACACTGGCCACACACACCTCTCCAGAACAGTCAGAAAAGCTTGTTGTGTGTTTAAATAATTGAGTTTGTATTTTGCTGTTTAAATACACTTCTTGTCCCTTACCCATTTTTCTAAGGAGCAGTGACCTGCATACAGCACCCCATGGCAGCAAACAGGCAGCCTGAGTACTTAAAAACAACACTTCTGCCCCAGAGAGGAAGCTGGAATTCACCCATGCAATTAGGTTAGGTTAATGCTGTGGACAGACATTATCTGATATCCTATTTTGTAATCCTCTGCTAAGCAGGATGCTGTTCACTTTGGGAGCCAACAAAACAGCTACTCACTTACTGTCAGACCTGAGCAAAGTCTGGAGCAATCCCTGAAGGTTCGAGATGAGTTCAACCCTGCATCTGGTAATGGTCCAGTCACTTAGAAAGGTCACTAAATTCTACATTCAGGCTGAAGGTTTCTTTAAACCAATATTTATCAGTACAAATCTCAGGAGAAAAGACAACACTTCCCTTGTCAGAAGTGAACTTTACAACGTTCTTTTGATTATCAACTTACTTGGTTCTATGCCAATAATCTTTTACTCTTTTTCTAATCCTTAATTAATCCTTTTTATAAACAATCTGTGCTCAGCACGTTCTGCTCAGAATCAGTCTTTTGCTGTGTGTATGTATCATAACAAGATCTTCAATATCCAGGCAAATATTTTCATATATAAGGAACCTCACTAGATGTGTACATAAAACAAGAAAGATCACCTGACTCCTGAAAATTGAGCTCTCACACTTCCCTTGAGCTTGGTGGGAATTTGTGAGCTCTCAGCAGCTACAGACAAGACACTGAGGAAGTCTCCAACTTAAGTTCATAGTGCCTGACTTAAGGCACACTTCTGAAACTGCTGCCCTGAATTTTCCATTTCCCCTGGCAAAGCCAGGACTTCCCCAAATCGCACACAGAAACATCTCCTTCAGATTAAAGAGGAAACCTAAAAAGGTCCCGAGAACAGCAAGGAGGAAACAGTGATTTATCATCTACTTTTCCCCTACAAAAATAAAGTCTTGTAATAGCGTGAGACATTTCAACACACAGTTTCTATTTGTTCTTGTCACATTCAACCATAAGTGAACAATTTTTGAGCACTGTGCATGCACAGAAATGACAAATACACATGCCTGACTAGACTTGCCTTTGCAAATAGAAAGTGACAAAAATATGGGTTTCGCCGCACAAATTTTACCACTTTTTTCTATAAAAATGATACATGCACATTACAGTTCTATAAACACAAGTGATTTAAAGCATATAGTGCTTCTAACAGCCAGGTTGAAGCCATTTTGTAAATGCAGGCCTTCAAGCAACAGAACACTACTTTTCTGGGCTGCTGCTTAGGAAAACACCATTGAACACTTACAGATGGCAAATAAAAAACAACTTTTGAAGCTGGAACCCTGCGTGGGAATTTTTCCTGGGAAGGCAGGCAAGATGAGGTCTCACTTCGTACACTGGCTGCTAAAGGAATATATATTACAAAAGCAAGCCACATAACAAGGGCACGGCAGATCTGACTTACCACAAGAGCAGCACGTGAAGCAGTTGGTATGATAGAGGTTACCCATTGCTTGGCAAGCCTGGCTCGCTCCATACACACCTTTTCCACATTTTATACAAATACCTACAAAGCAGAAAGAGAATCAAAGTTAAAATCCTCCACAGCTCCTAAAAACAGCTCCAGGCCGTTGATTCACAACACTCATGATACCCCCACCAGGCCCTAAATCAATGAGCTCCTCACCCTGAATAGATTCAAGTACCCAAGAGAGCAGCAGGCGGCTGCAGCGAAACAAACGCATGGAAATTAACCCAAAATTAAGGGGGGCCAAGCCTCTGCTGGTGTTTCAATGCAGGGAGACTGAGGCTGGCTACAGACAGAAACCCAGAGCAGGCAGGTGCAACCAGAAAGGACAGAGAAATCCACACGCTCCCTGCAACAACTCCGCCAGCCCAAGAAATAATTCAGTGAGACCTTCACAACTAAGTGCCCCAGCACATGACATTCAACCATCCCTGATAAAACAGTTCAGTCCAAACCCAAAAGACTTCTCCTTGGCCCTCTCCACAATGCAGCATCAAGTGCGTTTGTCCGCAGTGAAAGCCACTGGAAAATGGATCTGTCAGTCACATTTAGTAATTGCTTAATTCCCTGTGAACAGAGGATGTAACCTCATAAACACAGCCTGGCACCTTACCACACCGAACAGCAAAGCCTCTGCCTTCCTTATGGTCTCAGGGCAGAAATTCTGGCTCACAGTTCTGCTTCAGTGGGGTCAGAAATTCAACTTCACTGCCCAGGCCTGCTCCTGGTGATGCCAGGGATGACTCCTTTGGAGTCCTCAGGAGACCAAAGCACCAGGAGCCAACAAGTCAGTGGTTAGCTCTACACATGGCCGACTCACAGGGAAGGTCATGATATCAGTAAGCTCTACAAAAAGGTTTTTTTGGGATGGTTTGGTTTTTGGGAGTATTTAAATCTATTTCCTCAAAGTTTTAAAAGTCATTTGCCTACGCATTTATTTCTACGTATGCATAACCCCTCTAAATTCAAACCAAGAAAGGAGGTAGTTCAAGGATCACTTTGGTTCTGTATCCCTATGAAGAAGAAATTAAACTCTGGGGAATCCATGTCCATCTGTCACACAACTGGGACTACTGATTCTTAAGTTCTTCTGAGATGTCCATAGGTCTCTATTCAATTCTAGCAGGACAGTCCATCAAGACAAGGCTAGTGATATTTTTTAAATACTACAGCAGAAAATAAAAATGGAGATTTTTTGCTTCAAACAACTCTAAAGAAACTGCTGTGTTCCATGTGGTGTTTGAGGCTCTACTTCCCCAAGTGCATGCATAAGCTTGGCATTAATCATTGGCACCAACAAAACTGCTAACACACCCAAGAACCCAGGAGCTAGAGAACTTCAAAACCAGTCTTTTATCTTCCAGAATTCTTCCTTGCTGTGCTGTGAATGTTCTATGTAAGTACATGGAAAATAAAAATGCAAGTTCTTTGGGGAAAGATCAGCATATTATGAACAGGTGTCCCTCTCTTTTCCTGGGAGACATCCCTCCATGAACTTCTCCAACCTGAGAGCTTCCACAGGCTGCAGTCCTTTATCNCGGCTGGAATTGGCTCTGCTGGACACAGGGGAAGCTTCTGGCAGCTTCTCTTAGAAGCCACCCCACCACCAAAACCTGGCCATGCCAGCCCAGTACAACACCCTTTCTAGAACTGAACTGCTTCTGTTCAGAACAGCATCAAGACACCATCAGTATGAGTTGCGAGCAGATTAATTGGGATACTGACAAGTTTAAAAAAAGCATTTTTCCTATAGTACAAATTCCAATACTGAAATGGAAAGACCATTCATTAAATCATGGGTTTTATTGGTGTTTATACCTTTAACTCCCCCAGTTCATGTCATGAAGGGAGATAAGCCTTTCATTCAGCTAGCTCAACATCCTGGCACATTTCAGACCACTTGTCAAATCAAATGATAACTTTAAAACCCAATACATCTGTTACTATTTTTTTAAATCTTAAACCTGATCTCAGAAATGTAGGGAAGCAAAACCTAAAACTTCAAGATTAACAGCTACCCAAGCTAAACCTGTAAGACAAACTAGGTGCCATGCAGATCCATCAGTTTATTGCAAACATGTTAAGAAAATGCCAGTCCTTGGGCGAGCTCAGCCCTGACACAAGAAATGGGAATTTCAGACAATTTGTTGCCTTATTCAAGGCTGCCAAGTCTATTCATTTATTTGTAGCCAAATTTCATGGAAAACATCTGCTATTTGCCATGAGTTAAAGGTTAACTGATCAAGGATAGCAGTTGATTACTGTGGACTCTGTGACTGGAAAAGGTGTCCTGTGAGCCAGCAGCTGCAGGAATTCCTCACTCCCGGCAGCAGCCCAGAGCCCAGGACCCTGCTCGCTGTCCCAGCACACCCCAGGGGCTCTGCAGGGACCCTGGGGCAGGAGGGGCTGCAGAGAACTGGGGGGGGACACACCTGGAACGAGCCGATGCCACTTCAGCATCAGGCCCTGGCCCGACGTCTCGGTTCACTCTTGGCCCTGGGGACAGGGGAAGCCCCTTCGGAGCCCCCCAGCACTCCTTGCCCACCTTTTCACGCCCACAGTGGCAGCTATTGATAATCTGGCTGGCTGGGAGGTTATGCTGACAGAACTACGCTTTCCCATCTACATTTAGTGCTATCCAAAGAAGAGCAGGAATCCAATCTGTAACTCTGGCAATTCTGTCTCTGAGCTCTTGTGCACAAATCTACTACAGTCCAAACTGCTTTGATAGATGAAAGTTATTACCTCATTTCTTTGCCATTGCTGCACTGAACCATCAGAAGCAAAAGAAGGATTTATTGTGGATGTTAAACATGCATTGGCCTCTCCAAGCAAGTGATTTGTTAGGAGCAGCTGTCAGTTTGTTAACTTGTTTTCTCCAAAAGAGTAGTCATTAACTCTAGGAATGAATGACCACAGAGATGATTAGCATACTAAAAAAGCATATGTAAAATTCCAAAACTGTATTTTGGAAAATATATATGCAGCTGCAGTGTGAGTTTAGTGTGAGCTCATAACTGCCTAGGAAAAGCCCTGATTACAGGGCTGCTCAGGTCTGCTTTTCCACCAGTCACAGTCCAGACTGCACACTGCAAGCTTCTGAAGCCCTGACATAACAGCTACATCACTTTTTCCCCCCCAGATTTAATTCCAAGGCTTGTTAAACCGCCTATGAAGAATGTTCTGTTGCAGAGCAAGCATGTCTCGTTTCTGACACTTCCCTTGCCAGACTTCAGAACTCCTGCCTTTATATGATTCCTTGCCCCTCCTGACACCTTGATTCTAAGCAGGGAGTTGTACCCCAACTTTTTAACACATCACCTGCTATGCTTCTACCCAGGTCATCAGCTCTCCTGCAGATCTGGTGTCTACCCAGAAAAAGACATTGCAAGATGTTGCAGATACTAAAAGTTGCCATGAAGGCTGGCTGAGCCAGGAGCACAGCGTCACAAGCAGTCCTTGGCTGGGGTGGAGAGATGTTCACACCCTCACAGAGTGTTTAACCAAATGGGAGAGTAGAGACTGAACAAACACTCTGTGGATCACAGCAAAAGACCACCAACAAAAATGGTACTAGAAAGAGAAGGAGCTCCCAGAGACTCCCTGCTGGACTCCAGCACATGGCCAGTGCTCCCCACACCTTTAACCAGTCCACTTCACTGAGCTTGACCACGTCAGTGAGAACATAATCTCTGGACACAAGCCAGGCAAGCCTCCAGCATTGCACGGCAACAGAGCCGTCAGAGGCACGATGCTCTCTGGGTAACTCACACACCAGCAAACACCAACATCAGCACCAGCAGAAGAACAGACAGGTATTTTCTGATGTGCTCAGTGACTTTGCTCAAGACTTGAGACCATTATAATTAGCAAAGGTATCAGCAACAACCTAGAGAAGATATTGAAACGATAGAATTTTTCAGCCTGCTTGCACTTGGAAGAGTTCCCTGTAGCAGCCTGTGCATTACAAGAAGTTCAGTTTGGGACCTGTACATGAAATCCTGGAATGCTCTTTTGGCCATGCCAGTACAGGCTGCTACTTCATACAGACTTCACCAGGCAGCCAGAATTAGGAAAAGGGCTGTTAAGTGCAGTGCATACCACAGCAGATATTTAACCACCTTTTGGCCAAGCTTTGTCCTCAGACACATGCTGAATGCAGCCTGTGCCTAATGCCATCCTTTTGTAACCTGAAGGCAAAGGTTTAGCACAAATGCAAGAAAAATGGTACCACGTGACCTCTCAACTCCAGCAGGCAGCAGCTGTGAGAGCTGGGAGAATCCAGCTACCACAGACAGGGCACCACGGCTCAGGGATGAGCTGCAGCTTTCCTGTCTTACAGCCACACCGTATCTCCAGGATAACTGCTACATGCTGCCTACAGTAGGAAACAACCAAGTCCTGTCATCAAGAGTTATGGTAAAGCTAAAATTAACAAGTAACACATGGCACAGATAACTCCCTCCCTGCCTCTGCAGTTCTGGGAAAAGGGCGGACGAACGTCACACTGGGCCACTGCAAAATCCCCTTTTCTTCTCTCAGACAGGAAAAGACCATCTCTACGCAAGCCCCAAACAAAATCTTCCACACCTGCAGCCCTTCCACGGCACAGGGGCAGGGAAATGAAAACCTACTGCCATGGAGCAGGGAGAACAAACGAGGAGGGAAGCTCCAAACAAGAAGCCCAACTGCAGCAAGAGCTACAAGAGCAGAGGGCTGTGGAGGGGCTGCGTCAGACGCCTGCAGGTGCCCCTGGCCAGGGGAGGTGTTCCCACACTGCCTGCAGCCAGTGATCTCACACAGGTGTTGCTACTACCTGTAAGATGTGTTCTGCTAAGAAGCCAGGTAAACAGTGAAGCCCCAGAGCTGCCCTGAGCCCAGGCAGCTGTGCCACTGCTGCTGCAGTACCTGCTGAGCTGCCAGCAGCTCCCGTGCTGGGCTGCGGCAGCTTGGGTCGCAGAGGTGACTTCAGGGGAGAAAAATGCTCCTTTCCTTCCAACAGCCACAGGAGGAGGGATCTTCTGACACACACGTCATCCCCCAGTCAGGCACAGAGAGAAGGCACGAGGCACCTGCACAGGGCAGAGCCAGGCAGGGCAGCCCAGGGAACCCTCCCAGCCTTCGCCACCATGGGTGGTTATCACTGCAGGGCTTTCATCTGTTACCTGGCAGATACCTTGCAAAGGTACCAAGGATTCAATATCTAACACGAAATGAAATCTGGTACATACAAGTTATAAATAAATACAACCTGGACATGCTCAGCAGCAACATCCTGTGATGAGAATGATGGAGGGACTGCCTGGCTAAGCTACCAGCACTGCCTCTGCCCCAGGAAAGACATCATGACTTGAATTAAGGTTGAAAATGACAGGCTAAGAAAAGTGAGAAAAGCTCAAGTAAATGTTTTAGGCTCCCCTGCCCATCCACACCTGGCACCCCAACACCCAAGAGCCAGGAGGGAGCTGACTCCATCTAGCAACACAACTCCAACTCCAGCCTGGAAGTCCCCATGTGCTCCCTGCACCGACTGTCCTGGAGTACACTAAACTGGAGGAACACGGGCCACAACACCTAACACAAACCACAGCTTAAGCAAAGCAAGGCAAGAAGCAGCCTGTGGACTGGGAAACTTCTTGTTGTCACTGTTAAACCTTGTTGAGATTGCCCCCACCTTGCTTTCCTCCTCAAGGAATAAACAATAAACTATTTAGGCCCTTGTGATATGCATCTGCTGACTTAAAAAGATCTCCATCACTTCAGTGCCTGCCTGCTACAGGAGACTTTACTCAATTAACACACAGGAGGAATGCGTGTGTAGCACTTTACTCAGAAACATCAAAATTTGAGATTAATTTATGTTTGGTTACAAATGCAGCAAAGCTCACATTCACTGGAAGTTTCGCAGAAGCAATGCTCTAGGTTCTGGAATGACTTTCATTACCTCCACTCTGCCTGTTGCTTAACGAGGCTTGCGTAGGACAAAGCTGCTGAGAGAGGTCATGGCCACAAAGAAAGGCACTGGGACCAGTTCCAGGAACGACAGCGCTGATCAGAGCACAGAAGCCAAGCTCTACCTGCCCGAGGGATCGGTGCTGCCAGCAGGACTCAGCCTAATCCTGCTTGCTCTGAAAGCAGCCATACATGCTGCCTGTTCTGCTTTGTCCTTAACCTTCTGGGGGTTCAAAGGTAGGGTGAGGTGATGGGCAAGTGTTTGGGAACACAAGGCCACAGAAAGACTTCGCAAACACCACCCTTCCCCATCTCCCTATTTAGCAGCTCTGAGCCCAGGACATGTCTGTGCTGGTGAATTAATCCAGCTCCAGGCCAGCACTGCAGAGTGGAGATGCCATGGGAGCCCGTATCAGCTCTGAGTAGCAGCTGCTGGACACAGGAAGGCTTTTGTTGCTGCTGAAGTGGATCCACCCCATCACACAGTGACAGCCCGAAGCCAGCACAGCAAACGCTTATTGCTTCATACAGTATGTGAAATTACTGCTCTGAAGCATGAAATTACTGCCACTATCTGCAGGATCCATCCCGCCCCGGCCAGGCCGGGCGCCTCTGCAGAGCCGCCCTTTGTGTGGAGCTGCGGCTCCGCCGCGGAGCCTCCCGACGGCACAAGGCCGAGCACGGCCCCATTGTTCCTGCACTGTTTTAGTTACACTGACGCTCGCTTTACAAATATCCATTCATTTCTCTGTGTCTTGATTTAGTGCATGGCAGTTCCAGGGTGATTTATACTTCTTATTTGGCATTTAGAGAAAAATCTTTTGCCACTGAGGCAGTGAGGTGGAAGAGAGAGGAGTTCTCGTGGCTGCTCCATGGGCTGCGCCACTTTGGTTGCTTTGTCTGGGATTCAGAGCTCAGCTGACTGCTCAAGGCTCATGCTCACATTGACAACCACAGCACAAGGGGATTTGCAAATAACTTTAGCAACCAAAGTATTACCCAAAAACAGTGAAAAAAATCCTGTTTCTAAAAGTACCTTGTGATGACTGGGATTATCAAAGCCAGGAGACACACACAGCTGGGGTGGTAAAGGAGAGCACCACTGGGAATGAGTAACTTGGAGGGAAAAGTCTGTAAATCCCTGTTCTACTGCCCCTCCACTGCTGAATACCTGAGTGTCTTGCTGTGGACATGAGCACTCTTACAGCCCAAAGGGACCAGGTTAGCAAGGCAATTCAGCTCAAATCATGCTTATTTTGCCTGGAGCACAGTGAGTGCAATCACATTTATAACTCAGCCAATTCAGGAGTGATGAATTTCTAGCAGAGTGTAGCAGCAATCAGGGGAGGATAGGCTAGGGCCAAAAACTGGAGCTTGTACAACTGCTGGCAGAGGAGGACACAGCTCCACAGCCAGAGCCTCGGGTGAGCCCAGCACACACACAGGCAGGGCCCAGAGCCAGCAGAACTGAGCGATGCTCCTGCAGCTCCTGGTTTCAGCACAGACAGATCAAACACCAACATCCAAAGCTCCACAGTGCCCCCGGGCAAATGCCCCCGTGGGGAGCTGGTGTGAAGCACTAGGGGCACTCAGCCCAGCTCTGCACTCTGACTGAGGAAGAGGGCAGACCTTCACACTGCACATCCCAGTGTAATGGGCAACAGAAGAAGTGGCAGGTCACAGAGGGTGACAGAGGAGATTTCCCAAAAAATTTGACCTGTTTTTTAATTAGCATGAATACTGCAATTTATACCAGTTGCTGGTTATACCAACTGGAGATCACCTGAGCTCTGGGGTGAGATGTTTGCCCATGTCATTACTTCAGACTTTGGCACAATGCAGGTCAAACAGTAGACCTTCTATGTTTTATTTAAGCTTATATTAAGTTTTATTTTCCAGTGACAGGTTTACAAACATTGAGACAGTTTTATTACAGCAAATAAACAATAAACTGAATATTTAAAGCTCATATTGCTATCGTCTTTCCCTTCTGCTGATGCCACACATGAACAATAGTATATTTACCTACACATCGCAGATCTCTTCTATATAAGTGACAGTGTTCACAGTACAGAACCACTCAGAAAACCTACTGTACCAGCTCCCTTTTCCAGTTTTGATGTTCTTAGTTACCTTTAGTTTCTGTCTTGGCTCTTTTCTATAGTAAATGTGAGTCACTGACACCTCTGCGGTCTTCAGAGAAAAAAAACCTTCTGAGATGACATGGAAAAGACAGAATCAATTTAAATACTTCAGCTTACAAAAATCTGTGCAACCAGGTAACAACAGTGATACTGAAAGCCCCAACGATGCAGCCCAAATACCCTGAACTGCACAGCATGTCAGAGCTGCAAACAGAGCTGCACAGACGTCAAGTTGGAGAGACTTTTCATTACATTCTCCTGACATCGCACGAATGAGTCATCACTCTAACATATGGCAGAAAAAGGTCATATATTACAGCTGCCTTCCTTGACATATTTAAAATGGGTTCATGATTAAACAAGGAGACTAGTCTAAAAGTTTCCAGGTGCACTTTCCTATTTTCTTAGATAACGGTCTATTTCCAGCACGAGCATGACAATCTGGAAAAGGCATGGAATTACGTAACCACATTTGGTTACAAACTCAGCAGCTCCTTCCACAAGCAGTTCCCAGCCCTACACAGACACCACAGCCCCACAGCTCCAGCACCCACCCAGCAAAGGTGCTGACACCTCTCCATAGTTCTCACCTACCCCAGGGAGGTTCTTTAGCATTCCCAGAAGCATAAATAAGTTTGCTTAAACACAAACATGCATATAGGTAGGTATTATACCAAGCTAATATTTAGAAAGACTGAACCATTCACTTAAGAAAAGCTGGAAGTGCCTTAAAAATCTGTCACCTTAACCCTCTGAACAAGTTTTTTTTCAGTCACTTCAACTCCAGTGACTCAAGGATGCTTTGAGAACATCAGGAGGAGGAATGTACCTTCCCGTAAGGCACAGGAACAACCATTTCAGGAAGTTATTTGCCGTAGGATTCTCCCACCTTTAGTCATGAAGGACTTCAGTTCTGAAGTACTGGCAGGCCTCAGCTTCCCTACCTTGGCAGTGAAAAGCTGTCTCCTCTGCAACTGTAAGGCTCGGCCAGGGAGGTGCTCAGTGCAAACAGCCACTCCTCCACTCCACTCAGACAGGAAGATGCTCAGACTGTAAGAAAAGCCTGTCCTGATCTAGCAAGTTGAAAACCCTTGGGACAGCTGGTCAAATACAGCTCGAACGACATGTAAACAGGATATTCTAATTTTGCCTCCTCTACCTTCGGGAAGCAGCAACACTAAATGCTGTAGATGTAGGCTCATTTCCTGCCTCTGAATTCAACTGGGGGGAAAAAGTAAAAGTTAGAAAATCAACACGCTGCCCATGTGTTCAGCCGCTCTCCAGGGCAGACCTAAGGTGGGCAAGGGGCTGCTCCAGGCTTTTGTCAGACTCCTGTGTACAATGATTCCTGCAAGAGGGCAACTCTGAGCTTCCCATAACCACGAGAGGACCTGAGCTCCATTCCCACATTCAGGGACTTGCTCCCCCCAGCACCACCCAGAGCTGCAGGAGTGGACAGGTCTCACTCTGACTGACACCGAACCTTCCACTGACACGGGCAGCAGCACAGGAGGCCAAGTTCCAACACCTGAATAAATCCAGCTTTACAGCTCTTAGCACCATATAAAAAGATGCCACACGGTGTAAAGCACTTATAGATAACTTGATGTCGGTGGGATTTCTGTTAGGTCAGGTATCTTCTGTCTGGACTGCTTTGACTTTTTGCTGGATCAGGTATTGTCAGTCCTGGATCAGGTAACAGTCTGCTCTCCAGCAGCTGGAATGAACTCCAGGGTATGTGGTCTGTCTGGCTAATTCGACACAAATGTGAATACACGCTTGATCCACATCCAAATAGCATTAATGAATGATCCAGAAAAGCACAAATATTACTCTCAGGACCATCCCTCTCCCCTGCTTTGACCTAGACTGTCATCTTGACACGAAATGGGAGCAAAGTGGGTATTAAAGGGCAGAAATTGGAGGAAAAAAAAAAAAGAAAAACCTGTAATGCTAATTTTCTCCAATGAAAAAGTGTGAAATGGGCATGGTCACAGCACCCAACCAAGAAGCACATGTTGGCTCTGCTTATGCCCTCAGTTATGAGCTGTCTCCCAGACAGTGACAAACCACCAGCCAGAGCTGCCAGACTGTGTCTAAAAGCACACTTTTTTTTGCCACCCACCTTTCCTGTTCTCGCAGACAGACCAGTGACACAAGTGCCTGGCTGCTCTGCAAAACCTGGGCACCAAGGGAGCATCGTCCAAGACACTGACTTAGCTCAGAAAGGACCTGGCACAGAAGGCAACCCCCACCTGTGACAGGGCTTTGGCATCACCAGCTCTTTCCACAACCTGCCCACTGCACCTGCAGCCAAACCCCTACAAAGAAACCTGCAGCCACTCAGCTGCAGTGCTAAGCTGCTGCTAGTAGAGAACACGTGTCCTGCAAGAGCACTTGGAACAGGGAAGCACCCCTGGCCTCAATGGCTCCTGTCAAAGAGCAATTTGCTTGAGGGGGAGAGGATTTATCTTTGTTAATGATCCCTGTGCACAGCGCTCCACTGGTGCCCACCGAGTTTTGTCTTCACAAAACAGCAGCCACCCAGCACTGTGGCACCCAGCCACACACCAGAGAGACCAGGCCCCAGAACTACACTGGGTGCCTTCTCCATGCTCACCCCACTCACCATCGCCTTGCCAAGACAGCCAGGCATCCTCTTTTCAGGATGGTTTTTGGAAGATGGACTCTGTTTCTCATGAGCTGGATGCCAGACTCAAGTCAAAATGAGGAACAAGACACGAGATGCTCTTCTCTCCCACTCCTGACACCTCACCACCCAAACATCTCTTATTTAGTGAGTAACTCACCAGCTCCACCACCCACAGTCATAAGACAGCAAAGGGGTTGTGGCTAAATTCCTAGCAACTCTTACAAAAATACAACTAAAGCACAGTTGAAGAGCAAACTCCCCTGGTAAAATTATTCTTTAAAAAATCTTTCTAGCAACAGCAAAAAACACCTCCTCAAGAACTGCATAACTAGGGAAAGAGTGAGCAGACAGAAAAGGGTTAGGAAGGTAATTTTTCACTTTGTTAGTTACAGTAAACATCTCCAAATAAATGTGATATTATGAATTTCATCAGCCAAACGTCCCTTCTCCATTTTGAAAGCTTACATGAAGTGGTGAAATGTTAGTTAATTTATGTGTTAGAGGACTGGCTAAAAAATAACAGAAATCTGTAATCTTTTCATAATTATAGGTCAACACTGAACTGATATGAGAAGCCTCTATTCATAGCCACTAAAAGGAGCATTCATTCCTCTTTACATCATCCCTTTACCATTATGTCTTGATGCAATTTTCAACAGCAGGTGAAACCACTAAAAACTGGAAACAGTGTGAGAAATTTTCCTCTATCTGGTTTTAATTACAACACCCAGCAAAACAGAGAAGTGATAAAGAAAGGCAACCCTTCCCACCTCAACTGCTGCCTGTGCACCCATCCTTGGAGAGCCCAGAGGAAACCTCCAGTGCAATGTCAGTGGTATTTTCCTGCTGCTAAAGCAGTGGTTCAGATTAGGATCATGGCAAAAGCAATAAAAGACAAAGCACATCTGATTATGAACTATGTGGTAGTTGTTTGGTGCCCTTTCAGGTTTCAGGGGATCCACCTGAGAAGTGGGCACCGGAGGGGCTGCCTTTGGGAAGCCTGGATGAGACCCGAGCTCCCCAGAGGCTCCCAGCACACAGAGGGACCCTCTATCCGGGCACTGGGTGGGAGCTGGAGTGTTTCCCACCCAGGAGACCACACCAGAAGCTGACACACCCCACTCCCAGCCCCTGGTTCAGACACAGCTTTTGTGGGCAAACTGCCCAGACGCTGAGGCTGGACCAAGCACGTGGGCACCCAGGACACACATCCAGCTCCAGTGTCCCCATGATCCAGGATAGTCAGCCTGAACTCCAGCTCAAGTTGTTGTTGGTTTCCTTTGCCAAATGCACACCCTGGACCCCAGAGGGCCCTTCTGCAGAGCTGCTTCCAGCCAGTGGGCTCCCAGCTCCCAGCACTGGATGGAGGCTGTGGCTCCCCCAGTGCAGGACTTGGCTTTTCCCTGTGTTGAATTTCATGAGGTTCCCATTCCCACATTTCCACGGCCTGTCAGGGCCCTGCTGAGCACCACTGCATCCATGCAGTCTATCAGGCAGTCCTCCCATGGTGGAACAATCCACAGGCTGGCTAGAGGGGTACTCTGTCCCATCACCCCAGCCATTAATGAAGATGTCAAACACTACTGACTCCAGAACTGGCTCCAGCACGGACAGCTGAGGTGCACCTGGCTCCAACTCAATCTCATCCTGCTGCTCACACCTGAGCTCAGCCAGTTTTCAGTCCATCTCACAGCCTGTACTTCACCAGTTTGGCCAGAGGGAATTGGAGGGGCTTTACTAAAGCTTTACTAAAGCTCACTTCAAGCACCACTGCTCTCCCCTAATTCCCCAGGCTTTTCATCACACAAGGCCAGCCCAGCACCCCTGCTCCACGTTCTCCCTGGTCTTCCTTTCACTCACTTATCTGCAGAAGCACTTCTTGACTTCCCTGTCTTTCACCAGGGCCAGCTCCAGACCAGCCTTGTGTCTCCTGACCCCACCCATGTGTACTCTCTCTGGCAGTGTTTCTATATTCCCCCCAGGTCATCTGTCCCTGCTCCCATCCCTTTTATATTACACAGATCCTTTCCATTTCTTTCTTCAGAACCCCTTGCTCGTCCATGCAGCCTCTTGTCACTTCCTCCATGTTCATTCCTGAACCTGGAGACTGCAATCCTTGAAAAACCAGCCCATTTTCCTGACCCCTTTTCACTTCTCCCTACCTACTTTAGAACTCCTGTGAGCCAGTAAAGTACAGAATTTATATATGAAATATTCAAAGTCAGTTCAGCCTACAGAAATGCTCTCCCCTATTGTAGGTACTGGTGGAGTCTGGACTTCAGCTTCCAAGTAAATCTCGTCCTGCCTAAATTCAAAGCAAAATGACATGGCTAAGTAAAGAGCTACCTGTGAATATTTACACCATTTAGAGATTTAACTCCCCACTGGATTCTCTTTGGACTTAAAAATAAGCATAAATGCTTTCTGAGTCTGACCTTTGATCAAAACATTTGAGATCAGTGTGTAAATCACTCAGTTGGGATTTTTCCTTCTCATGTGTTAAATCACTGCAGCACAACCTAATGCAAACATTCCCTTAATTGAACAAAAGCCCTTTTGGAATCTCTCCTTTCACTATATTCACCAAGAAATAGCTTCCTCAATGCTCCCTTGAAAAAAACCCCAACAAAGCAACTAACACAACCCACAAAACTTATCTTTTGAAAACTAGCTAAAAGAAATCAGTTTAGTTGTTGGGGGTTTTAAATTTATTTCTTTTTTTCAAAAAAAATTACTAGAGCCTTTGTTTGCAGATGAATGTAACCTCTTCTGTAATTATATCCATGAAAATAAGGGTGGCTTTTACCAAATCAATGATGAAACTCTCTACTGTGCTTTCTCTGTAAGGTTAAGAGTGAAGTACAGAGTTGGTACTGAGCTGCACATCCCTTGCTTCTCCCACTGGTGCCTTTGACAGACGAAGGATTTTATCATTTCTGCAGAGGAGCTAATTGTTCCTCTTAGAGAAGCAATCATTGTTGATCCTCAGTTAAAACAGACTGTGCTTCACTCTAGCACCAGTCACAAAACGTCTTCTCTGGTTGTCTTCCACCACTGCGAGAGAGATGTTTCTTCATGCAAAGCAAAAATACCCCAAACCCCTAAGAGATCACGAGAAATGGTTGTTCCCCATTGGTTTTCAGCTGGTGGAGCCACAGCTTTTATCCTGCAGTGGAGTCAATGACTCAGGCTGACAGGAATGGCTGTGCAAGGAGGAACACGCATCCCTCTGCCTGTCCTTCCCTGAAGCAGCAGCCACACACCCAGGTGTGCGCTGCCGAGGCAGCTGAGCGAGCACCCTGCCCTGGGCCCTGACGGAGCCCTGTCCTCTGCAGGGCCAGCCTGAAATCCTCAGCCCTTCACCTGCTGGAGAAGGCAAGAGCTCAGCATCTGCTGACAGCAGAAGGACCTTCAGCTCAGACCTGAAATACTGGCTGTCCCTCAGGCTCCACACTCTTCTTCCCCTGCACAACACTTGCCACTGTTTCTTCATGAAAATGGAGCTCTTTGAGAGAAGAAAATCGGAACTATTTTATTCCTATTTAGGACTAAACATGTGGACTGTCACCTGTTCTGATCTCTACACTCCAGCCTGCACAGAACAACCTTATCTCACTTCTTCCCTCCCCCTTGTGCTTCCAAGTTTGTGCCCTGCCCTGGGCTGCAGGATGAGCACAAACATGCAACTGTTTGTTCCCCAGTGGTCACATTTGACCTTGAGTGCCTTACTCTAATTTAGACCCCCAGACAACACTTACTTCGTTGTCTTAAGTCAACTGCTTGGTGAGAAACTGCAAGCTACATGGTCCAAAAAATTCAAACAACAATTTATTTGCAGGCTATTGGACACTTTTTCTGGCTGGTAGCTATTTTTTCAGGAACAGTAGTGTTCCAGCAGAAAACAATGCATGCAGAACTGAGCCTGCACCAGCAGCACACCCAGCTCCCAGATCTTCCTTCAAAACAGGAATTAATGTCCACTCCTTAGGGTGAATTTTTACACATCATTGTCACCCCGGTGTGCAGCTCTTGTCCCTTGAGTAGGGCACACTCTCATTCATCTCACTGGATTTTGGTTGCACTCCCAACCAAATTTACAAGGTGTACAAGCAAAACTGAAGTTGTGACCCAACATTCCCCCACAATGCCCCTATAATTTGGTTCCCTGGTCAAAAGGAAAATGGCTCAAATTACAAAGTGAGTTTGTACCACTTTCAGCTCAGCCCTGGTGCTGGCAGTTCTGGACCAACAAACATTGCCTTGAAACGGCAAAAGCCCAGAAAACACTTAGGGAGATGCAAGTACACAGGCACAAGCTTCATAATAAAGGCAAAAGAATGTATTTCTCAGAAACTTAAGCAAATATTACCATGTCATCTGCCAGAACTCTCAGCAGCCTCTTTTTTTTTTAATCAAAGTTCTCTCTTACCTTTCCACATGGTATGTAAACATTAAGCTAGAGCTCCCCAAATGCACTCACTGGTGAGCCACCCAGTCACAGTGGGCACTCCCAGAGTGACTTGGCCCTCTGAAGAGATGTTCCCACACACACACTGCACATTTCTTCCCCTCTGCTTTTAAATACCACAGCAAAATTCACAGCAACCTTGAGGACCAGAGCAGCCAAGTCCTTGAAGAAGCCATGGCCTCTGAACAAGCACACATGCACCTTGCACTTGGGTGTTGAGAGGGAACAGGAGTCAAAGCAGGCACGACCCCATCCAGAAGAGGAGAAGAGAGGAACTCTGACCATTGGGATCAGCCAGTGCACATCACCCTTAACCAACGATGTGGGCTGTGAGTTGGAGGCAGTGACACCTGGAGCAGGGCTAGAAACTCCCCATGCAGGCACTGACCCAGCTGGGAACAGAAGAGCTCTACGTCAATGCTCATCATTCATACTTTGTCAGGAAAATGAAACAAAGTCCTTCCCCCCAACCTTGAAATGCACTATTTCTCTGACCTTACAATAACATAACACCAGGGTTCCCAATTCTGCCAGTCCAACCAAGTAAAACACTCAGTAATTCCAAAGGAAGTTCTGCCACAAAGGAGTCCAGGATTCAGCTCAGGAGCATGGGTATTTTGTTTTGTGGGTTTGTTCTTTGCCCTTTCACGAGCTACAGAAGTAAATCAGACAGACCAAGCAAGATGTGGTGTCCAGCCAGAGCCAGGCCACCACTGTGGCCACAAAGGTTTGAGCTGCTCCCTGCTCCTGCCTGTCATCCCTCCCAGTCCCTCCTGCCACCCCTGTGGGGAAGCCAGGCAAAGCCCCGGGAGGTGGGAAGCAGGGAAAAGCAGAGCTTCACACACTTGGCACACCAGGAAGCTGATTTGCAAGTCTGCACTTGGCATAACTTCAAAGTGCTTTCTTTGGGGTGGCCTCAATCACCTCTTTCTGGGCTGGATTCCTCCCAGGTGTGAAAGAGGGGCTGAGAAAGCCTTTTCCCAAAAGAGTTAGCATCAGTTTGCTCTTACATAGCACGCAAGGCTCTTTCAGCCTAACCCAAGCTATCCCTTCTCTTTTTACATTTTCTTAATAGGTCAGGGAGGTTTTTTGGTTTGCTTTTTTAAGAGGCGTGGTCTGGCACTCCAGAGTCATTCTAGCCCATGTGGAATGGCCCCATGGCTCTCAGGCAATGTGGGATTGGGTGAGTAACAGGGGCACCACAGAGGTGGCTGCTGTGAGAAGCTGCTGGAAGCTTCCACCTTGTCCAGCAGAGCTGATCCCTGATGGCTCTGAAGGTGGACATGCTGCTGGCCAAAGCTGGGCCAGTTAGAGGTGTTGGTAACGCCTCTGTGATAACAGATTTACGAAGAAAATCAAAACAAAGAGGGGCACTGTTAATTCCAGCTAGAGAAGAGGAGGAGGTGAGAACATGTGAGGGAAACAACATGAAGACACAAGAAGGAGGGGCAGGAGGTGCTCCAGGAGCCAGAGCCGAGAGATTCCTCTGCAGGCCGTGGTGATGACCATGGTGAGGCAGATGTGCCCCTGCAGCCCCTGGGGATCCACAGGGGATGCAGAGATCCACCCACAGTCCCTGGGGATCCACAGGGGATGCAGAGATNCGGGTGATGAACTGACCAAACCCCCATGCCCTGTCTCCCTGCTCTGTTGGTGGGAAGGAGGGAGGGGTTGGGGGAAGAAAAGGTGTTTCAAGGGCTTATTTCACTTCTCATTATCCCCCTCTGACTCTGTTAGTAATAAATTCACTTTGTACCTCTAAGCCGAGCCTGTTTTGCCCTTGGAGTGTTTTCTCTCAGTCCTTATCTCAAGTCATGAACCCTTCATTCATTTTTTCCCCTCTCCTCTGCCCAGCTGTGGCAGGGGAGGGTGAATGAGCAACTCTGGTGGGTGCCTGGTGTTTGGCCAGTGTCAAACTAGGACAGTATGAACAAGCTGGACCTATTATTTTGCTGGGAAAAAAAAAAAAGCAACCAAAGGAAGAAGATGGCAGGAGTCCTCAGAGCCCCAGCACCTCACGCAGCATCAGGGTGATCTCTAGAACCACCTGCAGGTCATGTGCATCACCCCTGTCTGTGCCTGTAACTGTGCTGTACATCCTCTCCAGGCTTAGCTCATGATACCTTTAAGGACCCCTGCTCTGGGCAGAAAATAACAAGCAGACGAAAAGCAGAGGATGCACAACTCACATCTGGACACAGCCTCTATCCCATCACACTCATCTTCCACCCCTGTCCTGCAAGCAAAGCAACTGGGAACTCTGTGCCCAGAAGTGACTTCGTACAAGCTGAAGGAGGTCAGCAGGACACAGAGCACCACAGCCCTCTCCAACACCACTGACTCCCCCTACTCATGGTTACTTGTATCACAATTTGCAGGAAATTGGTGTTTTATCTGTCAGGATACCAGGTTCCCAGGCGAACAGCACATGGCTTTTACAGCCCCAGCACAAAGCAGTGACACACCTGCCCATTCCATGGTGGGCATGGCCTGGGGGGTGCAGGGGCTGCTGGACAGGCCAAGCAGAGAAACACGGCCAGGGAAAAACACTGGTGTGAATTTACTTATTCCCTGATCTCCGTGGTGCAATAAAAACAACCAGAGATGACTCCCAGCTGTCAGAAACAAGTCAATCATGCCCCCAGGACCTAAACAGGACCTTCATTCATGAGGCACCACTGGGTTTATCAGATGTGTTCCACCTTCTAAATAAAATTGTACTAGTGAATACCTTGCATGAATTTTATTTTGAGATGTCTTGAGGGGTTTCCCCTCCCTGAGCTGAGCCACTAAGGTCTGCACCCAGGTCATGGGGGGTTTCCGACAGAGCAAATGCATCACCTGCCCTGCACCGCTGCAGCTTTGCAGGGCTGCACTGCAGAGGCCCAGCCCTGCTCTAGCCAGGAACAGGTACAACAAGCCAAGAGACTTTCCAAGACAACCAGCTACTGCCCTACACTTCAAAAAATTACATGCTTATTTCTGAAACCAGCTCAAACTCTGGACTCTAACACACTTGATTGGTGTGCAGGTCTGTTTTCTATTGAGTGTTTAGATCTGGAAAACATGGCTTTGATTAAAAACGGGCAACCCACCAACTGCAGAGAATTTTCACTTAACTGCCTGGAAAATACAAAAAAAAAAAAAAAAAAAAAAAAGCGTTATTAGTNTGAG
The DNA here is from genome assembly GCA_013398055.1 of Ifrita kowaldi. Lineage (NCBI taxonomy): Eukaryota > Metazoa > Chordata > Aves > Passeriformes > Cinclosomatidae > Ifrita > Ifrita kowaldi. Next base: position 10,727 of record VZRS01010630.1, on the reverse strand, counting down.
TGTTTAGATCTGGAAAACATGGCTTTGATTAAAAACGGGCAACCCACCAACTGCAGAGAATTTTCACTTAACTGCCTGGAAAATACAAAAAAAAAAAAATAGAGCTGCAACAGTTATTACCATTCATCAAAACTTCTGCCTTGTTCCCTGAGGAATTGCCTGTTTGCCCCACCTACACCTGAGAATGCACCTACACCTGGGAGCTCAAGGTTAGGAGCAACTGCCACAACACAGAGAAACATGGAGAATCCAAGATTTTACCAATTCCAGCTCTTTCTGCTGCCTACCATAAGTTGTTTTGTCTTAGCTGATATTGCACTCCAGTAACTTTTGCTTCTTCTCTCCTTTTCCTTTAAACAAAACCAAAAATCAACATTCCCTTTGAACCAGCATAGAGAGATGGAAAGAGTGACAGGTGAGACATTCACAGACAAGGGGTCTGATCCTGCTGCACTTCATGTCAATGACAAGAACAGGCAGGGCAGCAGAGAGCAGCACGTGGCCAGGTTAGCACACTTTTGTGGGCAGGGGAAACCACAGGTAAGCAACAAAGTTTATCCACTATCCCTTTGCTCAGAACCACTCCGTCAGGGATTATTTTCCAGTCATTCAGTATTTGACCCGAACAAATGGATTTAGTAGGAATTTCACGCCAGCAAAAGAGAGAAAACCAAGATCCTGCTCTAACTCTAATGCTACTGAAGGCAATGTCATAGCCACAAAGCCAAGGAAACAGAACTGAGCCACAGCAGCAGAGCCCTTGGTTCTCTCATTTCAGCCAAGTCCATGTTTGATTTATTATATTCACTATTACACTTCTCCCACCCGGTTAGAAATCCCTTCCTACCAAAGGTTTCCAATCAACATGCACACATGCTGCAGTTTGGCCCTTGCCAGAGAGACACACAAAAAGGAGCCTCAAATTACTCACATTTAAATTTGGGACATCCATGACCTGGGTTTCACCCACAGCTGACCCAACCACGGAGCACACTCAGAACCTCACCTGATGCTCCCTGAAACCCCCGGGCAGCAGTGCCAGCACAGAGGGAGACTGAGAAAGCGCAGCAGGAGCACCCAGCTCCCATCCCAGGAGCTTCACCCCTGCCATCCCTGCTCCCTGCACGCCTGGGGACGAGCTGCAGCACAGGGGAAAGGTTTGTGCCATGACCACCAGAACAAAAGGGTATTTCCCATGCCTGGGAGAGGCCATAGGCTCTCCACGGACCACAGGAAATATGATCCAAGCCAGATGAAGCATCTAAACATGCACAACTGACAAACTGCATTTAGGAATGGCTTTTTGTTTCTCTTTATTTTAACTTTGAAATTCTCCAATTTTTTCAAGCGACCACATTAAAGGAAGAAAACATCTTGTTTTCCTCTTTCCAGGAGTTCTGAGGTGTCGGAAGTGAAACAGTTCACCAATTAAATAAGTGCTTGGATGGCTGGGAAACAATCAAAGTCCCTAGCAGTTCTTCCACAATAGCCATCTACTTTTCACAAAGAACTATAAATAAATTCTGAACTGAAACAAGCCTTGTTCAGGCAAATTCTTAGAAAAGCAATGTTACATATGAGACACGACCGTTTGTAACCTATTAAATGCCTCCTGGTTGTCCATTTGATCCACTCCCTATTTCACGACCACCTATGATATTAACATTCTTCACACTTGCACACTGCCTTCCCTGCACTTCTCCCAACATGCCCAAACACACACATTAATCCTCACAGGACACCAGACACATTTCACTGCTGCTGCCTGCAATTAAAGACTTCACGATTAAGGCTGGATTTGGGGGAGATGATTAAGTGCTGCTATTCCAACCCAATCACATCCCTCTTTCAAAGTCATTTGACTTCTCATCCCTGGCACCAGAGAAACTCAACTCTCTGCTGGGTAGCTCAGCCCCCAAGAGCTCATCAGGGGTCCCTGAGCCCACCTGCACATGTGGCACCATCAGGGAGCCCAGGGCAGCTCAGCCCTGGTGGGCAGCACCAGCCCCACCAGCCCAACACAGTTTTTTTACCAGGAGCTGCCACTGGTGCCCCTTCCCTCAGCAGCAGGAGGGTCAGACAGTGGCCCCTGTGCCCCACCCCAGCAACACAGAACAGAGGCTCAAACCCAACTGCCCACAGGTTTTCATGCAAAACCTGCCAGTAAGAACTTTTCCAGCACCTCAAATTTGGAAATAGGTGTCACTAGCAATAAATCCTCACCCCCCAGCTGAGTCCCCCTGTGTAAGGCCTTCCATGTTTTATAGGCACAGTAGTTCTCAGCTGAGCAGTAAGTGAGTGTTTGTGCTCTGGGGTTTTTTCCTTAATGAGTCATAGGCCTTTTCTTAAAGGTTTGCTGGAACACACAAATGCGACAGAGACTTAGTAAAAACTGCTCCAAAAAACAAGGAACAAAGTTTCAGACAATGTGAAATACTCCAGCTGGAAGAGATACATAACTTGCTTGGCCGCTTTTCTGTGCTCAGTCTCAGCACAGTAACAAGCAAGGCTATGCTGATAGGGAGCTAAAACAACCCACTGAGGTTAATAAGAAGAATTAACACACAGCACAGAAAGGAACTATCTGCTGCAATGCAGAAAAAAAAGGGAGAAAATCCACTTCCAGAGACAGCACCCACACAGGCACAGTGAAAAATCACATAAAAATCCAGCCAAACACCACATTTATTGGTTGATCATTAGCACATTTGCTAATGCTGTTCAGAGCTGAAGGCTAATAAGGCAGCAGGAATCCTGCTGCCAGCCTCAGGAGCTGTCACACCCCTGGAGCAGCTCCAAGCAATGCCACATCACAACCCCAGGTACCGATGTCCTGTCAGGACTTGAACCTTTCAGGCAGCTGAACACAGCCCTCCAAAGAGAGCCTTTCTAAGCTCATAATAAAACTTACAGGCACCATGCACACCCCTGCATCCCATCCTTCTGGCTGCTTCAGTTCTGCTTTATAGCACACATCCCATCCCTGTCACAGAGCAAGCACTTTATCCAGGATGGGCATAAAAATCAACCACCACATCATACTCTACGACACTCAGTTTCTCCAGCCACAGAATATGAAATTATTTTGGACACAACCAGCCAGACTCTGCCAGCATGCTGTGAAGTGCTGTCCTGAGACATTTGGGACATATGATTCAGGTAGAAGGCCAAGCCCAGAGCTTATTAAATGTCTGCATAAATGTTCTGACTTTAGTGAAACTATTTGGCTTATCACTGTTAGCTTGTTTTCTTTCCATTGCTCAACAACCCTGCTATACACCTGACAACTACTTTGCCAAGTTTAGGACGTTTTTTAATAATCATTTGAGCATTTTTTAAAAATAATCACTTTAGTATTAGGCAAATTCTCTTCCTTTAAGAGTGTTTTCTGAGCATCCGATACCCATTAAGAGACATTTACATGCTAATTTATTAACTGTGGATATTAAGGATTTCAGTCTAGACCTGCTGCCACGACGCCATCAGTGGTGACACACAAATTTGTACCATTTACACACTTTAGACGTAAAAATGATACAACTTCAGGGATGTTTTCCACTGGAAAAAACCAACTTCAATCACATTGTAACAACAGCTACTTCGACAGTTCCCTGCTCCTTCACAGCAGGGTCACATTTCTGTTCTGCAAACTTCAGTGTCCACTGAACCCATTAAAGTCATTAAGGTGGGATTTACTCCCAGGTCACACACCACCGTGTATGAATCTCCAGTGAGTGACTGGACCTCAAATGGAACATTCACACCCAAAAATCTTTGTGAAAGATCCAGCATGGAGGTGAGGGAAACACCTGCCAATACAAGTTTGACTCTGCTGCAGAAACATTTCTGACTTTCAGTCTTGCTCAGGATGTCTCCCTGACCCACCTGAGAGAGCAGACCTGACTGGGTTGGAGTTTTTTTGGGTGAAGGGGTAGGCAAAGGGGGAAGGGTATGTTTAGAAGCCTGATGGTACTTCTGGGACTCTGAGGGCTTTATACTTGAGAAAAGCAACACGGCCTTGGCCTGGAGCTTGTGGCAGCCCTAAAAGCTGAGCAGAAGCAATAAATTGCTCAGTGTTTCTCATTCCCACTCCAAACCAAACTGCAACACAGGCTCCCCTCAGCCCCTGCAAACCTTCCCTCCCCTTGGCACACTGCTGCACAGCCTGGCTCAAAAGCTGAGGTGCAGCCTTGCTGGGAACACACAGAACATCTCCCAGACCGTGGGGCAGCAGAGGAGGGTCACCAACCAGCTAACAGCACAGCACTGCTCGTGCCCACACCAGCTCTTGAACTGCAGACCCAAACCTCTGAACTGGAAACCTCACCTTGGTACCTCTTATCAAACACCTGGCAGTTCTTTGGAAGAATGGTTTTCTTTCCCTTTTACAGGCAGTGCTTTTACAACTGAGTACAAGCATATGCAATAAAAAGAAACAAAACAAATATTTGCTTCCAAACAATACCCCATCCACAGTCAAGTTTCCTGCAACTGAAGGTAAGAAAACATTTGTCCCCATTCATAACACAGGCTTCTGTCCAAGTTCGAGCCATCCAAATTCCCATGTCATGTTAATTGTACATGTTACATGCATCTACTACTTAATAAAATAAAAATACACAGATTCCACAACTCTCCCCTGCTGTTATTATATCACTTCCCACCTTCAAGGAGAGTGATAAGGATGTGCATGGCTAGCAGGGATGGCAAGAAGCCATCCCAAGAGCGTCCCCCCTAGCACATTTCATAGCACAGACAAGGCTCCTTTTTCCCAGCTCTGTAGACTTGCATTATCCCATGCTTTTTTCATGATAATTCCTCCTGCTTTCTCTCCCTCCTCCCTTTAGATGATGCTCCAGCTACAGACTTTATCACTATTTACCATGACTTTCTTGCCTCACCCAGGGGACAGGCCCCGGTAGCCGTGAGCCACAAGGATGCTGTTACCTCACACATACCCCAGCATCTCCCCCTGCAGCTCCCCCGTGAACACACACCTCCCGTGCCCGACCCCTTTTTGAGGGCTTTCTTGCTTTTTGGCTAGAAAACTCCGACCACTCTCAAACCAGCTTCAGCAATATATTTCCCAGCTGTAATAGGGAGAGTAGAGAAAACCAGAGCTCTGAGGTGCACGGCCTGTTTGAACACTCCAGGAGACCCCACCACGCCAGTTTATTTCTATTTAAATGCTTGCCTATGAAGGCAAATTTTTCACAGGACAGCCTCAACTGCAAATGCTGGAGGATCTCAGCTGCTTACCAGCACTGAATTGATTTCTAAGCCCAGCTGAAGGGAAATATAAAGTAATTACCAGACAATAAATCTTTGCTTATCCCCCCCAACAATATGATGTATTAATTGTTACCTCTACTTTGATGCAAACAGGAAAGACCTAATATTTTACAAAGAAACCTTCAGGAACTCTTAAGACTGAAAACAACTCCACAGCAAATCTCTCAGGTGTTTCTGGTCACCAACTGCAAGTTCATCTAAATTTCATTCAAATTTTCAAACTTCATCTCTAAGCAATACAGCTTCAAGAGACTCACCACTGTTACCTGTCTTAATTTTGATCTCACTTGCATAAACACCCTTCCATCACATCAGCCTGCACACCCAGAACAAGCACAAACATACAACCCTGAATTCACAAGCATATTGTAGGGCTCAAATCCAGATTTACACAGATGACTACGCACATAAAGGGTGGAGAGGGCCTGGATGGGTCTAGAGATCTACTTCTTCTCTTCACCTGGTCTTCCCTCACCTATAAGGCCAAAGGCTTTTCAACACCACGTTATCAGCAGCATTTCTTGGTGGTGCTCCAAAAAACATGTGCTGGTACTGCTGGGTGGCTTTGTGGAAAGACAGGAGCTCTCAGAACTCAAGGCTGTTCGCCAGGGTAGGCACAGGCTGTGCTAGAGGACTGGAGTTATTAACAGAAACCAGACTTTGTGTCTCATTCTGAGACATCCTGCTTCCCTTGGTAAACCTCGCTCAGGTCCCGAGGAAGAGCCCTTTTCCTGCAGGGTGAAGACAAAGATGCCCATGGAAGACAGGGATGGTGACAGCTCTGTGACAGGATCACTTGTTCTCGCTGAGGAGCACCACACGTGGTATGAGCTCGCTGTGTTCTGCACCTCAGCTGTGAGAGAGATGAGGGTGAGGTGGCAGCAAGGGGTGGGGAAGGCTCTGGATGTGCAGAGATGGGAAAAGCACCTTCACAAAGGGCACTCCCTGCACAAAGGGAGCTGAAGGACAAGGGCAGAAGTGCAGACTTGCTTGTCTCTCTAGACTCTGCACAGGCAGGAATCTGCACTCCCCACCTCCCCAGGAGCAGATGCCTCTTGCATCTTTAGTTGAGGACAATGAGACAATTAAGCCACTTCTTGTGCTGGATCCCACCACCCTGGCCAGGACGAGCAGAACCCTTGTTGGGGGGTGACTGCAGCACAGCAGGGGCTGCCAGCAGCATGACTGCTGCCTGCACCTCTCCATGCACCCTCCTGCCACTGCTGAGAGCACACCAGCAGAGAGATCTGCTTCAAAAATAACAGCCAAATCAGCATTATGTCCAACACAGACATTTCCCTGCCTGGCAGATGACAAGCCATAGGTTTACAGTCAGTCCCCACGGATTCATGACTTGCATGGGTGTGCCAAAATCCAACTTTTCCCTTACACTTTTTTTCAACACCTAGACATCAGACTGAAGTATTCTGCAGAGAAAATAGAATTTAAGACAGCGCCTGAGCTCACGACTTTCCAAAACCCATGAATGTCCTGTTGACACCTCAGGATGAACATTCAATTTAAAAAACATTCCTGAAACAATTTTCACCTCACCTTATATCAACGTTCACCTCAAAAGAGTTATGAAAATGAGTGAAAGTAATTTTTATTACCTCACTTCTCAGCATCTGCCACTAAACCAAGCACATTTACTGAACCGTCAGTACCTTGACAGGGAACAGACAGGGGGTCTCAGAGGGCTGAGGAGGGCACAGGAAGCAGCTACAAGGGAACAAAGTCTCACAGCTTTACCCAATTCAGCTGCTGCCAAAGGAAGGGTCTCAGCTTCCTGGAGCCCTCTGTCTGCACCCTCTGCCTTGGGTCAGCTCCAGCCATCTCTTTGACAAGGATGAATTGGAGCAGCTCGCCAATCCAGCCCCAAACAACCCTCCCTCTTCTCCCTCTTTCTCTGCAGGCTTTGTTTTCATCAGATCAGCGAGTGCAGATGGCTGCAAGGTGTTGGTGGGAGCACTTGGGAGTCGAAGGGTGCCGCCCCTCACCTGAGCAACTGCGCAGATGCAGAGCCTTCCTTTGGCAGCACTGGCATCTTTACTCAGACTAAACCAAGTGTAGGAGGGCATCCTCCTTCTCTCCACAGATGCACTGAAGCCTGGGAGAAGAAAAACGAGGCTGGAGAAGGTGAAGCAGTAAAGCAAAGCTCCCAGCACTGCTCGGGCCCTGCAGACCAGCACGGACAGACAGCTGTGCGTCCACCAGACCTGAGGGCTGGCACCCTGCTTGGCTTGGCTCCCCAGAGCCTCTCCAGAGCTCAGACCCTGCACTTCTGCTCCATCTGGTATTTATCAGTCCCAGACTACGGGTCCCTCCTGAAGCAGAGCAGAGAGGTGTGGGAAAGCAGCCAGGGCCTGCCAGCACCAGCACTCTTAGGGGAACACTCACACAAACTGACCCACAACCAGGATGAAGGCAGAGCAGAGCTGTTTCTCCTCCAAGCAGAGCTGGCTAGTCCCTTGACCTCAGTTTCAAAAGAGCACACTGCTCAATTTTTAATTTTACTGGGGGTGTGGGGGCCAGACAACAACAACATGATGGCAGGACACAGAGCACAGTAAACACCTGGTGTCCTCATGTCAGCATTTACTCACTAGACAACTGAGCTCATCTAACTAAGAAGCAGTAAACCATCTCCTCTGTTCCCTCTACCTTGTTGGACCTATTGGCTCAACACTTCTGCTCTCCACAGGCATCACAGGACACCCACCCACCACTGCCTCTGGAGTGTGCCAGACACCAGTGCTAAGCAGAGACTTCACAGCTGCAGCATGTACAAACTGCAATGAAAATCAATAAATTTTCCTTGCTTCCTTTCATTAATTTGTTTAAGACACTCTCAGGTAAGTCAAACCAAAAACAGACTTCCCCTTTTCTGTTCTCACTCTCCTTGATGCTGACCCAACAGCCTGTGGTCAGCCCTGCCAGCCTCTCATGCCATGGCTCAGCCAAAACTCAGCATTCACCTACGTAGACGATCTGAACAAAAAACATGGGATCAAATCCACCAGGACTTATCACAACCTCATCAACTCACAGAAATCAACTTTCTCTTTCAAAGCACCCCAATTTTCTGGGTTTCACCTGCTTCCAGGGTGGAAGTCCCAGTAGTGGTCCTTTGTGCTGACACAGCACGAGCCTCCAGAGCAGCCCACGGGCTCTCCAGGCACAGGCTCACTGCTCATCCTGCCCTGGGCACATCTCCCGAGGTTTGGGGTCTGCTGCAGCACATTGCTAAGGAACACACATGCAAGCAGGGACACTTGCAACAGCCAAACTCCAATAAATAAGAAAATCTATCCGCAACACAGATTCCCCAATTTGCTCCCAGAGGCCATGATCGCACACCCAGCTTTCCCAGGCCACTGGAAACACCTCCCAGAGGCTCAGGACAGATAACCTGTTTCTTACTTTTACATATTATTCCTCAGTCTCTCAGTGTATAACGTGGAAATTTTGCAGGTAGCATTTCCTGCAGTCCGTGTGTTACAAGCCCCATCCAGCTTCTGCACATCCTCAGAAGGGAACCACGACTGTCCTCAGCGGGATCCCCTCAGCGGCTGAGGAGCATCGTGCCAGGTGCCAACACCGCAAAAGATGCAGTGGGTGATCCATCAGCTTTCTTATCAGCCCTAGACGGATGAAGGAAGGCAGTAAGCACTGCATTCAGCCTCCTTTGTCTGGGTACAAAAGCTTGGAGAAACTCTGCCACTGCAGTTTACAGAAAGGTTTTCCTGGTAGAGAGGTTACTGCTCACTTAGCTACCTCCACTGATCGGCCCAGGTCTCTCTCCCAGACAAACGAAGGGAGCCCTGCGACTCCTTCCTTCCCTGCAGAGCACACCAGGGCTGCGCCAAAAGCACGCGGAGCCTCGCGACTGAATCAGCGACCAAGGTAACACACGTCTCCATCCTCAGGAACTCACGCGGCCAGGCAGCCTCTCCCCACGCCCGGCAGCACACAAAGCACGGAGATAACCATTCCCTCAAAGGCCTCACATGGAGCTGCCTCATCCACACCCCCTCACCTTCCTAGGCCTCTTCCTCCCTCCCCTGCGGGAGCTCTGACATCCCCGCACGGGAGCCCTCGCTCCTCGCTCAAGCAGGGAACGAGCGAGCTGCTCCCGAGGGCTGCCCAGGTCCGGCAGCTGCCGGCTCATCTGCAGTCCCCAGCGCAGGAGAGCCAGGGCAGTCTTTGCACGCTCCAGGAGCAGCTTTTCACAGGTGTTTTAGCCTTTGCCATCCAGTACAAAGTAAGAAAGACAGGGGAGCCTAATCCTAGCTAGTGTGGCTGTAAAACACGTGCACTCATCCATATTTCAAGAAGTTACTTTTCTTCCATAAAGAAGCAACAAAAATTCAGGAGATGACCAACAGGCCGATTTAACCTCAGCAAGGACCGAGGGCTCTTCTCTCCCCCAAACTCCCCTCTGGTCCCAGGGATGTCCCCGCGTGCGGTGCAGACCCTGAGAGGCCTCGTGGGGCGGGAACAATGCTGGGCTCCCACAGGTACTCTGAACCAACACAAAGATTTCACTGAACGAGGCACTAAGAACTGCTCCACCAGCCATACTCATCACCTATAAGTTACCACAGACTGAGAGCACGATCGCAAACACCACAGCTTTTGGGATGCTGGAGGCTAACAGGGAAGCTTCAGCGGCCCGTGAGGAAGGGAGACAAACGAGAGTCCCTGTAAGCCCCTGTAAGCAAAAACAGCTCTTGTCACACTTCAGACAAGTCTCCCATCCGCACGTGGAAAGGGAAAAATCACGAATCCCAGCAAACTACATTAGGAAGAGACGGGACAGACTTCACATACCGGGAGTGAACTATGGTGCAAGCGCTTCGGACACCAGACAGTGTCTGTGGCCATGTGAGACTTCAGCAGGCAGCTGGTCCAGAGCAGCCCCGGGCATCGCACACACCCGCCTTCTCCACAGCCGAAGCCGCCCGGCTCGGAAGGCCCCGCACACCGCCGCCCTCCAGCCGCCCGCTCCCCCCGCCCCACTCACCGAAGTACTCCTTCTTCATGTGCATCTCCAGCTCCTTCTCCAGCTCTAGCGTCAGCGCCTCCAGCCGCCTCTCCGCCTGGCTGGGGCCGCTC